>CM057148.1:0-361848 GCA_029964075.1 Patiria pectinifera | reverse complement strand
CTCATATGCTGACGGGGTGCGTGCCGGGAGGTCAGCGTATTACCGCGTATGAACGGCTTATCCCCTATGAACGCATAGCGTACTCGTACCGCGCTCGACCGATGCGGGACCGATGCGCTGCGTATTTATAACTTATGACCTGCGTAACAGCGTACGCAGCGTAGTTTTGTGCATGCCCAAAACTATCCGGCGTACTGGGCCGTACGCCTGCGTACATAAAACTGACACAAAACGATAGAGATGTATATGAGGTGCGTATTGTGCGTACGACTGCGTATGAAAAAAATGTCAATGCACAACTCATAAGGAATTAGGATATACAGAAGTATGACAGGGCCCTTACCAGCAGGAAGAAACAGAAAGCAGACAAGACATGCCCATACAAACAAAAGCAAACTAACGCATGTACAAAAAAATTTTAAAAAATGCGTGCTATGCCACTCCAAACCCTCTGGATCTGCTGTGGTGAGCCAGATAAATCATAAGAATATTCTACTTAAGTAGGATTTGAGGGCTTTGCATGGTGGAGATCTAATGTGGAAGGGTTTTGGAAACACCATGTGCGAATGAACTGCTCTACTAAGGGTGTTGAGAGAGAACCGGTATAAACTCGACGTTCCGGTCAGTATGTTTCTGACCGTCTTCCGGAAGACGGTCCAGGCATGCTGACCAGGGCGCATCAAATTCCTACCTCTGGTTCTCTTCAGAACCATTCTCTTAGTGAAAAGTATTACGCATGTCCCTAAACCCTTCGTATTTAACCTTCTTCTTGTAAGAAAAGACCCCCTTTTTTTTTTGAATGAAACAGGCTTTAAATACAATAAATCAAAGGACCATCAGAGGTCAGAGTCTGGTTTAATAA
The DNA here is from genome assembly GCA_029964075.1 of Patiria pectinifera. NCBI lineage: Eukaryota > Metazoa > Echinodermata > Asteroidea > Valvatida > Asterinidae > Patiria > Patiria pectinifera. The sequence goes on along the minus strand of CM057148.1, from coordinate 360,986 downwards.
TTTCAAATCAATCTGTGTAAATTTGTTGCTGTCTAATCAAAACAATCATCTTGGTTGAAAAGCCTTAAGATCAGGTCTTTTGTCAAAAGATAATGTCAGCTTTTATTTATTGATACATTGATTAGCAATCAGAAACAGTATGTTTACATGTATATCAATTAAAAGAAAACAAAACCATAACTCATGCTATTTTGTATGCTTACACATTAAAGAGAGTGATTTGGCTTGTCATATGTAACTAGTCTCACTGTTAACATTCACAGAATTTGCTTTTCTACTGGAACTAATTTTTAATAAATGAAAAGAATTAAAATGAATAAAACCAACACTAATGAACAGAAGGATACAATTATGTAGATTTGAAATCTAGAGGTTACTCATTATTTTCATGCATAATGTCAAATGCTAACTAGTCGTGCTGATACAACTTCAAGTAAATGTTATCGCTACATCAAAGTTCTCTCATCAAATCTTGTGCAGTAACGGCATAACAACAGGATGAACAAAGCGTATGTCTTGCTTTCTAAGCCAAAAGTTTCAGTTTTGAATCCTCCTCTGAAGTCGCCAGGAGATTGCAACCACACCTCCAGCAGAGGTGCAAGTAGCGGTGTAGATGATGTCGCATATATTCAAGGAAGAGAGACTTGTGGATATTCTCTTCTAAGCCGATATGTCAACTTATCAGTTCTGTAACAAAAAAATAGTAGAGAATATAGACAGGTTTAGTATCTGATGATCAAAAACAATGATTGCTGTGCAAGTGCTTTAGAAGAAAGAAAACAACTTGTTCAATCTAGAGTCAAATTACTAGAAAGATCATGTGCTCGATCCTTTTTTGCCTTCCATTGTAAATATGTAAACATTGGTAGCACTTGAACCAACCTTTCAGCTTCCAAAGCAATATCAAAGAAGTTTTTTCATTTTGAATATTCTATTAAAGTTTATTTCTGTTTGCTCTCTGAATAACAATCAAAACATCTTACCAATATAAAGATCCAAGGCTAGTTCCTTCGGCTTCTAAATCATTTCATGATTCCGACAGTTCAGCAAGCTGGGACATTCTCATGAAACTTAGTTGTTGATCGGGGTTGAACAGTCAGTCGCAGAACATCTCCCTTTTCCTGACGTTCATCCCTTTATATATATATAATCAAATAGTAAATTCTATAAGAAGAAGCTATTTTGCTATTTTATACAAAGGGAAAGACTACCCTCATACCTCCATAAAAGCATCCTATAACAATGGGGAGAAAGAGACTGCACAACATTTTATTATAGATTTTGTGCAGTACCCGTTGAACTTTGGCATCTTAATGTAAAACATTTATTTTCAGTGCCAGAGGTACTCGGTTGGAGTCATGGAACTAAAAAAAACAACAACCCTTTTTTTTACTGGGTTTTTCAAATAAGATCTATTTGTCATTGAAAACATTTTTCTTCATTGACTTTAGATAATTTTTCTAAAAGGAAAGTAAGGTTCAAGAACCATTCGGTAAACAAGTGACGTACCCAACAGTCGAATGCCGTAGAGAAAGAAAAGGTGCGTTTTTTTTATAACCAGGAATCTGTTATCATTTTTGAATGGTATCTTTTAGCAAAGAAAATAAGGGCATTTTCCTATGCATTTTCAGTTGACGCCATCCAAATCGATGCGGTTCTGTGCATTCACGGTGCATCGTGGTGACCACCAGCTTCGTTTTCGCATTGCGTTTTCACGGTTTTTATCGTTGTGTCACCCCAGTTTCCCCTGCCAAAGAAATTAAAACCTTACCCTTAATTTAAAGACAATTCAACCCAAACATGGATTTTTTGGTTCTCTTTTACAGGGCACATAAATACACAATCGCCTTCATTATAATGTACATGTAGGCCTACCTCCAACAGGAAGTTCTGCTTATTGTACTGTTGCAGCTTGTCCTTGAATTGAGGTTTTCATCAAAATCAAAATCCTGGTTGAGTTTGTGTGCAGCATGACACAGTTATCATAAGAAACTTGAACTTCTTGCCGGAGCTTTTCGGAAAGAAATCTGGGTCTCAGCTGAAGTGTCTGGTTTGCGTTTTCTTTGCAGCTTTTCCGAGACGTTTAATACCCCTATTGTAAGCCCAGATTTAGTATCCCAATTAACTTTAATTACAGTAGCCTTACTTATTACCCGTTGACATCTTTAAGATTATTTCAAATTACTTTGTGGTCCACAGAGACACCCTGTCTCCATTTGTTAATGGTCACACTGGGCTCGGTCGTAGACCTGTAAAACCACATCCTATATTCCTAGTATTTACCGTCCTTGGTTTAATTCACTTACAGTTACACACAATCCATTGTGTTCCATTACTGTATTTAATGAGCCCCTCTCCCCCTCAGTCCTCACTTCTTTATACTGTCCACTTTCTCCGTTCACTGTCTCTCTCTCTGTCGAGTGATTTTAGTTGGTGCTCTCAATAAACACACCTAACCCTATAATCCTTGTCACGAGTTTTATTCCTTCAGTGAAAGTTTCTTCTCCGTCTTCAACTTAATGATTTTGTCCGCTCCGGCCATGACAGTGTACAAGTGCGCTACTAGGGAGACATATCATTATATACCTCCATGTAACCAAGACTCTAGGACTGGTACCACAACCTCCTATGAAACAAATAACTTGTGTTACATTATCTATAAAAACCGCCACGGGTGAGAGTCGGCCGGCCGGACTGCCTTGTTTACATGCGCCGGTAGTGCATGTAGTACTGTACAGTACGTACAGACATACATGTATGCAGATCCACTGCCCGCACATCGTGGGTAAATTCGGCGATGCCATTGTGCAATTCAGCCACTCTTTGGCACAGGAAATGAACTTTACTATCACCGGACATCTGTCCAGATCCCTCGCATTTCCCCCTCAAACGTGACAGATTATGTGTGCAAACACTTTTTTGCACCGGTCGATGTTTACTTGGCGCACTTTTTTGACAATGGACGCCGCCATGTTTTGTTAAATGTCATGACCTGCGACCTCATATCTGGTGTCCAATGGTGGACAGTTCACGTCACGTGGTATGATGTGTCATACGCGGCGGACTTTGTGGGCGCGTACGTTTTGAACGTCCACAATGGACAAATAGTTCGCTTTTTCAGAGTCAAATTATCAAAAAACTGCTGGACGAAATGTGGAGAACTTTGTAGTATCATTCTTTGGTAGTGTATTTCGGTACAACTGTTAATTTTTTTAGACCCGCGATTGCTGGAGCGAAACGAATGAATTTTCCAGTCCAGCTGACAGGGGTATCAGCAAATCAATGCTGAAAACTTAATGTAGAAAGGTTCTGTTTTGTCTGGACACTTGGCCGTAATAAAACCATATATGTTTGCAGGAGGGGTTGGGTGGGGTTGGGTGGGGTGGGGGCTCATGACAAATTTGCAATGGGGGCGCTGCTCAAATCAAACTGAATATTATCACTATATTGCAGAATAGGAATTTTAATACCCCCGTAACCCAGCTGCTGGATCTGCCTGTACTTTGCCTGTTTTTTAGACGGAGGGAGCTTTTACAAACAATCTTATTAGCACTGGCCTGCAAATCCATTCAGATATCTAACCCTTCATAAAGGCGCAAGGCTGATCCGATTCGAGTTGTCATTTTGACCAAGAAACACATCATGCAAACATTAAACAAGCAGGACCACAAATAAATACCTGTGATATTTCTAGGCATTTATATTTCACAAATACGCAGATCACCGCAAAGCGAAAACAACATTTGAATTATAAAGGTACAATATTTGTATATCCCTCATGAGATCAAGATGGCTGCCTCTTAGCTCGTCTTTTTCAGAAACTGGGAGGAGCTACTATATGAATATTTTGGAATTTTTCTTTGAAGATTCCTGCATTCTTCTTTTCCACAAAAATGGCCCTCCTTGTTTGAACGCGTGCGCGCTGACCTCCGTTTCCACGAAGTAGCACTCTCGTAGTGCTGTAATACATTGAAGTGTACAACATGTACTTCGTGAAAACCAACAATTTATAGCTCCACCTTTTTTTGGATTTCAATGAACAGCAAATTAATTTACTAAACCTAATACATCAAGTGTCCACAACGAAAACCCAACTGAAAATACTCTACAGTTTGAAGGAAAATATTGCTCGTGAAGGCGTTCAACTTTAGATACTGTTTTCTCCGATTGGTAGTTTTGGAATGTACATGAGTGCTACTTGGTGGTGTCACTGGACGATTTGTCCAACACTATACCAACAATATTGCACATAAACTTATACATATGTTCTACATAGAACAAGGTAAATAAATGGCTATTGCCGTAACAATCATACACTGTACATCTAACACCAAAATGTATACCAAAAATATTGTACCATGACAATAATATCTTGACTTAAATATCGTGACTTAAAGTGTCTTATATTTAAATACCACAGTGAGTAACACTTACAAGTAAAGGTAGCTTTGAACGCCCGTTCATACTCGGCACAAAAGCGAACGCGGTTTCGTGTTGTCTAGGCAATTTGCCGAGCAGTGAATTGGCCAAAAAAGCACACATTTGAACTCACCGAACTTCGCAGACATTTATTTACAAATCCGGAGAATATTGCAGCGAATGATCCTGACGTCAGATGAGCTTCGCAACCGAATTTGAGTGTAGTATGAACCGGCCTTTATTCAAAGAGTTTATCGCTAAGAATATTTGAGTTTTTGAGAGTTAATTTTAAGGTCAATTATGTGTTGCTTTTGTAAAATGTATTTTGATCACTGCGTGGACATATATACATGGTATTGAAGATTTAAAGAGGTTGTGGAATGCTCGAAGATATTTCAGTCATTTTTCGCGTATATGTAGCCTAAGTTTGTCCTGTTGATCAATAATTCCGAGAACAGTGTGGTACTGATTTTTTTTGGCAGTGGAAACGTTGCTTGTTTCTCATTGATTGCGATGTCTTCCGGATAACTTTTTTGTTAAGCACCAGGCGATGATCAGCAATTTGGGCCTGACCTCCGAGACCAAAATGCAATGATTCAGACTCCGTTGTTGTTGATTGCCGATATATTACCGACTACAAAACGCCGCTAGACAGAATATCGTCTTGAAATTGAACAATGACGACCATCGCTGCCATACACAGTCACGAATAGATATAAAAAGGTGCGGCACCGCGTAGGAGCGGAAGCGGCTTCCGGTAATAAACACAGAATCCTCAGCTGCAATCAAGGTTGGTCTAGATAATTACACAATTAAACAATGAACCTTTAGAGAACAATAAGTACTGAGAGGGCCGAAATATTAAAGATATTGCAGTTAAGATATTTGCCTTTGGGGGGGGGGGTATCAGCAATCAATTCTGAAATTAAGGAAAAAAGGTTTGTTTTTTTCCCCGGCACTTGGCCCCCGGAAAACCAATAGGTTTGGGGGGGGGGGGGGGGGGGCCTCGCGGCAAACTTTCAATCTGGGCGCTGTTCAAATTCGACGAATATTATAATATTGCAGAATAGACCTTTCTGCGCTTGGTTGGCAAACTGCATTTTGCCAATCTAAACCACGGCCTGCAAAACTTTGGAAGGTCCAACACTGCCAAAATGAAGAAGAGTCATTACATATCACCAAAATATTATTTGATACTTGAGAATACAACATTTTCCTACATGTGCCTTTACTATGTGTTGATGGCGTTATGAACCCCTGTAACCTAGCTGGTCTGCACCTACTTGTGTGCACAGGCGCACATTATTACCAGTATACATGTAATTTGTTAATAGGTGTCCAGAGCGGCGGGGAGGGGTTTGAATAATTTTTAAGGCGGAGCTGGGGGGGCGAGGGTTGACCATGTCAAACGAGCCAGACGATATTGAAAGGTGAAATATTAGATCACACCTCTTCGTCACTTTGGCGGGGAAACCTTAAGAGTCATTTGCCCATAGACTCCGTGCATAAATACACCCTAAGCGGTACAGATGCATCAGAATGGAACGTCGATACGATGAGCACGCTTCGTTCTCATCCGTGCTGGAAGGTACACAGGTTTGTTTACACCGGACACCCGGCCCCCGTAAAGCAAAAAGTTCGGGTTGGGGCGGGACGCGATTTCCCCCCCCCCCCCCCAAACGACACCCACATATGGGTGTACGCTATGGCGTTTTGGACTTAACTTTTATAAAAACATGAGAAGAAAATATAAGATTAGGGAAAAAAAGTCATTTTGAACGTTATGAAATTCGGACTTTATTTCCCTTTAAAAAAAACTCCTCCAAAGACTCCGGCTAGAAAAAAAATCCAAATCCTGGTACTTAACGTGACTCCCTTACCTTCCCTGGATGATGCTGGATGTTGGTGACCTGGTTGATCCAGTACCGTAAGCACGTTATTTGCCCGATTGCTGCATTATAATCGTTGTGGGCACTGACTGGGCGTGGTCTTATTTCTACTGGTACTTTATGGTAGATATGGTCGGCCAAATATAATTGAATTTGCTTCTTTTCTAAATGATCCGTGTCCTGTTTGCTTAAGTTTCCTCCGTAGAAATTTGCTGAGTGGTTTTCTTTATTTTCTCTTTGCTTTAAAGATATTATTACTTTGGTGTTTCGCAAAAAGTTTTGGATTGCTTGCTAACCTGGTATTCTTGCTTTAAACTTTAAATTGATTTTAGTGTTTCTAATAAATAACATGCACGTAATAATTGTATTTATTTAATGGTTTTTGATTGACTTGCTGTTGGCTTTGTTTTTGCTGATTCATAGTTCCTGTTTTATATTTTTTGGTTATGTCGTCCTCCTTAGACCGGACCAGGGTCGCTCGTCTTTAACAAAGTTGTAAACATTTACAAACCAACTACAAGACATTCAGGAAACACTCACTCAATATAACTGCTTTGCATGTAACTTTTAATGTCATCTACTTGTAGAATTAAAGTACGTTACTGGTGAGATAAATCAAGGAAACCCAATAGAGAAAAAATAATCTCGATCAGTTTGATCTGAATAAGTTGTTGTGAACAAGAATTTTTTTAACCAAGTAGAGTGAACTGAGGTTTTAACCAAGACAAAGAAAGATAAAAAAATATATAATTCAATTTGTTTTATAAAGAATAAGAGTCTTACTACAATGTTGATATCCATCATACTTGGTATATAAGAATATGCTTTCAAAATCACCACCACATATATGATGCTCTCCGTATATTGATATCTAAACTTAACTCCCGTTCCTCTCTAGTTTTGTTTATGTTAAAACTGTATCAAGTGATGATGCTTGGATTTGCTTGAACCCATGAGAGAGAGTCTTGCCAAAGACTTGCATTGTCTTTAATATTTTTTTTTAAATTAATGTGTAAAGCATAGATTGTTTGTTTCTTACAATGCTCGTTTTCTTAGGCGGCAATTTGTCGTGTGAGTACGTATGTAATATTTTGTAATAACCCCAACCCGAGCAGAAAGAATAAAAACACCATTTGGATATTAAAACGTGAGCCAAAATAAACGGCAATGTAGAATACGCCAATCCTCAAGAAAAAGTTAGTTCATAGTTATTAAAATTGTAATAACAAAACAAACCACCACCAATTTAATTTTAATGCGAGCGAATGCAAACATAACCAGTACACTTTTCGGGTAGCACGAAGTCAGTTTGGTCCGGATCCACTTCTGGTGTTTTCTTTAGCAGTGTTTGCGTACTTCTCTATTGCTGCATCCCTCGTGGCAGCATTCCTCGTGAAGGCCTCGCTTTGAAATGCCACGATTGTCCAAGAAGCTGTTAGCCTCGTCTGATTCCACAAATGCTGGTGGGGCAAAACAAAAAGATGACACAAATAACTGGAGTGCTGTGGCCTCGTGGTTAAGGGCATTGAATATGTGGTCTGCGGGTAATTCTGCAGGTTGTTGGTTCGAGTCCTGCCTGGGTCATGGTGCGTATGCCCTTGGGCAAGGTACTTTGTCACTCATTGCTTCTCTCCACCCAGGAGTAAATGGGTAACTGTGAGGGCAGAGATGGTTGTTGTGGTTGATTAATCTTCCTTGCGCCTAACAGGCTGCACCGAGCTGTATACTCCCTAGGGAGCTATGATGGTCTTTGGAATGTTTCATGGACCCAATGAGCAGGGGGTAATAATGATGTAGCGCCTTGAGCACAAGTCCTGGTGGATACGTGCGCTTTATGAATATTGTTTTCTTATTTTTATGTGAACGTTAACATTTCAACTTCAATTGTTAACGAGTTTGCGCAGCAAAATCTCCATGAAATGTCCATCAAGTGTCCTATATCAAAGACAAAGTTCACAGCTAAACTTACACACTGAATTTTGATAAAAGAATGCTGAGCATAATTATTGGTATCGAACCTAAAAGTGTAAACCTCATATCACAGGTTCAATAATTTTTGGTATGGCCCAGAAAATGCACACGAAGAAGCAGAAAGGCAAACGGAGTTAATACAATTATTTTTTTGTTCACCAGCTGTGCAGATTTTTGTTTTGGTCACCTTTGCATAATTATGAAAGTTTTGGAACCTCTGCAGGCTTGTGATCAGGTGATGTCTGAAACTGTTGTGTTATTATTGTTGTATTGATTATATTACATATGAGGGATATAATTACGACTTGACCTTACTGAAAAGGATCGAGGACTTATTTGATGGAGTTTTTATTTATTTTGTTTGTGCTTGATTAGGAGATTATGATTGGAATACCTGAGGGGGCCTCATTAGCAGCTAGACGATGCAAGTGTACGTGTACATGGTGGCAAAGCAGTGCATACTTCTGAAGAAGTCTATGGCCACAGTAATGCGGTAAGCGCGTCTCCCTGTACAAAAGCAAAGATAATCAATTAAACATAATTGCATGACTGGTGTCACCGTCAGACTTCAAATTGGTTGCTTCTCTCAACCTTTTTTTTTTTTTTATTAAAGCGAGGTCCAGTCAAAACGAAAGTGACCTGGATTAACCTCGCCTGTGGAAATAGCTACCAATACACATTACGACATCTGATTCCATTCTCTCCTTCAAAGCATCGCTCAAAACACATCTAATGACTCTGGCTTTTTCTTAATTCAGTCCGTTTATTGTTATCCTGAGCTAGGTGCATTCTGATCACGGCGTGGGCGTCGGTGTGCATTCGCCAAATATTTATGTTTTTCTCAAGACTGAAACACTATTTTTATTTTCCAATTTTGCATTTTGAATATGAGGAAACCTTTTTCTGAAATAACGATGGTGATTTTTGTGTGGTCTTCATAGCAAGTTTTCATTTATTCATGAAGGCAAGAAAACTCCCTTTTCGTTATATCTGAATGGTAAATGATCATTGGTTAACAGCTGATTTTTGTGACATTTAATTAAAAAAGAAATAACTTATGAAGAGATTACGCGTATTACTAGTCTAGGGGCTAGTCGTTGTTAATGTTTGATACGCGATAACCCGCTGCCGCGAGAGGGCGCTATCACGACCAACCAATATCACCAACGACCCGTAAGAACAACGTAAACAACATTTCCTAAAATTTCACCCCAAAACGGGGGGAACTAGTGCGCATTTATTTTCAGTCCCACACATGCTACACACCACAGAAGAGCTGACCAGTGAAATTGCACACAAGTCTTGCTTTATCTTTTATACCACTGGAATAAATTTGAGAGTTTGCTTCGAAACTACTATGAATGTTTGAATTGCGCGCGCGCTGCATATATAAGGCCAAACAGGTGCGTGCGCCTTACACAACCAATAGGAATTGTTCTTCTGACGGGTTCGTGGATGATATTGCTTGGGCTTAATAGCGCCCTCTCGCATCGGCCGGTGATCCCGGCACCGGGTTATCGCGTATTAAACAATAACAACGTCTAGACCCTGGACTAGCAAATAACGTGAAATTTCAAAGCTCCTAGTCAATAATATGTACTTTTTCCTTATGTTGTTATCATTAAATGGAACGGGCCGCATATGTTGTATGCGTGTTTTTGAATTAGCCTTCATGAGAGTTGTCTCAAAAAAATCTACTGGATCAAATCACGCAACATGGCCTGCATTTAAATGTTTTTTTTGGGGGGGGGTGGGAGGAAATGAAACACCTACTGATAATCATTTACATTGCAAAATTTCAGATTAATTTAAAGGGGATTTGATACAATACGGAATGTGGCTTACAATTGTCCATCGTCTTCGATGTCCAAATCATCAGTTTTGTCGTCCTTGTTGAAATCAGCGGGTTCTGAGAAACAATGAAAAGAAAACACGATTACGTGGTGTCAACAGATATGACACTCCATGTTTAATCTTAAACTCCATCTCAACAGAAGGATTGAGGGTTAACATAAAAGCTGAGTGAAAGTGAAACAGACGATGTTTCAATACAATGCTTGGACAGCAGAGAACCATTTAGGGTAAACAGCTAACAATCAGACTCCATTTCCCGCTAAAGTGTTGGGGTTTGTTCCCAATAATAACGAAATAACAACAATGAATAATTTCAAAAACTCTTTCAATAGTTTCAAAACACGGAACAATGCAGTAGTGATCTTTAGCGACGCCATATTTTTAACGAAAAGTCTTAAAGTTAAGACTTTTTAACCGGAAAAACAGATACAATATGTTCCTTTTTTTTAATAGTTGAATCTGAAACAGAATCCGTGGATGTTTAAAGTATGTAAATTTTAGAAGTACATTTGATGACATGCAGACACCTTAAAAGGATGGTCCGCCTTGTTGAATCAGTGGCGAGAAACATAAATTAAAACCAGAGGCAGAACAATCAACAAAGAACATATACTGGAATATAATTTTGATATATTTCGAAATGATAGGAAACTTTTTTTCTCTAGATCAGAAATGTTACACGATAACATTTCCTATATTTTTATCGAAATGCTGTAAATTGAAGGGCAGATCCAGAACACATTTTTTTTTTTGGGGGGGGGGGTCAAACAAAATTTGGTCCCCCAAATATTAGGTAAAAACTACGGTTTGGGATTCGGGGCCCGCTTAAGAAGCCAAAAATTGTTGGATTGTAGATGCTCCGTGACGCATGGTGCGACCTGAGGCAAATTCTGACGACTTTAACAATTTGTTTAGGGAACATATGGTTGTGTACACAGTGCCTGCCTTTACTGCGAAGTCGCTTTAAATAAAAAAAAAAAATGTGGGGTGTGTTTTTTTTTTTTGGGGGGGGGGAGGGGAGGGGAGGGGGCATGGCCTGTTGCCCCTCCCCAACCCCCTGGATCCGCCCTTGTGCAAATTGGGTATTATTTACCGTGAAATCAGTCAGTGGAATGCAATCGCTTCGATTCAACAATTATTTGAAATGAAATATCTCACACTTACATCGATGCATAAATACCCCAAGTATAGATCCAACTTGGTAACGTTACTAGCATATTAACTCTCACGCAACTATGTAAATAATAATGTTTATTTGCCATATTTTCGGGTTATATCGTTTCCTCAGGCTATTCGGTCCACTTTCAGAAATAAAATGTCTTTCACGAATGCAGTGTCTTCGATTAATCATGAAATGTTGCGTGAAAAACGAATGAAATACCATAAAAGTATGAAACATATGTGGTAACAAAAACAGAGAACGTCTAAATTACGGTATGCCTGCTCTTTTGAGCAAACTTTTCATAACTTTTTTTTTAACTTTTTCCAAGCGTTTCTGGGGCTGGGCACACTAATTTCAATTTTTTTTTTACTTTATTGTTAGTCCCACTCTTGAACAGTTTACTCCAAGAATAATGACACTATAACGACAGACTTACCAGGTTACCAGGTTGATCAGATTACTTATTAAACCATCATTACCCGTTTATACGATGTATGTGCGTAGCTTAATTAATTCATGACATTATTGCTGTGCGCTCTAAATTGTTCTTGATGTAGGTCAATTTGTATTCCGATAAACGTTTTACAGGTGATACCTTTTACGGTTGACAAAAGTCACTGAAATAAGTACTTGTTTTCAGCACTCATCTGTGCAAATGGTTTTACGTGCGTGAAATGTCCGTTCTCATGTAAAACAACGCTAGATAAAATGACTTGGTTCACAGTGTGCACATCATTACTAAATAATTGCACATTAATAACGTATCTGGGGTGACGTGTCTGTTGGGATTCTTTTAGAATCGATTTGTATGTTATAAAAGTAAACACTTATTTGTCCCGACTTCAGTTCACGCAATCGCACTTTATACCGATATGTTGCTCAAGGTCAGTTCTCCTCGCTTGTTTCCATAAGCGAGTAGCATGTTTGTATCGTTAACGTATCTGATGCGTATGGTGGCTTTAAAGGGACATTGCACATATATATTGACGCCAATGTTAACGCCAATATTCACAACATGGCCTCCATGTCGCATAGATTTGCGCCAGTATTGACGCCAATATTCACAGCATGGACCCAAGTCGCAAATATTGACGCCAATATTGACGCCAATATTCACGACATGGTCTCCAAGTCGCAAATATTTACGCCAATATTGACGCCAATATTCACGACATGGTTTCCATGTCGCAAATATTAACGCCAATATTGACGCCAATATTCACGACATAGCCCCCATGTCGGAAATATTGACGCCAGTATTGACGCCAAAATTCACGACAGGCCCAAGTTGTAAACCCACTCATGAGTGAATTTTTTTCCCTGCAACTTGGGGTGTCCGTTACCCACACAGTCTGGCACCCAGACACACCTATCTCTGGCTGAACGTTCGTCGTGAGACGCAGCGCGAGCCATGAATGTACATGTACATTGGACGCAAGGTGACCGTTTTAGCCGATTTTCGGCTAACTTTGACAGAATTCTTGTAAAAAAACGAGAGTTTGACAAAAAGTTTAATTGACAGAATGGATTTTTTTGGGCAGATTTCTGGCAGAATTCTGCAAAAATGGTTGTAAATTTTGATTTGATGAGAACAGCAAATTTGAACGAAAAAAGAACAGCAAATTTGAACAAAACATAGTACATAGTTGTTTGAAAAAGCTTATTCCTTTCAAACAAACCCTCATAATGGGACAGGTTGGCTGGTCTAGGCAGAGTTGTAATGACTCGAGTCAATGACTCGACTCGAGTCCGACTCCAGTCACGATTTTTGGTGACTCGACTCGACTCGAGTCCCTAAGGGTAAATGACTGGACTCGACTCCTGTCACTGCGAGCAAATGACTCGACTCGACTCGAGTTCCTCATCAGAAGACTCGACTCGACTCGAGCGAAGGCTAATAAGACTTGAACGAGTCCCCAAAATAAAAAGCACAACTTTGCGAAAAGTATTTGCAATGACTTACGGTACAAAATTTATGCTCACTTTACTTTGCGAATCGCAGTTGTGTACAAATATACAAGTGTTACAGACTCCAACCTCATGGTTCTAGAACGCACAAAATACTATCCGAGAACCAGATTTTTAAACACATTTTCTAATTCGCTGTTTCATCATGGGTTTTGAGCGATTTCTTATAAAGCTTTTGGATTGAACGCTCGCTGAAGTTATGGCCTCCTTTTATAAATTTTGGTATACATAGTGTTCAAATAACCGTGACTCGAATTGACTCGAGCTAAATATTTGACTCGACTCGACTCGACTTGACCTTTTGACTTTCGATTCGAGTCAGTTCTTTAAAATGACTTGACTCGACTTGAGTCACAAAAATCAGTGACTCGTTACAACTCTGGGTCTAGGTGCTGAAGTTCACTGGGAAACGTCGTCGTGGCCGGATCCGCGTTTTGTGCAATGTCCCTTTAAAGCCACCATAGATGCGACATGTTGAGAGTGTTTAGTCTGAAATCACATGTCCCAAACAAAACATATTGGATTGTAATTATAAAAAAAACTCTTTCATAAAATATATTTTAGTGGGAACTATTTCACAGGAGATATACCGACAGTATTACAACGAGACAAATGCCAGCAGAAGCGATTAGAAAAAGTAAATCCCCTTCAATAGCAACTACACTGGCGCAGAGCAGCAGCAAAACCATGAATCATGCTACTTAAAAACTCATTTTGCTGATCACACGAAAGGCTCAGAAGAGCTACGAGGTAACTCACCAGCAATGGCAACTGCAAAAGCGCAGATCAGCAGCAAAGCTATGAATCGGTTCATGATGGCGATGACAGAGTCTTCGTGGAAATTGGTAGGAACTAGTGTAGCGACGGAACAGCAGCAACGACATCCAAAGCCAATCCTCTGATAGAGAAAACTCAGAAACTTCACCTCTTATAAGCAATTTTGGTCCAATATGTTTCGTCGAGAACCTGCTTGACAGAATCATTTGAAGTTAATTCCCCATGCCAAACAAAACATCTTCTCAAGCTCAAGTTGAAACACTTGTACCAGAATGTAATTGTTTTTTTTTTTTTTTTTTTTTTTTTTTTTGGCTCTTCATTTTGGAAATTTGCCACTGTAATCGTGTGTTTCCCTTTCTTTTTACCATTGAGGAACGTGCAAAAAAAATAAGTTAAGTGCATCCTTGGTTCTATCCTGGATTCAATATATATTTTTAATTTTCCGTAGTAATTTAAAATTTGGTGTGGACTATTTTTCATTCCCAATAAATTGTCAAATGAACGCCATGAGGAGTTCAAACGAAGTAATGTTGCGGGTACTTTCATTACATTGGCGGATATAGCGTGTGAAGGGGCGAGCGGAGTGGGGAGGGGGGGCGAAGTTACTTTTCTGGGCAATCAATTTTGTCAGCGTGAGTGGGATAATGCTTGCATTGCCGATGATTAATAGACCTTTACTGGTAAACAGTATGTAGGTTTACAACAGCTTGGAAAATGGTTTGAAAGAAAGTGTTTTGTCATCGTGGTTGTGAAATATGTGTAACATCTATTAGCTATCTATGTCCAGGCAACGGAGTAAGATTATACACCGTCTGTTTAATCATGCAGTAAGGAACATATTTAATCCAAAATTTGAGAAAAGTAAAACAAAACATTAATCATATTCGTGTTTTGCTCCAGCTCTATGCAAACCCCGTTATCTAAAGCTGCAGTTTGATGAAGCCAGTAGAATGCGTGTATGCATTGTTTTGAATGAGTTTGTTTCTGCATTCAATAGAGGACGTTGAACAAAAGAGAACAATATGGTCCCCAATTCCTGAAGGTCCCCATTTGGCGATATGTACAAAACATATGGTAGGTCTTCCTGAAAGGTTAGTACAAACAAACGAGGGACAATAGGGGTCCCCAATTGCAGGCATGTGTATACTCTGTGTATAGGTGTCTGTGTATAGGCCTACATACATATATTCCAATAAATTTTTATTACAAGTTATACACGTTTAACTATATTTTCATAATTAGTTTTATTTCTAATGAATTTTCAAATGAACGCCATGAGGAGTTCAAACGAAGTAATGTTGCGGGTACTTTCATTACGTTGGGGGATATAGCGTGTGAAGGGGCGAGTGGAGTGGGGAGGGGCGAAGTTACTTTTTTGGGCAATCAATTTTGTCAGCGTGAGTGGGATAATGCTTGCATTGCCGATGATTAATAGACCTTGCATGGATTCACCAGTGTCTTTCGTATATTCCTTTACTGAAAAACATTATGTAGGTTTATAACAGGTGGGGAAAAATGGTTTGAAAGAAAGTGTTTTGTCATCGAAGTTGTGAAATATGTGTAATATTTATAAGTTGTTTATGTCTGGCAACCGAGTAAATTATAAGTCGTCTATATAATCATGCAGCAAAGAACATATTTAATCAAAATTTGAGAAAAGTAAACAAAACATTATTCATATTCGTGTATTGCTCCAGCTCTATGCAAACCCCGCTATCTGAAGTTGCACTAAGTTGATGAAGCCAGTAAAATGCGTACTATTATATTTTCATTTGTCACCAATAAATACAATGCTAATGCAACAGTTTATTTACTACAACAATAACTAATCTTAATAGAATGATAATACTTGAACAACACTTTGATCAATTAAAACATAAATGGTGACAGATGGGGGAACCAGGAAAAAAGCCTAAGCTTATACAGAGCCTGGTCCCGTTTGTGAATAACAATTTAAGCTATGATCTAAATCAGTGGTCAATAAATTAATTAATTAATTACTTACTTGGCATAATAGTAGAAAAACTAAAGGAAATTGAAATATACATGTACTGATTTACAATATAACATTTGATTATTATGGAATTTGACTTATACAAATGTGAATTATGTGTGCACGTCTTATATAATACTGGAATTAAGTAGATAGTTTTAGATATCTTTTGAATTTATGCACAGTCCGAAAGAAGGGTGTAGGGGTAATCTGATTCCAGAGAAGGGGGCCTTGGTGTCCAACTGTTTTCATGAATGATGCGGTCCTAGCCTTGCCAATGTGAATTTTTTGGGCTGATTTTGTGTCATGCAAATGGACATCGAGACTCCTCACAAAAATGGACCTGATATTTGTAGGTAGTAGTTTACCTTCGAATTTAAACATAAAGATTCCTAGAGGGTATTTGTACAGTTCAAAAATATTCATTTTGCGATATGCATGGTTTTGAATGAGTTTGTTTCTGCATTTACTAGGGGACGTTGAACAAAAGAGGACAACAGGGTCCCCAATTCCTAAAGGTCCCCATTTGGCGATATGTACAAAGCATATGGTGGGTCTCTCTAAAAAAAGTTAGTACAAACAAAAGAGGGAAAATAGGGGGTCCCTCATTGCAGGTATACACACTTGGGTGTGTGTATACTACGTGTATACGTATACACGTCCGTGTATAGGCCTACATACATTTTTATTACAGGTTATACAGGTTTAACTATATTTTCATAATTCCGTGGATATGCTCCCAGGCCGGGTATAACAATTTGTTGTGCGGGCTTACGTGAGTGTGGGACCACCAGCAATCTGACGGGGGTAGCTGTAGGTTGCTTAGTTAGGAGACCAAAGTAGCCAATCTAGGTATATACATGTACTGCCTCGGCTGTTTAGCGATACATAATACTTACGTCGCCCGTGCAGGGATACAAAGCACATTTTTAACTCTGTACTAGGAAACAAATAATAATAATCGGCATTTAACAACGCCCTTTTTAGTAAACTAAATCACGACGCTTACAATATTATTATTAATAATGTGTGTGAGGTGTAATAAAGCCATGGTAATTTTTTTTTTTTGAGGAAAAGGAGCGCAATGACTGGTCGCGACGTGTTGTCTAATATGGACTACCTTCCTTCCCCATTCGCGTCAACACAACGCGACCAGTAATTTCGCGTTTTCTCCTCTGTATGTTTCTTCCCCGACGCGCTGTGCATGTTTCCACGTAGAAAGCGTGTAAGGCTTACATAACGATGTGGCCAAATAACAGCATACACGTATTTTTGTGACTAAGAAAGTAATAGTGCGATGTAGCACTTTTTAAACGTCAGGTTTAATATGAGTTTGGGGCTTTGTTACCTGGTCGCATTATCAGCGATAATGCCCATACCCAGTGGTCCAATTTGTTTCGTCGAGAACCTGTTAGATAGAACAAATCGAAGTGAATTCCCGATTCCAAACAAAACATCTTCTAAAGCTGAAGTTGGAACACTTGTCCCAAAAAGTAATTGTTTTGGGCTCTTCATGTTGGAAATTTGCAACTGTAATTATGTGTTTCCCTTTCTTTTTACCATTGAAGAACGTGCAAAACAAAGTGAAGAGCATCCTTGGTTCTTTCCTGGATTAAATATATATTTTAAATTTCCGTAGTAATTTAACATTTCATGTGGACTAGTTTTTATTTCTAATGAATTTTCAAATGAACGCCATGAGGAGTTCAAACGAAGTAATGTTGCGGGTACTTTCATTACGTTGGCGGATATAGCGTGTGAAGGGGCGGGCGGAGTGGGGGGGGGGGGCGAAGTTACTTTTCTGGGCAACCAATTTAGTCAGCGTAAGTGGGATAATGATTAATAGACCTTGCATGGATTCACCAGTGTCTTTCGTATATTCCTTTACTGGAAAACAGTATGCAGGTTTACAACAGGTGGGGGAAAATGGTTTGAAAGAAAGTGTTTTGTCATCGAAGTTGTGAAATATGTGTACTTTTTATAAGTTGTTTATGTCTGGCAACAGAGTCAATTATAAATCGTCTATTGAATCATACAGCAAAGAACAGGTTTAATCAAATTTTGAGAAAAGTAAAAAAAAAAAAATATTCATATTTGTGTATTACTCCAGCTCTATTACAACCCCGCTATATTTCGAGTTGCACTTTGATGAAGCTAGTATTCCTAGTTCGTGCGTGTATACATTGTTATGTATGTGAGTATACTGATCAGTGTATAAGGCCGCCTATACACAGGGCTGCGATCTTTGTAACACCTATGAGCGACCCAAAACAAGGCCAGGACGCTCAATGGTTGCCTTAACCCAGAAAATCCTGTTTCTATGTAAGTGCACCAGCCGCGATCCTTGTGCCTCCCTTGAACCACCAAAACTGCAGGTTTCGGGCATGTTCATGTCAAGCTAGCTACGAGCGACCTGTGTGTCGACTGAGCCACTTGCCTGCCTCGCCTGTGCTTCCCCTGTGCAACCTATGGCCATGGTGACTCAAGGGTTGCCGTGGTCACCACAAGTCATCGTTCAATGCACGCTAAAGGAGGCACAAGGGAGGCAGAAGCATCGCCCAGATTGACGGTAAAATTTGCAACAGAACGGATCTATTTAAAGTGACGACCATTGGACGACCATTGTGCATCCATTCTGCAACCACGGCAATTATTGTGCCTCCTCTCTGCCTCATTTGAGCCACCTTTCATTGTTCATTGTTCATTTATTTTCCACAGTGCCACATTTTTAATGATCGTAATTAATGCAAAAAAGGTACTATATAAACAGA
Organism: Patiria pectinifera; assembly: GCA_029964075.1. Taxonomy (NCBI): domain Eukaryota; kingdom Metazoa; phylum Echinodermata; class Asteroidea; order Valvatida; family Asterinidae; genus Patiria; species Patiria pectinifera. The sequence continues at coordinate 342,182 of CM057148.1, read as the reverse complement.
TAGTGAGACTGTAGAGGAACCTACTAAGAAGCTAAGCTTGTAATCGTAGGCTCCAGTATACAAATTTAAAGTTGCTTTTAATACATATAACACAGAACAGACAATAGACAAGGACAATACACAAACTTTACATGCCAGTTAACAAGCAGGATAAGATTTGTAGCATGATCAATCTTGAAATTAATGGGTTACACGGGATCATAATAATTAAACAACAGGGTCGATTTATATTTCCGTTTGAAAGTAGACAAATGTTTAGATGTTTTCAGGTTCTCGGTAAATGAGTTCCACAGCCTGGGTCCCTCATATCTAATAGGGTTTTTTTGGCTAAAGATGTGCGAGTCGATTGAAGATGAAAGACTTGACGAGTATAATGAGAATGAACATCAAAATTCCGGGTAAAACTAAAGTAATGTTTGTCGGATTAGCAATGTAATGACGATATAATTTAGTTTTCTTGTCAATTGATTTAAGAAGACGTTTAGTAATCCACGGGGCAGTTTGGTTAGAATTGGATTTTGATGTGGGCTTATGTAAGTTAGGTGGAATATTTATATCAACTTTATCATTGAAATTGTCAATAAATCAATTAAATGCATGATCGGGATTATCACAGGTAGTAATGTTAGACCAGTCGGTTGTATGCAGATCTTCTTTGAGCCTCTGGATATTAAAATGAGTGAATTAACGGGAACCAACATAGTTAAAATGATTAGAGGAAGCACTAGATTGATGAGAGGACATTATCACAAAAAAATGGTAAATGATCGGAAATATCAGACAACATTTTGCCTGAGTTGGGAGATGGTAACACACTCGTAAAAATTTATCAATTAGCGTAGCAGAAGAATCGGTTATTCTAGTGGGCTTATCAATTAATTTAAAAAAAAGAATAAGAAGTAATGAGATCAGTAAAAGCCTGTGTGCTGGGGGCTGTATGATTGAGTAAATTATTATAAAAATTCCCAGAAATTAGACATTTTTTGTTGGAAGATGTCATTCTACAAAACAAATTTTGAAAAGGTGGTAAAAAATCAAGTACATTGACAATTGGAGGTTTATATAAGACGCAAGTTATAATATCCTTAGTTTTGGGAAACGAAATTTCAACAAAAAGAGATTCTAAAACATTTTCAGAATGGGTAAGATCCTGTCTAATTTTAAAATCGAGGTCGCAGGAAATATACAGAGCTACGCTTCCACCCATTTTCCCCTGTCTGTTATTAACAATGAGTTTATACCCTGGTAAAAAATAATAATTATGGGGATTGTTTTCAGCCAGGTTTCAGATAATGCAATGACCGAGAACTTATATTTCAATGTAAGCAACAAAAGTTTAAGTTGATCGAAATGCATTTGAAGACTCCTAATACTGATATGAAGTAGAGAAAATCCATCAATATTTTTATAGGTCCCCGAGAACTGTTAACTAGAGTAGTATTGTGAATTATTAAATACATGGAAAGGATTATTTGGGTCAACATAATCAGGCATACTTTACTTTACAGGCACACAAAACAAGAAGACAAGGACAAGTAATTCAAATACTAAACAATTATAGGTTAAGTGATTGAAAAGAGCACCGATAATCGAATTATCCTTTTTAAAAAGATGTATGAATCGACATCAAAACAGTTGAGCAACCAATCTCCTCGGCCGCCCTTGTGCGACTGTTTTGAACATTTAAAAAATTACGGCGACCATGGCGTCCATGGCGATGACTGAACATCCTGTGTACCACCTTTGAACGACACGGGCAACCATTCGGCCTCCTTTGAGCCTGCAACGGCGACCTGGCCAGTTTTATGGTCGCACAAGGGAGGCCCAAAGGTCGCAGCCCTGTGTAAAGGGGCTCTTACTGCCCATGTATTAGTGGGGCAGATAAGGGAAATATTTGGAAGAATTGTGCCTCTGATGATACAAGCATGGCATTTGTCAAATGTTCAAAATATAGTTAAGCGTGTATGACGTGTAATAAAAAAGACCAATTGGATGCTATGTAGGAAGGCCCATATAGGACGGCAGATAGGTAAAGGAATTGTGCCTTTGATTATACAAGCAAGGAATTTGGCACAAAGTCAGAGTATGTGATGAGAAAGATATTTGGCTATAGGGCCATCGCAGATTTGTCCTTTGAGCGCGTGACGTCACAAATAAACTTGGGCTAAGCTTACACACTTTCCGTCACAGTATGAATCCCATTCATAATTTGAACAAATAATTAAACGCAATCCATGTAATTAGCATCCAAAGCGTTAGTGATTACCAGGCTCATACGTACAAACAGTTCTAACAGAAGCTCGAAAAACTGCAAGTCTGCACTCTTGAATGCCTTTAAAATCGTTTAATTAAGCTAAATTCATTAAAAAGAAAAAGATTGAGGTGTTGCCGATGTATCAAGAATAACAATTAACCATAAAATGATATCATACAATACCATACAAGTATATTGCACCTATCATTAGGACAGGTAACGTATCTGCCAAGACACATACCGTCTGTATAATTACAACGAGACAAAAAACAAAAGCGATTAGAACAAAAAGTAACTCACTTGCAATGGCAACTGCGCAGGCGCAGAGCAGAAGCAAAACCATGAATCGGTTAATGTGGTGGCGATGACAGAGTCTTCGTGGAAACTGGTAGGAACTGGTGTAGCGACGGAACAGCAGCAACGACACCCAAAGCCAATTATCTTGAAAGGTTGAGAGAAAACTCAGAAAACTTTCCTCATGAGCACTTTTGGTCAAGGAGTTTTTGTTTCTACCAGATAGTTCCAATGCAAAATGAAACATCTTCTGAAGCTCAGGATGTAGCACTTGAAGTGTAATCGTTTTTAGCTCTTCATGTTGGAATTTTGAAACTGTAATTACATTTTTTTTTCTTCTTTCGTTTTACCGTTGATCCTAAGGATAATGGGAAAAGGTGCATTGAATCTTGGGTTGGGTTCTAAAATATATATTAAATATATTTAATTTTTATTTTCCGTGGTTATTTTCTGGAATTAGGATAGAATTGGATTTTAACTAGATTTTATTTTTAATTAGTTTTTAAGTGAACGAAGTAATTTTTACGGGTACATTCATTATAATGGCGGATACAGAGTGGGCAGGGGCGGAGTAGGCAAACGATTAAGTCAGCGTGAATGGGATAATGCTTGCATTGCCGATGGTGAATACTGAATAGGTCCGCAGTGTCTTTTGTATATTATACTGAACAACTTTACGTCGGTTTACAACAGCTGGGGGAAAAATGGTTTGAGAGAAAATGTGTTATCATCACAGTTAATGTTTCTTATTTGTTTATCTCCAGAAGAGTAAAGAGAACTAATCGTCTATTTAATCAAACAGCAAGGCATATAATTAATTTAATTTTTGAAAATTAAACACAAGACTTTTCATTTACGTTCATTACCCCAGCTATATTGCAACCCGCTATCTTTAAAATTGTATTTTGATGAAGCCATTTTACCAAATCTATGCGTGTACACATTGTTTGGTATGCGTGTATACTTCGTGTATACATATCCGCCTATAGGCCTACACACATAGAATCCTATGTTTTTTGTTTTATTACACATCATACACGTTTACCTATTATTTTCCAAATTCGACATAATTCCGTGGTTATGCCCCCACGATAGGTGTTACAATATGTTGTGGGTTTAATTGATTCTTGAAAAACCAGTAACTTGCCAGGTGATCGTTGATATGTTGTCTATAATCATGAGACCACAGTAGTCTATATGTGTAAACTGCCTCGGTTGTTTATCAATACATAATACGTCGAGTGTGCTGCAATAGGAAACAACTATTGTGTATGAGGTGTCATAAAGCCATGGTTATTATTTTTTAAGGAAGAGGAGCGCATGACTGGTCGCGACCAGTAATTTCGCGTTAATCTCTTCTGCTTCTCTTACACGTTGTGCACCGTTCCATGAAAGAAGCGTGTTTTACACATATAGGTGAGAGAAAAAAAAAAAATATATACAAAATGTTGTGACTTCGGGGATCTAGGTGTTATGGAGCAGTTTTAAGCTCCCGGATTGAAAGCAGACGTTTAATACACGTCCGCTACACTTTTCTTCCAATTCATAAAAACCTTTTTAATCACACTTAAAAAAAAGAAACAAATGGCACAACTCCAACGATGATTTTAGCAAGCCAATAATTATGGGGCGCATAATTGGCAAGACCTGTGACATCGGGGCATAGGCTTATGTTTATGTATTTTGTTTGTTAGTTAGATAATTAAAGGTAAATTAAAGTTTTGCAACAGTAACAGTATTGCGTATTGTTTCAGGGTTAGTGCTTGTATTTAATTTACAGCACTACAACTATGACCAAGGTATAATAGAATCAATTTGACCATGTGACGACGGAAGTAAAAAAAAAAAACAAATCATTATTAATATTTTGATAGAATATTATATATAATGTTAACAGTTACCCCCACGATTGATCGGATGGGGGGGGCTCTTTTTTTCTCCAAATTTTTAATAAGTTAATTTTATTTCAAAAAAAATGCTGCCCAATTTTTTGGCCGCAGAAAAAATATGGATTTTTTTTTTTTTGGGAGGGGGACTATTTTGACGTTGGTGGCGCCACTTACACCCCATTATACTAGGCCACATACATATCACCAAGGGCAAATCTTGGAAATTAATAAAAAATAAAATAAAAAAAGGATTGACAACCACCTGGGGGGGGGGGGGCTCAAATCCCCCGAGCCCCCCCCCCCCCCTCCCCCCTCGAGTGCGCCACTGGAATGTTATATTTCTGTTTTGTTTGTATGGCATAATTGTGTTTAAGCCATTACGAATGCAAAACATAGAGCTCCTGTCCCATGGAATAATTAAGATAACAGTGAGACTTACAGGTTCTCTGCTACATGTGCGTGTTTTTACACCGTCTTTATCAATATGTCTTTAACCTTTCTTTACCTTCCCATATTAATAGAAATGCACGATGGTTGTTGGCGTCAGTACAAGTGTCTTTGGGGGGGGGGGGGCTGGAGGGGGAAAGAGAGTTCAAGCTGGTTACTTAGTACATTATGAAGAAGTCTTTATACCTTGAAGATATTAAATAGTAGTAGGCTTTTAAATATTGGTGATAAAACTCTGCAGTAACCTCAATGGGTAGCATGTTATTTATACTGGCATGCGTTTATCCTGATTTCATTTGTTTCTTCTAAGGCAGCCGCTGTGCACACGTTTCCTTGATTGTTCCGTCTCTTTGTTGTCCTTAACCTGTACACATACTAGAGCATGCCGTTGAGGTATTTCTATATTGTCCCATATTAAAATATATACTTCACATATTTCATAATTGGGTTGACTAAACAAAATAAGGTGTTTTTCCCCTCCACTTCTTTGTGTCCATTTCACATGCTTCTTTTGGTGACGTTACTTTGCACTCAGTTGGCAGGATAGTCTGGTTCCCTGACTTGACAATTTCTCCCGACGTCCAGACGTCTAAATTGTAGGTCTGGCAGCCTCCGTGGCTAAACATATCAAGACGACATTTACGGCCCTTTTTCAAAGCTCGGCTTCATTTCCGATTTCGCTTTATCGCTAATAGCTTTTAATGTTCCGATGAAATTTTTCAATAAATCACTTGCTTCATATATCATTCAGTTATGATATACAGTTTTATATTTCTGTAAGAAAACATTGACTAATGTTGACCTGGAATCTTCAAAGTTAGGAGCCCAAATAGCACTGTTGGCAGGCGGAGCCGAATGAAGACCGCGCCGAGTTTTGGAAAATCCCGGTAACGGTCGTCAAATTCAAAACAGTACATGACGCAGCAAACAGTTCACCCCTCGTAAACGATCCGAATATACTTGATGCATAAAATCGTCGCTGAATTTCAAATTTTCTAAATGAAAGCAATGAATATTAATTATCAAGTCATTTTTAAAGTTTTAACAAGCAATTAACAGTTAATAAAACCTATATTATACTTGGAAATACTCGGGCGCTATCCGATTGTCAACGCAATGAAATCGGCAAACTTCGGACATTTTTGGAAAAAGTAGGAATTCCTCCCGTTTTAGTCACGTGACGTATATATTTGTAATATCATGTAATTACTGACGGCTACCTGACCTAAGATTCATCAGGAATAGTCAGAATCTTTTGGTCTGGGAACCAGAGTAGCAGGGTGGCCTTCGAGAAAAAAAGTTGATTCTTTAAAAGTCTGGATCACTCATGCAAAGCTACCGACATTGTTGACAACGGTCCCGTCACTCAAAATATGGATTGAAGTAACGTACAATCGGTATATAGCGTGCGACACAGTTGCCTAAAATGCTTCGACAGAGGGCGCACTCCTAAACTATGAAGAAAGGCTCGACAAAATAGTCAGTATTTTATTATGTTATTTGTAAGCACCTAAAAATTAATCACGGTTGCATTTTTCTTTGTTTTGCAGGCTAGTGACTTCATTAACCTAATTTGCATAAGTGACACGAATCACGTGATTGAATATTTATGTCATGTGATTTGAAATAAATTCCACGGGGAAAGCGTGGCATCACTGTTGCCTAGCAACGCTAGGTCAGGGTTCCCAATGTTTGACTCCCTGAAATTGGGTTTATTCGGTCTTATCAATCTTATTGTATCCATCGATAAAATAACTTTCACCTTTTCTCAGATTCAAGGCTCTGGAGGATTCTTTTTAAGGGAAGTTAAGCCCGAAAACAATTCTGTTAATAACTAACTTATGCCGTGGTCATTGACTATACTTGGTTGCAGAAACGAATTGCGCCCCACTTACTGCCCATAAGACACAGCGCAATGTGTAAATATAGCGCAGAGGTTGGCGACTATCGTCTTGGTGTGTGTCCTTGTGCGTCTTCTCAACGCTGGGCGTGTCAGGAGACGATGGTGTGGCTGGTACCCTGATGCTTGTTGAAGGATCTAATCCTGGTACTCAACACGACTCACCCACCCACCTTCCCTGGATGATGCTGGATGTTGGTGACTTGGTTGATCCAGTACCGTAAGCACGTTATTTGCCCGATTGCTGCATTATAATCGTTGTGGGCACTGACTGGGCGTGGTCTTATTCCTACTGGTCCTTTATAAGGTAGATATGGTCGGCAAAATATAATTTAAGTTGCTTCTTTTTTAAATGATCTGTCTCCTGTTTACTAAACTTTTCCTCCATAGAAATTTGCTGAGTGTTTTTCTTTATTTTCTCTTTGCTTTAGAGATATCATTACTTTGGTGTTTCGCAAAATTGAGGACGCTTCCTAACCTAGTATTCTTGCTTTAAACTTTAAATTGGTTTTAGTGTTTCTAATAATTAACATGTGTGTAATAATTGTATTTACTTAATGGTTTTTGATTGACTTGCTGTTGGCTTTGTTTTTACTGACTCATCGTTCCTGTATGTTTTATGATTGGTTATGTCGTCCACCTTAGACCGGACCAGGGTCGCTCGTCTTTAACAAAGTTGTAAACATTTACAAACCAAGTACAAGACATTCAGGAAACACTCACTCAATCTAACTGCTTTGCATGTAACTTTTAATGTCATCTACTTGTAGAATTAAAGCACGTTACTGGTGAGATAAGTCAAGAAAACCCGATAGGGAAAAAATAATCTAGATCAATTTGATCTGAATAAGTTGTTGTGAACAAGAATTGCTTTTTTTTTTAACCAAGTAGAGTGAACTGAGGTTATTGCCAAGACAAAGAAAGATAGAAGAAGAATAAGAGTCTTACAACAATGTTGATATTCATCATACTTGGTATATAAGAATATGCTTTCAAAATTGCCACAACAAAAATTATTTGATCCTCCCCGTATATTGACATCTGAACTTAACTCCCGTTCCTGTCTGGTTTAGTTTAAGTTAAAACTGTATCAAGTGATGATGCTTGGATTTGCTTGAACCCATGAGAGAGAGTCTTGCCAAAGACTTGCATTGTCTTTAATTTTTTTTTTTTTTAATGTGTAAAGCATAGATTGTTTGTTTCTAACAATGCTCGTTTTCTTAGGCGGCAATTTGTCGTGTGAGTACGTATGTAATATTTTGTAATAACCCCAACCAGAGCAAAAAGAAAGAAAAAAAAACACCATTTGGATATTAAAACGTGAGCCAAAATAAACGGCAATGTAGAATACGCCAATCCTCAAGAAAAAGTCAGTTCATAGTTATTAAAATTGTAATAACAAAACAAACCTCCACCAATTTAATTTTAATGCGAGCGAATGCAAACATAACCAGTACACTTTTCGGGTATCACGAAGTCAGTTTGGTCCGGATCCACTTCTGGTGTTTTCTTTAGCAGTGTTTGCGTATTTCTCTAATGCTGCATCCCTCGTGGCAGCATTCCTCGTGAAGGCCTCGCTTTGAAATGCCACGATTGTCCAAGAAGCTGTTAGCCTCGTCTGATTCCACAAATGCTGGTGGGGCAAAAATAAAGATGACACAAATAACTGGAGTGCTGTGGCCTCGTGGTTAAGGGCATTGAATATGTGGTCTGCGGGTAATTCTGCAGGTTGTTGGTTCGAGTCCTGCCTGGGTCATGGTGCGTATGCCCTTGGGCAAGGTACTTTGTCACTCATTGCTTCTCTCCACCCAGGAGTAAATGGGTACCTGTGAGGGCAGAGATGGTTATTGTGGTTGATTAATCTTCCTTGCGCCTAACAGGCAGCATCGAGCTGTATACTCCCCAGGGAGCTGAGATGGTATTTGGAATGTTTCATGGGCCCAATGAGCAGGGGTAATAATGATGTAGCGCCTTGAGCACAAGTCCTGGTGGATACGTGCGCTTTATAAATATTGTTTTCTTATTTTTATATGAACGATAACATTTCAATTTCAATTGTTAACAAGTTTGCTCAGCAAAATCTCCATGAAATGTCCATCAAGTGTCCTATATCAAAGGCAAAGTTCACAGCTACACTTACACACTGAATTTTGATAAAAGAATGCTGAGCATAATTATTGGTATCGAACCTAAAAGTGTAAACCTCATATCGCAGGTTCAATAATTATTGGTATGGCCCAGAAAATGCACACGAAGAAGCAGAAAGGCAAACGGAGTTAGTACAATTATTGTTTTGTTCACCAGCTGTGCAGATTTTTATTTTGGTCACCTTTGCATAATTATGAAAGTTTTGAAAGCTCTGCAGGCTTGTGACCAGGTGATGTCTGAAATTGTTGTGTTATTATTTTTGTATTGATTATATTACATGTGAGGGATATAATTACGACTTGACCTAACTGAAAAGGATCAAGGACTTATTTGATGGAGTTTCTATTTATTTTGTTTGTGCTTGATTAGGAGATTATGATTGGAATACCTGATGGGGCCTCATTAGCAGCGAGATGGTGCGGGATCCGGTGTAAGGTTACATGGTGGCAAACCTTTGCATACTTCCGAAGAAGTCTATGGCTACAGTAATGCGGCAAGCGCGTCTCCCTGTACAAAAGCAAAGATAATCAATTAAACATAATTGCATGACTGGTGTCACCGTCAGATTTCAAATTGGTTGCTTCTCTCAACCATTGTATTATTTATTAAAGCGAGGTCCAGTCAAAACGACAGTGACCCGGATTAACCTCGCCTGTGGAACTAGCTACCAATACACATTACGACATCTGATTCCATTCTCTCCTTCAAAGCATCCATCAAAACACATCTAATTACTCTGGCTTTTTCTTAATTCAGTCCGTTTATTGTTATCCTGAGCTAGGTGCATTCTGATCACGGCGTGGGCGTCGGTGTGCATTCGCCAAATATTTATGTATACATCTGAATTGGAGATGCCTGGCGATGTAGGCCGACATTCATGTTCTTCACATGGGAGGAATGCACCTAGACACCAGCTACATTTCTGCATATCTGCATGTTGTTCATTTGTAATTTGTACCTTTTTCTCTCTCTCTATTGGTATAATGTTTATTTTCTGAGTAAATTGGATTAATTGCGTTTATAGCGCCTCGAGCGCCTTTATAGGTTTAATAGGCTTAATAGGTGCGCTTTATAAATTTTCATTATTATTATTATCCTATTTTTTTCTGAATGAATCCAGTTTTACATCAATCCACGGAATGCCATTTGATGATATTGAGCTGAGTGAAAACCACAGATCACACACAGGCATTCAGCTACCAAAGAAATGTCTCTAACTTTTGTCAAGACTGAAACACTATTTTTATTGTCCAATTTTGCATTTTGAATATAGGAAACCTTTTTCTGAAATAATGATGGTGATTTTTGTCTGTTTTCCTATGCAAGTTTTCATTTATTCATGAAAGCAGGAAAACGCACCTTTCGTTATATTTGAATGGTAAATGATCATTGGTGAACAGCTGATTTTTGTGACATTTAATTAAAAAAGAAATAACTTGTGAAGAGAACACGCTTATTACTAGTCTAGGGGCTTGTCGTTGTTAATGTTTGATACGCAATAACCCGCTTCCGCGAGAGGGCGCTATCACGACCAACCAATATCACCAACGACCCGTCAGAACAACGTCAACAACATTTCCTAAAATCTCACCCCAAAACGGGGGAAACTAGTGCTCATTTATTTTCAGTCCCACACATACTACACACCACAGAAGAGCTGACCAGTGAAATTGCACAAAAGTCTTGCTGCATCTTTTATGCCACTGGAATAAATTGGAGAGTTTGCTTCGGAACTACTATGAATGTTTGAATTGCGCGCTGCATATATAAGGCCAAACAGGTGCGTGCGCCTTACACAACCAATAGGAATTGTTGTTCTGACGGGTTCGGGTAGCAGACCAGTAAATAAACTTCCATAGACCCCAATGGTAAATGCTCCCACTTCAAAAATTCGGGAAAAATACTCACAACTCTCCAAGGTGTTCGAGACACACATCAAATTAAAGCTTATTTCATCATCTTTCAATTTCTGTTCAATTTACGGGGGGTCAACTGATGACTTTTAGGAGAAATTTCCATCTGAAGACGATCACCCCTGAAAATAGTCCTGAAGCCCATCGCCATTTTGAAAAACGATGCCTACACTCCATTGCAAAGTAGAGCGCTTTTATGGTCCAAATTACATCAAAATTACACAGAACTGCAAGCTCCAAGTCCTGTGCACGGTTTCCATCCATATTTTTAACAAACCCTCAAGTTCATGGCCCACAGCATGCTCAAATACCGAAGATTTTGAGGGCATGCAAATCGTGATTTGGCCGGCGCAGGCAATTTCGGACCGATTTACTGGTCTGCACCCTATTCGTGGATGATATTGCTTGGGCTTAATAGCGCCCTCTCGCGTCGGCCGGTGATCCCGGCATCGGGTTATCGCGTATTAAACAATAACGTCTAGCCCCTGGACCAGCAAATTACGTGAAATTTCAAAGCTCCTAGTCAATAATATGTACTTTTTCCTTATGTTGTTATCATTAAATGGAGCGGGCCGCATATGTTGTATGCGTGTTTTTGAATTAGCCTTCATGAGAGTTGTCTCAAAAAAATCTACTGGATCAAATCACGCAACATGGCCTGCATTTAAATGGTTTTTATTTATTATTTTTTTTGGGGGGGGGAGGAAATGAAACACCTACTGATAATAATTTACATTGCAATATTTCAGATTAATTTAAAGGGGATTTGATACAATACAGAATGTGGCTTACAATTGTCCATCGTCTTCGATGTCCAAATCATCAGTTTTGTCGTCCTTGTTGAAATCAGCGGGTTCTGACAATAAATGAAAAGAAAACACGATTACGTGGTGTCAACAGATATGACACTCCATGTTTAAACTTAAACTCCATCTCAACAGAAGGATTGAGGGTTAACATAAAAGCTGAGTGAAAGTGAAACCGACGATGTTTGAATACAATGCTTGGACAGCAGAGAACCATTTAGGGTAAACAGCTCTCCATTTTCAACAATCAGACTCCATTTTCCGCTAAAGTGTTGGGTGTGTTCCCAATAATAACGAAATAACAACAATGAATAATTTGGAAAACTCTTTCAATAGTTTCAAAACACGGAACAATGCAGTAGTAATCTTTAGCGACGCCATATTTTTAACGAAAAGTCTTAAAGTTAAGACTTTTTAACCGGAAAAACAGATACAATATGTTCCTTTTTTTTAAATAGTTGTATATGAAACAGAATCCGTGGATGTTTAAAGTATAAAAATTTTAGAAGTACTTTTGATGACATGCAGACACCTTCAAAGGATGGTCCGCCTTGTTGAATCAGTGGCGAGAAACATAAATTAAAACCAGAGGCAGAACAATCAACAAAGAACATATACTGGAATATAATTTTGATATATTTCGAAATGATAGGAAACTTTTTTTCTCTAGATCAGAAATGTTACACGATAACATTTCCTATATTTTTATCGAAATGCTGTAAATTGAAGGGCAGATCCAGAACACATTTTTTTTTTGGGGGGGAGGGTTCAAACAAAATTCGGTCCCCCAAATATTAGGTAAAAACTACGGTTTGGGATTCGGGGCCCGCTTAAAAAGCCGAAAATTGTTGGATTGTAGATGCTCCGTGACGCGTGGTGCGACCTGAGGCAATTCCTGACCACTTTAACCATTTGTTTAGGGAACAGATGGTGGTGTACACAGTGCCTGCCTTTACTGCGAAGTCGCTTTAAATTAAAAAAAATGTGGGGTGTTTTTTTTTTTGGGGGGGGAGGGGAGGGGGCATGGCCTGTTGCCCCTCCCCAACCCCCTGGATCCGCCCTTGTGCAAATTGGGTATTATTTACCGTGAAATCAGTCAGTGGAATGCAATCGCTTCGATTCAACAATTAATTGAAATGAAATATCTCACACTTACATCGATGCATAAATACCCCAAGTATAGATCCAACTTGGTAACGTTACTAGCATATTAACTCTCACGCAACTATGTAAATAACAATGGTTATTTGCCATATTTGCGGGTTATATCGTTTCCTCAGGCTATTCAGTCCACTTTCAGAAATAAAATGTCTTTCACGAACGCAGTGTCTTCGATTAATCATGAAATGTTGCGTGAAAAACGAATGAAATACCATAAAAGTATGAAACATATGTGGTAACAAAAACAGAGAACGTCTAAATTACGGTATGCCTGCTCTTTTGAGCAAACTTTTCATAACTTTTTTTTTTACTTTTTCCAAGCATTTCTGGGGCTGGGCACACTTAGTTCAATTTTTTTTTACTGTATTGTTAGTCCCACTCTTGAACAGTTTACTCCAAGAATAATAACACCATAACGACAGATTTACCAGGTTACCAGGTTGATCAGATTACTTATGAAACCACCATTACCCGTTTATACGATGTATGTGCGTAGCTTAATTAATTCATGACATTATTGCTGTGCGCTCTAAATTGTTCTTGATGTAGGTCAATTTGTATTCCGATAAACGTTTTACAGGTTATACCTTTTACGGTTGACAAAAGTCACTGAAATAAGTACTTGTTTTCAGCACTCATCTGTGCAAATGGGTTTACGTGCGTGAAATGTCCGTTCTCATGTAAAACAACGCTAGATGAAATGACTTGGTTCACAGTGTGCACATCATTACTAAAAAATTGCACATTAATAACGTATCTGGGGTGACGTGTCTGTTGGGATTCTTTTAGAATCGCTTTGTATGTTATAAAAGTAAACACTTATTTGTCCCGACTTCAGTTCACTCAATCGCACTTTATACCGATATGTTGCTCAAGGTCAGTTCTCCTCGCTTGTTTCCATAAGCGAGTAGCATGTTTGTATCGTTAACGTATCTGATGCGTATAGTGACTTTAAAGGGACATCGCACATATATATTGACGCCAATGTTAACGCCAATATTCACAACATGGCCTCCATGTCGCAAATTTTTGCGCCAGTATTGACGCCAATATTCACAGCATGGACCCAAGTCGCAAATATTGACGCCAATATTGACGCCAATATTCACGACATGGTCTCCAAGTCGCAAATATTTACGCCAATATTGACGCCAATATTCACGACATGGTCTCCATGTCGCAAATATTGACGCCAATATTTAAAATGACTTGACTCGACTTGAGTCACAAAAATCAGTGACTCGTTACAACTCTGGGTCTAGGTGCTGGGAAACGTCTAGGTACTGGGAAACGTCGTCGTGGCCGGATCGGCGTTTTGTGCAATGTTCCTTTAAAGCCACCATAGATGCGACATGTTGAGAGTGTTTAGTCTGAAATCACATGTCCCAAACAAAACATATTGGATTGTAATAAAAAAAACTCTTTCATAACAAATATTTTAGGGGGAACTATTTCACAGGAGATATACCGACAGTATTACAACGAGACAAATGCCAGCAGAAGCGATTAGAAAAAGTAAATCCCCTTCAATAGCAACTACACGGGCGCAGAGCAGCAGCAAAACCATGAATCACGCTACTTAAAAACTCATTTTGCTGATCACACGAAAGGCTCAGAAGAGCTACGAGGTAACTCACCAGCAATGGCAACTGCAAAAGCGCAGATCAGCAGCAAAGCTATGAATCGGTTCATGATGGCGATGACAGAGTCTTCGTGGAAATTGGTAGGAACTGGTGTAGCAACGGAACAGCAGCAACGACATCCAAAGCCAATCCTCTAATAGAGAAAACTCAGAAACTTCACCTCTTATAAGCAATTTTGGTCCAATATGTTTCGTCGAGAACCTGTTCGACAGAATCATTTGAAGTTAATTCCCCATGCCAAACAAAACATCTTCTAAAGCTCAAGTTGAAACACTTGTACCAGAATGTAATTGTTTTTTATGTTTTTTTTATTTTTGGCTCTTCATTTTGGAAATTTGCCACTGTAATCGTGTGCTTCCCTTTCTTTTTACCATTGAGGAACGTGCAAAAAAATAGGTTAAGTGCATCCTTGGTTCTATCCTGGATTAAATATATATTTTAAATTTCCGTAGTAATTTAAAATTTGGTGTGGACTTTTTTCATTTCTAATAAATTGTCAAATGAACGCCATGAGGAGTTCAAACGAAGTAATGTTGCGGGTTCTTTCAATACGTTGGCGGATGTAGCGTGTGAAGGGGCGAGCGGAGTGGGGAGGGGTGAAGTTACTTTTCTGGGCAATCAATTTTGTCAGCGTGAGTGGGATAATGCTTGCATTGCCGATGATTAATAGACCTTTACTGGTAAACAGTATGTAGGTTTACAACAGCTTGGAAAATGGTTTGAAAGAAAGTATTTTGTCATCGTGGTTGTGAAATATGTGTAACATCTATTAGCTATTTATGTCCAGGCGTCTGTTTAATCATGCAGTAAGGAACATATTTAATCAAAATTTGAGAAAAGTAAAACAAAACATTATTCATATTCGTGTATTGCTCCAGCTCTATGCAAACCCCGTTATCTAAAGCTGCACTCTGATGAAGCCAGTAAAATGCGTATATGCATTGTTTTGAATGAGTTTGTTTCTGCATTCAATAGGGGACGTTGAACAAAAGAGGACAATAGGGTCCCCAATTCCTGAAGGTCCCCATTTGGCGATATGTACAAAACATATGGTAGGTCTTCCTAAAAGTTTAGTACAAACAAACGAGGGACAACAGGGGGTGCCCAATTGCAGGCATGTGTATACTCTGTGTATGGGTGTCCGTGTATAGGCCTACATACATATATTCCAATATTTTTTTTTTATTACAGGTTATACACGTTTACCTATATTTTCATAATTCCGTGGATATGCTCCCAGGCCGGGTATAACAATTTGTTGTGCGGGCTTCGTGAGTGTGGGACCAGCAGCAATCTGACGGTGGGTCGCTGTAGGTTGCCTAGTTAGGAGACCAAAGTAGCCAATCTAGGTATATACATGTACTGCCTCGGCTGTTTAACGATACATAATACTTACGTCGACCGTGCAGGGATACAAAGCACATTTTTTGCTCTGTACTAGGAAACAAATGATAATAATGGGCATTTAAGAACGACCTTTTAGCAAACTAAATCACAACGCTTACAACGCGCTGTGCATGTTTCCATGTAGAAAGCGTTGTAGGCTTACTGTAGAAAGCGTGTTATTAATAATGTGTGTGAGGTGTAATAAAGCCATGGTAATTTTTTTTTTTAGGAAAAGGAGCGCAATGACTGGTCGCAACGTGTTGTCTGATATGGACTACCTTCCTTCCCCATTCGCGTCAACACACCGCGACCAGTAATTTCGCGTTTTCTCCTCTGTATGTTTCTTCCCCGACGCGCTGTGCATGTTTCCATGTAGAAAGCGTGTTAGGCTTACATAACGATGTGGCCAAATAACGGCATACACGTATTTTTGTGAGTAAGAAAGTAATAGTGCGATGTAGCACTTTTTAAACGTCAGGTTTAATATGGGTTTGGGGCCTTGTTACCTGGTCGCATTATCAGCGATCATGCCCATACCAAGTGGTCCAATTTGTTTCGTCGAGAACCTGTTAGATAGAACAAATCGAAGTGAATTCCCGATTCCAAACAAACATCTTCTAAAGCTCAAGTTGAAACACTTGTACCAAAATGTAATTGTTTTGGGCTGTTCATGTTGGAAATTTGCAACTGCAATTATGTGTTTCCCTTTCTTTTTACCATTGAAGAAAGTGCAAAACAAAGTGAAGTGAACCCTTGGTTGTTTCCTGGATAAATAATATATTTTAAATTTCCGTAGTAATTTAACATTTGATGTGGACTAGTTTTAATTGCTAATGAATTTTCAAATGAACGCCATGAGGAGTTAAAACGAAGTAATGTTGCGGGTACTTTCATAACGTTGGCGGATATAGCGTGTGAAGGGGCGTGCGGAGTGGGGAGGGGGCGAGGTTACTTTTCTGGGCAACCAATTTAGTTGGCGTGAAAGGGATAATGCTTGCATTGCCGATGATTAATAGACCTTGCATGGATTCACCAGTGTCTTTCGTATATTCCTTTACTGCAAAACAGTATGTATGTTTATAACAGGTGGGGGAAAATGGTTTGAAAGAAAGTGTTTTGTCATCGGTGTTGTGAAATATGTGTAATATTTATAAGTAGTTTATGTCTGGCAACCGAGTAAATTATAAATCGTCTATATAATCATGCAGCAAAGAACATGTTTAATCAAAATTTGAGAAAAGTAAACAAAACATTATTCATATTCATGTATTGCTCCAGCTCTATGCAAACCCCGTTATCTAAAGTTGCACTAAGTTGACGAAGTCAGTAAAATGCGTCTTGTTTTATTTTCATTTCCCACAAATTTATATAATGCTAATGCAACAGTTTATTTACGACAACAATAACTAAACTTAATAGAATGCTAATACTTGAACAACGCTTTGATCAATTGAAACATAAATGGTGACAGATGGGGGAACCAGGAAAAAAAGCCTAAGCTTATACAGAGCCTGGTCCCGTTTGTGAATAACCTATGAAATAAACAACAATTTAAGCTATGATCTAAATCAGTGGTCAATAAATTAATTAATTAATTAATTACTTGGCATAATAGTAGAAAATCTGAAGGAAATTGAAATATACATGTACTGATTTACAATATAACATTTGATTATTATGGAATGTGACTTATACAAATGTAAATTATGGGTGCACGTCTTATATAATACTGGAATTAAGTACATGGTTTTAGATATCTTTTGAATTGATGCACAGTCCGAAAGAAGGGTGTAGGGGTAATCCGATTCCAGAGAAGGGGGCCTTGGTGTCCAACTGTTTTCATGAATGATGCGGTCCTAGCCTTGCCAATGTGAATTTTTTTGGCTGATCTTGTGTTATGTAAATGGACATCGAGACTCCTCACAAACATGGACCTGATATTTGTAGGTAGTAGTTTACCTTCGAATTTAAACATAAAGATTCCTAGAGGGTATTTGTTCAAAAATATTCATTTTGCGATATGCATGGTTTTGAATGAGTTTGTTTCTGCATTCACTAGGGGACGTTGAATGAAAGAGGACAACAGGGTCCCCAATTCCTGAAGGTCCCCATTTGGCGATATGTACAAAACATATGGTGGGTCTCTCTAAAAAAGTTAGTACAAACAAAAGAGGGAAAATAGGGAGTCCCCAATTGCAGGCATACACACTTGGGTGTGTGTATACTCCGTGTATAGGTGTCCGTGTATAGGCCTATATACATATAATCCAATATTTTTTTTTTTATTACACGTTATACAGATTTACTTATATTTTCATAATTCCGTGGATATGCCCCCAGGCCGGGTATAACAATTTGTTGTGCGAGCTTACGCGAGTGTGGGACCAGCAGCAATCTGACGGGGGGTTGCTGTAGGTTGCCTAGTTAGGAGACCGAAGAAGCCAATCTAGGTATATACATGTACTGTTTCGGCTGTTTAGCGATACATAATACTTACGTCGACCGTGCAGGGATACAAAGCACATTTTTTGCTCTGTACTAGGAAACAAATAATAATAATGGGCATTTAAGAACGCCCTTTTTAGTAAACTAAATCACGACGCTTACAATATTATTATTAATAATGTGTGTGAGGTGTAATAAAGCCATGGTAATTATTATTCTTTTATGAAAAGGAGCGCAATGACTGGTCGCGACGTGTTGTCTGATATGGACTACCATCCTTCCCCATTCGCGTCAACACACCGCGACCAGTAATTTCGCGTTTTCTCCTCTGTATGTTTCTTCCCCGACGCGCTGTGCATGTTTCCATGTAGAAAGCGTGTTAGGCTTATTACGATGTGGCCAAAAAACGGCATACACGTATTTTTGTGAGTAAGAAAGTAATAGTGCGATGTAGCACTTTTTAAACGTCAGGATTAATATGGGTTTGGGGCCTTGTTACCTGGTCGCATTATCAGCGATCAGAATTATATCCAGTGGTCCAATTTGTTTCGTCGAGAACCTGTTAGATAGAACACATCGAAGTGAATTCCCGATTCCAAACAAAACATCTTCTAAAGCTCAAGTTGAAACACTTGTACCAAAATGTAATTGTTTTGGGCTGTTCATGTTGGAAATTTGCATCTGCAATTATGTGTTTCCCTTTCTTTTTACCATTGAAGAAAGTGCAAAACAAAGTGAAGTGCATCCTTGGTTGTTTCCTGGATAAATAATATATTTTAAATTTCCGTAGTAATTTGAAATTTGATGTGGACTAGTTTTTATTTCTAATGAATTTTCAAATGAACGCCATGAGGAGTTAAAATGAAGTAATGTTGCGGGTACTTTCATAACGTTGGCGGATATAGCGTGTGAAGGGGCGTGCGGAGTGGGGAGGGGGCGAAGTTACATTTTCTGGGCAACCAATTTAGTTGGCGTGAAAGGGATAACGCTTGCATTGCCGATGATTAATAGACCTTGCATGGATTCACCAGTGTCTTTCGTATATTCCTTACTGGAAAACAGTATGTAGGTTTACAAAAGGTGGGGGGGAAATGGGTTGAAAGAAAGTGTTTTGTCATCGGTGTTGTGAAATATGTGTAATATTTATAAGTTGTTTATGTCTGGCAACCGAGTAAATTATAAATCGTCTATATAATCATGCAGCAAAGAACAGGTTTAATCAAAATTTGAGAAAAGTAAACAAAACATTATTCATATTCGTGTATTGCTCCAGCTCTATGCAAACCCCGTTATCTAAAGTTGTACTAAGTTGATGAAGTCAGTAAAATGCATATTGTTTTATTTTCATTTGTCACAAAATTAATATAATGCTAATGCAACAGTTTATTTACGACAACAAAAACTAAACTTAATAGAATGCTAATACTTGAACAACGCTTTGATCAATTAAAACATAAATGGTGACAGATGGGGGAACCAGGAAACAAGCCTAAGCTTATACAGAGCCTGGTCCCGTTTGTGAATAACTTATGAAATAAACAACAATTTAAGCTATGATCTAAATCAGTGGTCAATAAATTAATTAATTAATTAATTAATTACTTCGCATAATAGTAGAAAAACTGAAGGAAATTGAAATAAACATGTACTGATTTACAATATAACATTTGATTATTATGGAATGTGACTTATACAAATGTAAATTATGGGTGCACGTCTTATATAATACTGGAATTAAGTACATAGTTTTAGATATCTTTTGAATTGATGCACAGTCCGAAAGAAGGGTGTAGGGGTAATCCGATTCCAGAGAAGGGGGCCTTGGTGTCCAACTGTTTTCATGAATGATGCGGTCCTAGCCTTGCCTATGTGATTTTTTTGGCTGATCTTGTGTTATGTAAATGGACATCGAGACTCCTCACAAACATGGACCTGATATTTGTAGGTAGTAGTTTACCTTCGAATTTAAACATAAAGATTCCTACAGGGTATTTGTACAGTTCAAAAATATTCATTTTGCGATATGCATGGTTTTGAATGAGTTTGTTTCTGCATTTACTAGGGGACGTTGAATAAAAGAGGACAACAGGGTCCCCAATTCCTAAAGGTCCCCATTTGGCGATATGTACAAAGCATATGGTGGGTCTGTCTAAAAAAAGTTAGTACAAACAAGTATTTCTAATGAATTTTCAAATGAACGCCATGAGGAGTTCAAACGAAGTAATGTTGCGGGTACTTTCATTACGTTGGCGGATATAGCGTGTGAAGGGGCGTGCGGAGTGGGGAGGGGGCGAGGTTACTTTTCTGGGCAACCAATTTAGTTAGCGTGAATGGGATAACGCTTGCATTGCCGATGATTAATAGACCTTGCATGGATTCACCATTGTCTTTCGTAGATCCCTTACTGGAAAACAGTATGTAGGTTTACAACAGGTGGGGGAAAATGGTTTGAAAGAAAGTGTTTTGTCATAGGTGTTGTGAAATATGTGTAATATTTATAAGTAGTTTATGTCTGGCAACCGAGTAAATTATAAATCGTCTATTGAATCATGCAGCAAATAACAGGTTTAATCAAAATTTGAGAAAAGTAAACAAAATATTATTCATATGTGTGTATTACTCCAGCTCACAACCCCGCTATATTTCGAGTTGCACTTTGATGAAGCTAGTATTCCTAGTTCGTGCGTGTATACATTGTTATGTATGTGAGTATACTGATCAGTGTATAAGGCCCCCTATACACAGGGCTGCGATCTTTGTAACACCTATGAGCAACCCCAAAAAGGGCCAGGACGCTCAATGGTTGCCTTAACCCAGAAAATCATGTTTCTATGCAACTGCTCCAGCTGCGATCCTTGTGCTTCCCTTGAACCACCAAGACTGCAGGTTTCGGGCATGTTCACGTCAAGCTAGCTACGAGCGACCTGTGCGTCCACTGAGCCACTTGCCTGCCTCGCCTGTGCTTCCCCTGTGCAACCTATGGCCATGGTGGCTCAAGGGTTGCCGTGGTCGCCACAAGTCATCGTTCAATGCACGCTATTGGTCGGCCAAAGGAGGCACAAGGGAGGCAGAAGCATCGCCCAGATTGACGGTAACATTTGCAACAGAACGGATCTATTTAATGTGACGACGATTGGACGACCATTCTGCAACCACGGCAATGCTTGTGCCTCCTTTCTGCCTCATTTGAGCCACCTTTCATTGTTCATTGTTCATTGTTCATTTATTTTCCACAGTGCCACATTTTTAATGATCGTAATTAATGCAAAAAAGGTACTATATAAACAGATAGTGAGACTGTAGAGGAACCTGCTAAGAAGCTAAGCTTGTAATCGTAGGCCCCAGTCTACACATTTAAAGTTGCTTTTAATACATAAAACACAGAACAGACAATAGACAAGGACAATACACAAACTTTACATGCCAGTGAACAAGCAGGATAAGATTTGTATCATGAGCAATCTCGAAGTTAATGGCTTACACGGGATCATAATAATTATACAACAGGGTCGATTTATATTTCCGTTTGAAAGTAGACAAACGTTTAGATGTTTTCAGGTTCTCGGTAAATGAGTTCCACAGCCTGGGTCCCTCATATCTAATATTTTTTTTTTGGCTAAAGATGTGCGAGTCGATGGAAGATGAAAGACTTGACGAGTATAATGGGAATGAACATCAAAATTCTGGGTAAAATTAAAGTAATGTTTGTCGGATTAGCAATGTAATGACGATATAATTTATTTTTCTTGTTAATTGATTTAAGAAGACGTTTAGTAATCCACGGGGCAGTTTGGTTAGAATTTTGATGTGGGCTTATGTAAGTTAGGTGGAATATTTTTATCAACTTTATCATTGAAATTGTCAAGAAATAAATTAAATGCATGATCGGGATCATCACAGGTAGTAATGTTAGACCAGTCGGTTGTATGCAGATCTTCTTTAAGCCTCTGGATATTAAAATGAGTGAATTAACGGGAACCAACATAGTTAAAATGATTAGAGGAAGCACTAGATTGATGAGAGGACATTATCATAAAAATTGGTAAATGATCGGAAATATCAGACAAAATTTTGCCTGAGTTGGGAGATGGTAACACACTCGTAAAAAATTATCAATTAGCGTAGCAGAAGAATCGGTTATTCTAGTGGACTTATCAATTAATGGTAAAAAAAAGAATAAGAAGTAATGAGATCAATAAAAGCCTGTGTGCTGGGGGCTGTATGATTGAGTAAATTTATATTAAAATCCACAGAAATTATACAATTTTTGTTGGAAGATGTCATTCTACAAAACAAATTTTGAAAAGGTGGTAAAAAATCAAGTACATTGACAATTGGAGGTTTATATAAGGGGCCATTCAGAATGTTCAATGTTTTAAAATTTCGACTTTTTTTCCAAATTATTTTGACCCACCCACCCACCCCTAATTTCGATTAATAAAAAACTGATTTGTTACGCAGTATTAAAAAACAAAACATGCACTTGCATGTACATCATTACATCCCACTGGCGGCCTGTGCGGGTTGCGTGTCCTTTCGGAAAAAAATCCATTGCTGCTTGGCGGAGGCAAAAGCTGTCTCTTTGCAACTTTTCGACAACAAACATGACGCACAAACAAACCGTTCGTACGATGAACATGGGCTCTTCATTATCATCTTTTGCTGTTTTCAGAAACTGCAAAGATCGGTAGGTATCTTGCATGTTGTGACGGTACATGTTGATGTTGTGACATCCATGGTGGCAGCCATGTTGTTTACAGTCGAGTCGTGGAAATGCCGCACTCGTACGTTCACGCATGCATGATGCATGCAGTATAGCGAGCGCAGGCCGCAGTCCTCGTAGTCTTGGAGTCCAGTGGTTGAATTATCCAGTTTTTATAGCGATTGGTAATCGACGCCCGCGGCGTGTTATAGAGCCGATCTAGTACACCTGGTACCCTGCTACATCTGCACGGCCTAACTGCTACAAACGCCCGGCGTCCAAGTCTACTGAAAAACCACCTCCTTCTCATGCCACAGTGGGTCTATATACACGTACATGACGTACATGTACAGAACATACAGGGGACGAAGTTGGAAAAGAAACACGCATCGCAATATCAGAACGCTTGCGCGTATAGTCAAAAGATCTTTTTTTTTATTTTTCTCTTTTTTTCCCATGAAAAGTGAATTTCGATTTTCAATTATTTAGCTTGACCCACCCACCCACAATTTGGAAAAATAGTCGAAATTTTAAAACATTGAAAATTCTGAATGGCCCCTAAGACGCCTGTTATAATATCCTTAGTTTTGGGAAACGAAATTTCAACAAAAAGAGATTCTAAAGCATCTTCAGAATGGGTAAGATCCTGTCTAATTTTAAAATCGAGGTCACAGGAAATATACAGAGCTACGCCTCCATCCATTTTTCCCTGTCTGTTATTAACAATGAGTTTATACCCTGGTAAAAAAAATTATAATTATGGGGATTGTTTTCAGCCAGGTTTCAGATAATGCAATACCAAGAAATTATATTTCAATGTAAGCAACAAAAGTTTAAGTTGATCGAAATGTATTTGAAGACTCCTAATATTGATAAGAAGTAGAGAAAATCCATCAATATTTTTATAGGTCCCCGAGAACTGTTAACTAGAGTAGTATTGTGAATTATTAAATAAATGGAAAGGATTATTTGGGTCAACATAATCAGGCATAATTTACTTTACAGGCAAACACAAAACAAGAAGACAAGGACAAGTAATTCAAATACTAAACAATTAGGTTAAGTGATTGAAAAGAGCACTGATAATCGAATTATCCTTTTTAAAAAGATGTATGAATCGACATCCAAACAGTTGAGCAACAAATCTCCTCGGCGACCTTTGTGCGACTGTTTTGAACATTAAAAAAAATTACGGCGACCATGGCGTCCATGGCGATGTCTGAACATCCTGTGTACCACCTTTGAACGACACGGGCAACCATTCGGCCTCCTTTGAGCCTGCAACGGCGACCTGGCCAGTTTTATGGTCGCACAAGGGAGGCCCCAGGTCGCAGCCCTGTGTAAAGGGGATCTTACTGCCCATGTATTAGTGGGGCAGATAAGGGAAATATTTGGAAGAATTGTGCCTCTGATGATACAAGCATGGCATTTGTCAAATGTTGAACATATAGTTAAGCGTGTATGACGTGTAATAAAAAAAACCTATTGGATGCTATGTACGAAGGCCTATATAGGACGGCAGATAGGTAAAGAAATTGTGCCTTGGATTATACAAGCAAGGAATTTGGCACAAAGTCAGAGTATGTGATGAGGTAGATAGGTAGAATAACAAGCAATTTTCAAAAATTATGGCTACCATTGCTTGTTATTCTACCTATTTTTTTTTCAAAGGAGTAATAGACCGTGCATGGATTCACCAGTGTCTTTCGTACATTCCTTACTGGAAAACAGTATGTAGGTTTACAACAGGTGGGGGAAAATGGTTTGAAAGAAAGTGTTTTGTCATCGAAGTTGTGGAATATGCGTAAGATTTATTAGTTGTTTATGTCCAGGCAATAGAGTAAGATTATACACCGTCTGTTTAATCATGCAGCAAGGAACAGATTTAACCAAAATTATAGACAGGTAAATAAAACATTATTCATATTTGTGTATTATTCCAGCAATTCCAACGCCGCTATCTTTCGAGTTGCACTTTGATGAAGCCACTATACCTAGTTCATGCGTGTGAACATTGTTTGTATGCGTGTAGACCTATAACTAAATAGTAGTTAGTTTTTAAATATTGGTGATAAAACTCTGCAGTAACCTCAATCGGCAACATCTTATTTTTGATGGCACGCATTAATCCTGACTTTATTTGTTTCTATTAAGGCAGCCGCTGTGCACACGTTTCCATGATTGTTCCATATCTTAATTGTCTGTGACCTGTACACAAACTACTGAGAGCATGCCGTTGAGGTATTTCTATACAAGAATGTATATTGTAACGTCTCTCTGGGGTAAGAGACATTATCAAATAAAGAGTCAGATACAAATATCTTACACACACACACACACTAGTACTTTATTCTGGATTATTTACATTTCAGGTCAATAGAGGGCGCACTATATACAATGTAAAGTTAAGGCGTACATGTGTACATGTCCGGAACTCTGTCTTGGTCAGAGCCCAGATCAACAATCGAATGCATCATTATGCGGGAGCTCTGTGCAGGTCAGAGCTCAGCTCAAGAATCTACTGGGTGAGAGCCCAGTACAACAATGACTAGAACTGCCATTTCTACGCGCTTTATATAGACTTTTGGGTGCGCGTCTTAGCCAATGGGAGCATTGGATTCTGGTAGTTATGAATAATGCATCCGTGTACAAAGGCATGGGGGAAGTTCTCTATGGGAGATTTGTACACGACTGACTTAGACAATCTACTGGAAGAAAGTCCGAGAACAGTGGTTAGCGGGCGAAGTAGGATCACTCGTGGGTGCCTTACGGGGAACTGATCCTCAAGGAAAAGGGAAAGGGAATAACTTCTCGGTACATAGGCTTGTGTACAAGACTTAGTCTCTAGACTAGTTAAGAATCTACAAGTACACACTAATGCTATGGAGTAAAACTATGAGATGAAGGACGTAACCTGACCTCTAGCTACCGTAGGTCTCGGCCAGTGGGTTAGCGGGACACACTCGCTGGGGTGTACGGGATCACTAAGGGGTGAATACACGGGTAGGGTTTAGCGAGCCACATTCGCTAAATGCTCGGGGTCAATGTGGGTCGGATGCGAGGTAAGGTGTGTGAGGGGAATTCGCATCGACTCCGGGGAAAGGTGGAGGGAAATGGCTTAGTCCTAAGTACATGTCCCATGGCGGTACATGATCAATAGCTGTGAGTGCTACATGCATTGCGTGCTATACAATAACGTACTGTACAATGTGCTGCACACTTCTACGTGTGTCTAAGACTTCGCGGTAAATTTCGCGCTGTGTGAGGGCACACAGGATCGCTGCAAGCATTACGCTGTGCACGGAGTGGAATGGATTGGTTGGGAAATAAGTAAACTACGCAATTTGCGGGAACGCAACACTATTTTACATATTTCATAAATGCTTTGGGTTGACTAAACAAAATACACAGTTTTTTCGACTTCTTTGTATCCATTATACAGGCTTCTTTGGTGACATTTCTGTACAATTTGGCAGGATGACCTTCGAGAAAAAAACGCGAAAACTGATTTTTTTTTTGCAGCCCCCACATTGGCCCCAAATGGCCAAACAACACACTGGCCCTTTACCATGGCAACGGACCTAACATGCATTTGAAGAGTCTGTTTTGGTTACCTTCTTGTTACGTGCGCAAAATAATGTTAAATAATTCGACAGAGGTCGCACTCCTAAACTATGAAGAAAGGCTCGACGGAATAATCATTATTTTCTTTTGTTATTTGTAACCACCTTAAAATTAATCACGGTTGCATTTTTCTTTGTTCTGCAGGCTAGTGACTTCATTAACCTAATTTGCATAAGTGACACGAATCACGTGGTTGTATATTTATGTCATGTGATTTGAAATAAATTCCACGGGGGAAAGCGTGGCATCACTGTTGCCTAGCAACGCTAGGTCAGGGTTCCAAATGTTTGACTCCCTGAAATTGGGTTTATTCGGTCTTATCAATCTTATTGTATCCATCGATAAAATAACTTTCACCTTTTATCAGATTCAAGGCTCTGGAGGATTCTTTTTAGGGAAGTTAAGCCCGAAAACAATTCTGTTAATAACTAACTTATGCCACGGTCATTGACTATACTTGGTTGCAGAAACGAATTGCGCCCCAGTTACTGCCCATAAGACACAGCGCAATGTGTAAATATAGCGCAGAGGTTGGCGACTATCGTCTTGGTGTGTGTCCTTCGTGCGTCTTCTCAACGCTGGGCGTGTCAGGAGACGATGGTGTGGCTGGTACCCTGATGCTTGTTGAAGGATCTAAATCCTGGTACTCAACACGACTCACCCACCCACCTTCCCTGGATGATGCTGGATGTTGGTGACTTGGTTGATCCAGTACCGTAAGCACGTTATTTGCCCGATTGCTGCATTATAATCGTTGTGGGCACTGACTGGGCGTGGTCTTATTCCTACTGGCCCTTTATAAGGTAGATATGGTCGGCCAAATATAATTTAATTTGCTTCTTTTCTAAATGATCTGTCTCCTGTTTGTTACACTTTTCCTCCATAGAAATTTGCTGAGTGTTTTTCTTTATTTTCTCTTTGCTTTAGAGATATCATTACTTTGGTGTTTCGCAAAATTGAGGACGCTTCCTAACCTAGTATTCTTGCTTTAAATTTAAATTGGTTTTAGTGTTTCTAATAATTAACATGTGTGTAATAATTGTATTTATTTAATGGTTTTTGATTGACTTGCTGTTGGCTTTGTTTTTACTGACTCATCGTTCCTGTATTTTTTATGATTGGTTATGTCGTCCACCTTAGACCGGACCAGGGTCGCTCGTCTTTAACAAAGTTGTAAACATTTACAAACCAAGTACAAGACATTCAGGAAACACTCACTCAATATAACTGCTTTGTATGTAACTTTTAATGTCATCTACTTGTAGAATGAAAGTACGTTACTGGTGAGATAAGTCAAGAAAACCCGATAGGGAAAAAATAATCTAGATCAATTTGATCTGAATAAGTTGTTGTGAACAAGAATTGCTTTTTTTTTACCAAGTAGAGTGAACTGAGGTTATTGCCAAAACAAAGAAAGATAGAAGAAGAATAAGAGTCTTACAACAATGTTGATATTCATCATACTTGGTATATAAGAATATGCTTTCGAAATTGCCACCACAAAAATTATTTGATCCTCCCCGTATATTGACATCTGAACTTAACTCCCGTTCCTGTCTGGTTTAGTTTAAGGTAAAACTGTATCAAGTGATGATGCTTGGATTTGCTTGAACCCATGAGAGAGAGTCTTGCCAAAGACTTGCATTGTCTTTATTTTTTTTTTAAATTAATGTGTAAAGCATAGATTGTTTGTTTCTAACAATACTCGTTTTCTTAGGCGGCAATTTGTCGTATGAGTACGTATGTAATATTTTGTAATAACCCCAACCAGAGCAAAAAGAAAGAAAAAACCCACCATTTGGATATTAAAACGTGAGCCAAAATAAACGGCAATGTAGAATACGCCAATCTTCAAGAAAAAGTCAGTTCATAGTTATTAAAATTTTAATAACAAAACAAACCACCACCAATCTAATTTTAATGCGAGCGAATGCAAACATAACCAGTACACTTTTCGGGTAGCACGAAGTCAGTTTGGTCCGGATCCACTTCTGGTGTTTTCTTTAGCAGTGTTTGCGTATTTCTCTAATGCTGCATCCCTCGTGGCAGCATTCCTCGTGAAGGCCTCGCTTTGAAATGCCACGATTGTCCAAGAAGCTGTTAGCCTCGTCTGATTCCACAAATGCTGGTGGGGCAAAAATAAAGATGACACAAATAACTGGAGTGCTGTGGCCTCGTGGTTAAGGGCATTGAATATGTGGTCTGCGGGTAATTCTGCAGGTTGTTGGTTCGAGTCCTGCCTGGGTCATGGTGCGTATGCCCTTGGGCAAGATACTTTGTCACTCATTGCTTCTCTCCACCCAGGAGTAAATGGGTACCTGTGAGGGCAGAGATGGTTATTGTGGTTGATTAATCTTCCTTGCGCCTAACAGGCAGCATCGAGCTGTATACTCCCCAGGGAGCTGAGATGATATTTGGAATGTTTCATGGGCCCAATGAGCAGGGGTAATAATGATGTAGCGCCTTGAGCACAAGTCCTGGTGGATACGTGCGCTTTATAAATATTGTTTTCTTATTTTTATATGAACGATAACATTTCAACTTCAATTGTTAACAAGTTTGCTCAGCAAAATCTCCATGAAATGTCCATCAAGTGTCCTATATCAAAGGCAAAGTTCACAGCTAAACTTACACACTGAATTTTGATAAAAAAAATGCTGAGCATAATTATTGGTATCGACCTACAAGTGTAAACCTCATATCGCAGGTTCAATGATTATTGGTATGGCCCAGAAAATGCACACGAAGAAGCAGAAAGGCAAACGGAGTTAGTACAATTATTTTTTTGTTCACCATCTGTGCAGATTTTTATTTTGGTCACCTTTGCATAATTATGAAAGTTTTGAAACCTCTGCCGGCTTGTGACCAGGTGATGTCTGAAATTGTTATGTTATTGTTTTTGTATTGATGATATTACATATGAGGGATATAATTACGACTTGACCTAACTGAAAAGGATCAAGTTCTTATTTGATGGAGTTTCTATTTATCTTGTTTATGCTTGATTAGGAGATTATGATTGGAATACCTGATGGGACCTCATTAGCAGCGAGATAGTGCGGGATCCGGTGTAAGGTTACATGGTGGCAAACCTTTGCATACTTCCGAAGAAGTCTACGGGCACAGTAATGCGGCAAGCGCGTCTCCCTGTACAAAAGCAAAGATAATCAATGAAACATAATTGCATGACTGGTGTCACCGTCAGATTTCAAATTGGTTGCTTCTCTCAACCATTTGTTTTTTTTTATTAAAGCGAGGTCCAGTCAAAACGACAGTGACCCGGATTAACCTAGCCTGTGGAACCAGCTACCAATACACATTAGGACATCTGATTCTATTCTCTCCTTCAAAGCATCCATCAAAACACATCTAATGACTCTGGCTTTTTCTTAATTCAGTCCGTTTATTGTTATCCTGAGCTAGGTGCAATCTGAACACGGCGTGGGCGTCGGTGTACATTCGCTAAATATTTATGTATACATCTGAATTGGAGATGCCTGGCGATGTAGGCCGACATTCATGTTCTTCACATGGGAGGAATGCACCTAGACACCAGCTACATTTCTGCATATCTGCATGTTGTTCATTTGTAATTTGTACCTTCTTCTCTCTCTCTCTATTGGTATAATGTTCATTTTCTGAGTAAATTGGATTAATTGCGTTTATAGCGCCTTGAGCGCCTTTATAGGTTTAATAGGCTTAATAGGTGCGCTTTATAAATTTTCATTATTATTATTATCATATTTTTTTCTGAATGAATCCAGTTTTACATCAATCTACGGAATGCCATTTGAAGATATTGAGCTGCGTGAAAACCACAGATCACACACAGGCATTCAGCTACCAAAGAAATGTCTCTAACTTTTGTCAAGACTGAAACACTATTTTTATTGCCCAATTTTGCATTTTGAATATAGGAACCCTTTTTCTGAAATAATGACGGTGATTTTTGTCTGTTTTCCAATGCAAGTGTTCATTTATTCATGAAAGCATTAAAACGCACCTTTCGTTATATTTGAATGGTAAATGATCATTGGTGAACAGCTGATTTTTGTGACATTTAAATAAAAAAGAAATAACTTGTGAAGAGAGTACGCTTATTACTAGTCTAGGGGCTTGTCGTTGTTAATGTTTGATACGCGATAACCCGCTGCCGCGAGAGGGCGCTATCACGACCAACCAATATCACCAACGACCCGTCAGAACAACGTAAACAACATTTCCTAAAATCTCACCCCAAAACGGGGGAAACTAGTGCGCATTTATTTTCAGTCCCACACATACTACACACCACAGAAGAGCTGACCAGTGAAATTGCACAAAAGTCTTGCTGCATCTTTTATACCACTGGAATAAATTTTAGAGTTTGCTTCGGAACTACTATGAATGTTTGAATTGCGTGCTGCATATATAAGGCCAAACAGGTACGTGCGCCTTACACAACCAATAGGAATTGTTGTTCTGACGGGTTCTTGGATGATATTGCTTGGGCTTAATAACGCCCTCTCGCGTCTGCCGGTGATTCCGGCATCGGGTTATCGCGTATTAAACAATAACGTCTAGCCCCTGGACTAGCAAATTACGTGAAATTTCAAAGCTCCTAGTCAATAATATGTACTTTTTCCTTATGTTGTTATCATTAAATGGAACGGGCCGCATATGTTGTATGTGTGTTTTTGAATTAGCCTTCA
The DNA here is from genome assembly GCA_029964075.1 of Patiria pectinifera. Lineage (NCBI taxonomy): Eukaryota > Metazoa > Echinodermata > Asteroidea > Valvatida > Asterinidae > Patiria > Patiria pectinifera. The sequence continues at coordinate 310,879 of CM057148.1, read as the reverse complement.
TGAGAGTTGTCTCAAAAAAATCTACTGGATCAAATCACGCAACATGGCCTGCATTTAAATGGTTTTTATTTGGGGGGGGGGGAGGAAATGAAACACCTACTGATAATCATTTACATTGCAACATTTCAGATTAATTTAAAGGGGATTTGATACAATACAGAATGTGGCTTACAATTGTCCATCGTCTTCGATGTCCAAATCATCAGTTTTGTCGTCCTTGTTGAAATCAGCGGGTTCTGAGAAACAATGAAAAGAAAACACGATTACGTGGTGTCAACAGATAGGACACTCCATGTTTAAACTTAAACTCCATCTCAACAGAATGATTGAGGGTTAACATAAAAGCTGAGTGAATGTGAAACCGACGATGTTTCAATACAATGCTTGGACAGCAGAGAATCATTTAGGGTAAACAGTTAACAATCAGACTCCATTTTCCGCTAAAGTGTTGGGTTTGTTCCCAATAATAACGAAATAACAACAATGAATAATTTGGAAAACTCTTTCAATAGTTTCAAAACACGGAACAATGCAGTAGTAATCTTTAGCGACGCCATATTTTTAACGAAAAGTCTTAAAATTAAGACTTTTTAACCGGAAAAACAAATACAATATGTTCATTTTTTTAAATAGTTGAATCTGAAACAGAATCCGTGGATGCTTAAAGTATGTAAATTTTAGAAGGACATTTGATGACATGCAGACACCTTAAAAGGATGGTCCGCCTTGTTGAATCAGGGGCGAGAAACATTAATTAGAATCAGAGGCAGAACAATAAACAAAGAACATACACTGGAATTTAATTTTGACATTGTGAAATGATAGGAAACTTTTTTTTTCTCTGGATCAGAAGAGTTACATTATAACATTTCCTATATTTGTATCGACATGCTGTAAATTCAAGGGCAGTTCCAGAACACATTTTTTTTTGGGGGGGGTAGTCAAACAAAATTTTGTCCCCCAAATATTAGGTAAAAACTACGGTTTGGGATTCGAGGCCCGCTGAAGAAGCCAAAAATTGTTGGATTGTAGATGCTCCGTGACGCGTGGTGCGACCTGAGGCAATTCCTGACCACTTTAACCATTTTTTTTAGGGAATAGATGGTGGTGTACACAGTGCCTGCCTTTACTGCGAAGTCGCTTTAAATAAAAAAAAAAATGTGGGGTGTTTTTTTTTGGGGGGGGGGGGGGGCATGGCCTGTTGCCCCTCCCCATCCCCCTGGATCCGCCCTTGTGCAAATTGGGTATTATTTACCGTGAAACCATTCAGTGGAATGCAATCGCTTCGATTCAACAATTAATTGAAATGAAATATCTCACACTGACATCGATGCATAAATACTCCAAGTATAGATCCAACTTGGTAACGTTACTAGCATATTAACTCTCACGCAACTATGTAAATAATAATGGTTATTTGCCATATTTGTGGGTTATATCGTTTCCTCAGGCTATTCAGTCCACTTTCAGAAATAAAATGTCTTTCACGAACGCAATGTCTTCGATTTATCATGAAATGTTGCGTGAAAAACAAATGAAGTACCATAAAAGTATGAAACATATGTGGTAACAAAAACAGAGAACGTCTAAATTACGGTATGCCTGTAACTTTTTTTAACTTAACTTTTTTTTTACTTTTTCCAAGCGTTTCTGGGGCTGGGCACACTTAGTTCATTTTTTTTTTACTGTATTGTTAGTCCCACTCTTGAACAGTTTACTCCAAGAATAATGACACCATAACGACAGACTTACCAGGTTACCAGATTGATCAGATTACGTATTAAACCACATTACCCGTTTATACGATGTATGTGCGTAGCTTAATTAATTCATGACATTATTGCTGTGCGCTCTAAATTGTTCTTGATGTAGGTCAATTTGTATTCCGATAAACGTTTTACAGGTTATACCTTTTACGGTTAACAAAAGTCACTGAAATAAGTACTTGTTTTCAGCACTCATCTGTGCAAATGGGTTTACGTGTGAGAAATGTCCGTTCTCATGTAAAACAACGCTAGATGAAGTGACTTGGTTCGCAGTGTGCAGATCATTACTAAATAATTGCACATTAATAACGTATCTGCGGTGACGTGTCTGTTGGGATTCTTTTAGAATCGCTTTGTATGTTATAAAAGTAAACACTTATTTGCCCCGACTTCAGTTCACTCAATCGCACTTTATACCGATATGTTGCTCAAGGTCAGTTCTCCTCGCTTGTTTCCATAAGCGAGTAGCATGTTTGTATTGTTAACGTATCTGATACGTATGGTGGCTTTAAAGGGACATCGCACATATATATTGACTCCAATATTAACGCCAATATTCACAACATGGCCTCCATGTCGCAAATATTTGCGCCAGTATTGACGCCAATATTCACGACATGGTCTCCATGTCGCAAATATTGACGCCAATATTGAAGCCAAAATTCACGACAGGCCCAAGTTGTAAACCAACTCATGAGTGAATTTTTTTTCACAGCAACTTGGGGTGTCCGTTACCCACACAGTCTGGCACCCAGACACACCTATCTCTGGCTGAACGTTCGTCGTGAGGCGCAGCGGGAGCCATGAATGTACATGTACATTGGACGCAAGGTGACCGTTTTAGCCGATTTTCGGCTAACTTTGACAGAATTTTCGTTAAAAAACGAGAGTTTGACAGAAAGTTTAATTGACAGAATGGATTTTTTGGGCAGATTTCTGGCAGAATTCTGCAAAAAATGGTTGTAAATTTGATTTGATGTCAACAGCAAATTTGAACGAAAAAAAGAACAGCAAATTTGAACAAAAAATAGTACATATTTGTTTGAAAAAGCTTAAATCCTTTCAAACAAACCCTCATAATGGGACAGGTTGGCTGGTCTAGGCAGAGTTGTAATGACTCGAGTCAATGACTCGACTCGAGTCCGACTCGAGTCACAATTTTTGGTGACTCGACTCGACTCGAGTCCCTAAGGGTAAATGACTCGACTCGACTCAAGTCACTGCGAGCAAATGACTCGACTCGACTCGAGTCCCTCATCAGAAGACTCGACTCGACTCGAGCGAAGGCTAATAAGACTCGATCGAGTCCCAAAAATAAAAAGCACAACTTTGCGAAAAGTATTTGCAATGACTTACGGTACAAAATTTATGCTCACTTTACTTTGCGAATAGCAGTTTTGTACAAATATACAAGTGTCACAGACTCCAACCTCATGGTTCTAGAACGCACAAAATACTATCCGGGAACCAGACTTTTAAACACATTTTCTAATTCGCTGTTTCATCATGGGTTTTGAGCGATTTCTTATAAAGCTTTTGGATTTGAACGCTCGCTAAAGTTATGGCCTCCTTTTATAAATTTTGGTATACATAGTGTCCAAATAATCGTGACTCGAATTGACTCGAGCTGAATATTTGACTCGACTCGACTCGACTCGACCTTTTGACTTTCGATTCGAGTCACTTCTTTAAAATGAGTGGACTCGACTTGAGTCACAAAAATCAGTGACTCGTTACAACTCTGGGTCTAGGTGCTGAAGTTCACTGGGAAACGTCGTCGTGGCCGGATCCGCGTTTTGCCCGAAATTTACAGGGTGATTGTGTAACATCTTTTTGTGACTATAGATTGTTTATAATGTGAGTTAAATCTATTTTAAGGTAATACTACCAATCTACTTGTGATTTTATAGTGTATTTCGAGTAGATCGGGGGAATTTGGAAGATTTTTGATAAATCTGACAGATTTTTGTATGTGCATTTAGCAGAATTTGGCTCTGACCTTATGGTCACACTGTATGGACGTCTGTATCCCTGCAGCGCGTGAAGAAAGTTCGCGCTAACACAAACACAATATTAAAACGTGTGTACTGTAGTAGGGTGCGCCAGACAAGTTACTTGAATTGCCTACCTAGGTTGCTAAAAAAGAGAAGAATATTCACTCATGAGTGGGTTGCGACTTAGGCCATGTCGTGAATATTGGCGTCAATATTGGCGTCAATATTTGCAACTTGGGTCCATGTCGTGAATATTGGCGTCAATATTGGCGTCAATATTTGCGACATGGAGGCCGTGTCGTGAATATTGGCGTCAATATTGGCGTCAATATTTACGACTTGGGTCCATTTCGTGAATATTGGCGTCAATATTGGCGCAAATATTTGCGACACGGAGGCCATGTCGTGAATATTGGCGTCAATATTGGCGTCAATATATATGTGCAATGTCCCTTTAAAGCCACCATAGATGCGACATGTTGGGAGTGTTTAGTCTGAAATCATGTGTCCCAAACAAAACATATTGGACTGTAATTAAAAAAAAAACTCTTTCATCCAATATATTTTAGGGGGAACTATTTTACAGGAGATATACCGACAGTATTACAACGAGACAAATGCCAGCAGAAGCGCTTAAAAAAGTAAATCACCTTCGATAGTAACTACACGGGCGCAGAGCAGCAGCAAAACCATGAGTCGTGCTACTTAAAAACTCATTTTGCTGATCACACGAAAGGCTAGGAAGAGGTACGAGGTAACTCACCAGCAATGGCAACTGCAAAAGCGCAGATCAGCAGCAAAGCTATGAATCGGTTCATGATGGCGATGACAGAGTCTTCGTGGAAATTGGTAGGAACTGGTGTAGCGACGGAACAGCAGCAACGACACCCAAAGCCAAGCCTCCGATAGAGAAAACTCAGAAACTTCACCTCTTATAAGCAATTTTGGTCCAATATGTTTCGTCGAGAACCTGTTCGATAGAATCATTTGAAGTTAATTCCCCCTGCCAAACAAAACATCTTCTAAAGCTCAAGTTGAAACACTTGTACCAGAATGTAATTGGTTTTTTTTTGTTTTTTTTATTTTTGGCTCTTCATTTTGGAAATTTGCCACTGTAATCGTGTGCTTCCCTTTCTTTTTACCATTGAGGAACGTGCAAAAAAATAGGTTAAGTGCATACTTGGTTCTATCCTGGATAAAATATATATTTTAAATTTCCGTAGTAATTTAAAATTTGGTGTGGACTATTTTTCATTTGTAATAAATTGTCAAATGAACCGCATGAGGAGTTCAAACGAAGTAATGTTGCGGGTTCTTTCAATACGTTGGCGGATGTAGCGTGTGAAGGCGCGAGCGGAGTGGGGAGGGGCGAAGTTACTTTTCAGGGTAATCAATTTTGTCAGCGTGAGTGGGATAATGCTTGCAGTGCCGACGATTAATAGACCTTTACTGGTAAACAGTATGTAGGTTTACAACAGCTTGGAAAATGGTTTGAAAGAAAGAAAGTGTTTTGTCATCGTGGTTGTGAAATATGTGTAACATCTATTAGCTATTTATGTCCAGGCAATAGAGTAAGATTATACACCGTCTGTTTAATCATGCAGTAAGGAACATATTTAATCAAAATTTGAGAAAAGTAAAACAAAACATTATTCATATTCGTGTTTTGCTCCAGCTCTATGCAAACCCCGTTATCTAAAGCTGCACTTTGATGAAGCCAGTAAAATGCGTATATGCATTGTTTTGAATGAGTTTGTTTCTACATTCAATAGGGGACGTTGAACAAAAGAGTACAATAGGGTCCCCAATTCCTGAAAGTTTGGCGATATGTACAAAACATATGGTAGGTCTTCCTAAAAGGTTAGTACAAACAAACGAGGGACAATGGGGGTCCCCAATTGCAGGCATGTGTATACTCCGTGTATGGGTGTCCGGGTATAGGCCTACATACATATATTCCAATATTTTTTTTTTATTACAGGTTATACATGTTTACCTATATTTTCATAATTTCGTGGATATGCCCCCAGGCCGCGTATAACAATTTGTTGTTAGGGCTTTCGCGAGTGTGGGACCACCAGCAATCTGACGGGGGGTCGCTGTAGGTTACCTAGGAGACCAAAGTAGCCAATCTAGGTATATACATGTACTACCTTGGCTGTTTAGCGATACATAATACTTACGTCACGCATGCAGGGATACGAAGCATAATTTTGGCCTGTACTGGGAAACAAGTAATGTGTGTGAGGTGTAATAAAGCCATGGTCATCATTTTTTTGAGGAAGAGGAGCGCAATGACTGGTCGCGACGTGTTGTCTGATATGGACTACTTTCCTTCCCCATTCGTGTCAACACACCGCGACCAGTAGTTTCGAGTTGCGCATGTTTTTATGAAGAAAATGTGTTCGACTATACATTACGATGTGGCCAAATAACAGCATACACGTATTTTTGTGACAAAAAAAAGTTATAGTGCGAATAGCATTTTTTTAACGTCAGGTTTAATACGGGTTTAGGGCCTTGTTGCCTGGTCGCATTATCAGCGATCATGCCCATACCCAGTGGCAAGGGCGGAAATCGCTCCTTGAACGTGGGGGGGACAGGTTTTTTTTTTTCTCCCCCAAATTATATTACTCACAAAAAGTCACAGGCTGAACGGACAACTTTTCACTAGTAATATTGCCATGGGGTATGGCAGCCATAGCGACAGACTTGAAATCAAGTCTGTAATGAGTGGTTTTAATCGCGTCCGTCACAAGGGCGGATCCAGAACACAATTTTTTTAGGGGGGGGCCAAAAAAAGTTTGGTCCCCCAAAACAGTGGGTCCAAAAAATTACGGCATGGGGTTTCGGGGCCCGCTTAAGGGCCCCGAAAATTTTTTTTTGGATTCTAGATGCTCTGTGATGCAATCTGAGGCAATTTCTGACCACTTTTACCAAATTTTTTTTGAGGAAAAGATGGGGGTGCACTCATTGCCTGCCTTTATTGCGATGTCACATAAAAAATAAAAAAATTGGTTTCGTTTTTTTTGGGGGGGGAGGGGTCATGGCCCCCTTGATAATGCAACAATATATTTCTAAACCTCATTGTGTGCATCGGGCGTTTTGTCATTGCGGTTCTGTAACCTTAAAAATGGGCACAAACCGCGAACGAGTTCGTTTTCAGGGTGATTAGTTAAACTACAACAAACCACATGGGCCAAAAGGAGCTTACGTTTACAGTCGGCGCGCACTTCATTTTTTGAAGGGGATTTACAATTATTCGTAACAGTTTCAACTTCCATAATTACTTAAATATTACTCCTTTTATTCAAAGACAGTTGGAAAAGTACTAATATTATCTACAATGTTATACGCTTTTTTACTGTAATTTTAAAAACAGGACTGCCAAATAAAATGGAAACTTGAAAATGATCGTGTAATAATTACCCCCATATTTATAATGGTGTTTCTTCGTAAGCCAGATGGGCTACTACATGTATTGGCCCTCGCTATGGAAACATCATGCATATGCATTGCAGAGGCTGCATATATGAATATTCGCTTGAAAACGTCTTAGTCAAGTCGTTAGACACAGACTGACCATGCCGAGCGTTAGTACATGACTTTTGCATGAATGGTTGTAGCGCTGACGTTGCATGAACGGCGGTGGTATGCGGATTTTGGCGATGATCGATGACGGACATAAACCACTAGGGTCTAACGACTTGTCATCAAGTCTACCATAGCGATTGCGGGCCGGAGTGGGGCCGAATTTGGTATAGGAGTAGCAAATTATATGACGTACGCAGGCAACATTGTGTATAACGTATACCGCATGAACCAACACGCACGTACAGTACATGTACGTGGGTAGGCTAGGCGTACAAGAGCCGTGGTCGAACCGACAAGAAAACCAAATTGGTTCTCAGCCACAAAGCGACATATCAAAGAGGCTTTTCCCTAAGACTCTGCCATGGTTGGTCACCCACCCATACCTACACATGAAAACATGGAGGGGACATTCGACATTGTGTCCCCCCTTACCAATGTGGAGAACCGGGCCAATGGTAAGGGGGGGGGGAGGAAGGAGGGGGCTAGGCACGCAGGTTCACGAGTGTGCACAGGGCTTCAGTTCTCTTCCCTCAGGGGGTTTATTCTGCCAGTATAGTGTAGTCAGGCCCCGAGACTGGGGCTACCTGCAAAGAGTCGGGCAGGCGATCTGTTAATTTTGTTACACATAATTCATTATCAATAACCATACACAATAAACATTAAACAATAAAAACCAATTTGGGCCACACTTAACTGAAAACAACATACTGTTCATGTACATGTAACTGTAACTGAATAGGCATGAGGGCAGCGCCGGCTACACGGGTCAGGGACGCAAGCAGACAGGTCAACCCCGCGCGCTGGCTGACCGACGATCGCACGCACACTCACCGCACACACACACACCCTCCCCGAGTATCCAACACGGCCGCCATGCCTACTAAACTTGACAGCGAGCGACCCAAAGTTCCAGGGTAACTACACTTAATCTCACACATGTAAAGGTGTTACAGTTAAATTACTGATGTCACATAAAATCCAAATCTAATCCCACAATCCAATAAATCTCGTAAGTCTTGCACGTTAACCCAGGTGATTTTTACACAGTCACAACGCACGTACATGTACATGTCAAAAATCAACGTTAAAGTTCCAACATTACACTACCTCAAACTTCACCTAAATTCCACATTTTCAATCCAACAAAAGCTATCCCCATCCTTATTAAACCAGTCTATGATAAATTGCGGTAAAGGTAGTAGGCCATCTGACCTCAAAAGTTTCCACAAAATAATGAAATTTACGCTACAAAAATGAGAGTAAAAGAAAGGACATGATTACCTGCAAAGAGTCGGGCAGGCGATGCCAAAACCCGCGTTTTTGGGCGGTATTTATGTGCCCGTGTAGTACAGTTTAAACCCTTCGTAAAAACCTAAAGTTGATATCAGGCCGCCAAACCTCGGAAATTTACAACAAAGAGTACATTGATCAAAAATAAACAAATATTTTTACATTTCAAGGTCCTTAGCCCGCATTTTTCAATGATTAAAACTTGTTATGAACTACACGTACTAAATTAAAGATCGTTACGAACAAAACTAAGGATGACAATGAAGGACATGCAACAAATTAAAGGGTATCATTGGGTCCCCTACATCTCTTCCCCGCCTTGGAGTCATCGCCCCCGATGACTCAGGTCAAAGATGGCGGCGGCCTGATAGCGCCCAAAATAGAGTCGGGAGAGAACTGTTTTGAAAAAATGCACAGCATTTTCAACAACGAACTAGGAAGGTTAGAATAACACAACACAAATAAGTGTCCTCCAGATTAACTACTGAACACCATAATCCTCGGGCACACTCTAGAGTAATAGATGGAATAATAATACAGGAAAGTTACAATAACACAACACCAACAAGTGTCCTCCAGAGTAGCCACTCAAACACTATATCGTCTGAGCACATGCTAAGGGGAATAACGACATGGTGGCTTCCCTCTAGATGAACGAACTGGGTATCTACGGGTCGAGTGCTCCTCTGTGGTTGCAACAGGGGAGCCCTGGTCATCTGTTGTCACCTGCGCAGCGTCTTCACTCTCCATGGCGTCATAGACTGGCGGGCGCTGAAGGATATAGCCTCGTGGTGGGTCATCATCAGAGGAACTGCGACAGTCGCTCGAGGATGACTCAGGTGATTGTTGCACGTCGTCCGGGAGAAATGGGCAGTGCTTAAGGTCTTGGCGGTGGAGAACCTTCTCTCTGCCCGACCTATTCCGAACTACATAAACCGGTCCATCTTGGTATGGCCGCCGGACGACCATGTAGGGTTCTTCCTCCCAGTAATCCTTTATCTTGCAACGCCCCTGGTGCCCTCGGCTTCGTATCAGGACGTAATGTCCAACCTCCAGAGGCTTCTCGAAGACCTTCCGAGCCTGGAGTGCCTTCCTGGTCATAGCTGCTTCTGCTGTCCTCTTGGAGGCGACTTGGCGGGCAACCTTGAGGGACTTTTGGTGGTCTTTTAAGTAGGAGCCCAAGCTTTTCCACTCCCGCTTGGAAGCTTCCCCGCCTAAAACTGTGCTATGTGGGAACCTAGCGTTTCGACCAAACATCAAAAAGAAGGGCTCCACTCCGGTCGTTGAACGCACAGAACCATTGTAGGCAAAGACCAAGGTTTGCAGGTGGTCTGTCCATCTTGCTTTCTTCCCCTCTGGGAGCGCCGCCAACATATTGTGCATCGTCCTATTGAAGCGCTCGCATTGTCCGTTGCCAGCGGGATGGTAAGGGGTAGTGTGCCCCTTATGGATCCCATACATCCCGCATAGCTCGGTGACAATGCGAGATTCAAAATTCCGCCCGCAGTCGGAATGTAGCCTGAGGGGGCAGCCGAATGGAAGGAAGATGTACTTTACTAGGGCTCGTGCAACGGTGGAAGCCTTCAGGTCCCTGGTTTGGATGGCCCAGACGAACTTAGTGAAAACATCCGTTACAACCAACACGTTTTCGTGACCATCTTGTGAGGGTTCCAGGACAGTAAAATCCATTGCCAAGGTCTCCATTGGGGCCGTTGCAGAGAGCGTCTCAAATGGTGGTTGGGTACGCCGCACTGGGGGTTTGCTGAGGGCGCAGCGTTTGCACTTGTGACACCATTGTTTGATGTCCTCCTTCATGTTGTGCCAGAAGACATGCGACCAAAGCAGATGGTAGGTCCGCTTAGGCCCAAAATGCCCTGCTTCATCATGGAACTTAGTCAGAGCTTCAGCTTGCAGTGCCTTTGGAAGTACTAGTTGGCGGTGTACCTCGCCAGTGGACGGAGAAGTAACCCGTCTAAACAGGAGCCCATCCTCAAGGGTAAGCCGCTTCCAATCACGAAGGAGAACCAGAGATTCATGACTACAGGTAGCCCTCTCTTGCCGCGTAGGCTGTAACGCCCTTCTCAGGTACTTGATAACTGGCTGCAATATCGGATCGTCCTGCTGCAGGGCTCTCAACTGAGCCGTTGTGTACCCAGGTAAGCATGGCGTGCCCCCGTCGCGACATGCCTCAACCTGATTACAGAAGGAGATCGGGAGTGAAGCACCGGCAGAGTGACCCGCCAGACATGCAGTAACAGTCTGTTCGGGTACAGTCATCGTGTTGCAGAAAGAGTGACCCTTTTGATCCGTTGCTCCGTCCTCTTCCATGCGTGACAGGGCATCAGGTGCTTGGTTGTTCCTCCCCGGTCTGTAAGCAATCTCATAGTCGAAGGAGCTGAGCTGCTGTACCCATTTCATCTCGGTGCATCCAAGATTGGCTGTGTCCAAGAACTTGAGCGGTTTGTGGTCGGTCACAATTGTGCACTTGTGGCCGAGGAGGTAGTCCTTAAACACCTCTGCTACGGCCCACTTGATGGCTAGAAGTTCAAGCTTGAAAGCGCTATAACGACCCGAGCGCTCAGAGGGCCGCAGGGCACGGGAGGCATAAGCAATGACATGACGGTGCCCCTCACTGTCATCTTGAAATAGGATGGCTCCCAAGCCTGAACTGGATGCGTCGGTTTCAAGCCGAAAGGGTTTGCTGAAGTCTGCATAGGCTAGTACAGGTGCAGTTGAGAGGCAGTTGATGAGTTTGTGAAAGGCATCCCGACCGTCACCATCAAGTGTGATGCATGTGTTTCCCCCTCTGCCCTTCTTGTGACTCTTCCCTTGGTTGCCCTTTAGGTATCGAAACAACGGTGCAGCAATGGTGGCATATCCACGAACAAATCGCCGGAAGAATCCTGTAAACCCCAGGAAGGCTCGAAGGTCACGCACCGAGGTTGGCTCCGGCCACTCCTGAACGACCTTGACCTTATCCGGGTCTACTGGAACTCCACTGCTGGATACTCTATGGCCCAAATACTGGACTTCTGATTGCAGAAGATGGCACTTTACCGGTTTGAGTTTCAGTCCATGCTGATGGAGCCTGGAGAACACCTTATCGAGGTGAGCCATATGGGTTTCAAAATCTGGCGAGTAAACGATGATATCATCCAAGTAGATCAGCACAGAGTCAAAGGACAGATCCCCAAGACATCGCTGCATGAGCCGCTGGAAGGTGGCAGGTGCATTGGAGAGCCCAAAGGGTAGCCTCGTGTACTCGTATAACCCAAATGGCACGGTGAAGGCTGTCTTCTCGACGTCCCCCGGGTGCACCGCCACCTGATAGTAACCACTCGTCAGATCTAATACGCTGAAAAACCTTGCACCGCCAAGCGCTTGAAGCGACTCCTCAATTCGAGGAAGCGGGAAGGAGTCACGATGGGTCAGCTTGTTTAACTGCCGGTAGTCTACACACAAGCGAATGCTCTTGTCCTTTTTCTGGACAACCACCACCGGAGATGCCCACGGACTTGCACTCTCACGAACAATCCCCTCCTCCAACAGGCCTCGGATATGGTCCCGCACTGTTTGATATTGTGATGGTGGAAGTGGTCGATGTCGCTGGCGGATTGGGTGTGCGGACCCTGTATCAATGAGGTGCATCACAGTATCTGTATATCCTAAGTCCTGGGGATGGTGAGAAAACGTGTCTCGATGCTTGGCCAACAAGGTGGACACCCTCAATGCCTGCTCGGCAGTAAGGCCTTCTCCAACGTCCACCTGGGGCACACCAGTCTCTGGTCCTTGACCTTCTGTTACACTGATCCCAGCCAGTCCTGCAACAGGGGGTTCAGTGGTTGTTTGGCTGCCATCGTGACTCTCCACTATAGATCCAATGTACAGGGTGCCGATCTCTGCCGACTTTGGGATGGCCATGTCTGCTTCAGTCTCATTGTACAAAGCGACATTGAAGGACCCAGACTCTACCCGTACGAGGCACGGTGGTACAACAACACCGTACGGAACGTCCCCACTCTTGGATGGTTCCAGGACCGCATCATATGCTCCCCCTCCAGGACCAGGAAGCCCCTTACACTCTACTGTGACTCCTTGCCTTGCAGACACTGCAATGTATTGCTCTGATGTTACTAAATACGCCTTCCCAACCTCTCCAGTCGCTCTGCCAAATTCCATTTTCTCCCCCACCGTCTGAAGAGCTCTCTGCCAAGCCTGTCCCGAAGGCCAGGTTATCTTCTCCACATGCTTCAACCCTTGATCACTGACCAAGAACTCCCAACAATCGCGGAGGACATTCATTCCCAGGATCCCCTGTACATTTGCCGCCTTCCAGTTACTCAGGGTGGAGCACCGTTCCTGGATGACTAACACCACCCGTGACTTCATTACGTGGCCCAACGCTGAAACGTCTGTCTCAAAGCAACCCACATATGGTATGGATGCACCGCTAGCCGAGACAAGGGAAAATGTTGACGGGATCCCCTGAAGCTGGAACCCCTTTGGCTTTAAGCACTCTTGGAAGAATCTCTCCCCAACGGTCGTCACTTGGGATCCAGGATCTAGAAGACAAGTTACCGTCTCTTTGGCAAACTTAACAGTAACGGAAAAACACTCGCCAACAGCTTTGGATAAAAATTGCCTGTCTATTGATGCAGATGAGCCAGTCACTCCAACCTCTGCCATATGGCTCTCTACAGCAGAGGCTGCTCGTTTAATGTCTGAGGTGCTGGATGCCCTGAAGGTGCGGATGTGTTCCCTTGGGTTGTGCCTCCACGACCGTAATGCTCAGGTGGGTACTCAGTTGGCCTCTGGCCTGCTGATGGGAACGGCGGGCCCCGGTACTGTTCTGCCCGACGGGAAGGTGGTGGAGGTGGCCCTCCCATACGGCACTCCCGAGCAAAGTGACCCGGCATGCCACAACGGTAACAAACACCAGAGCGAGCTGACTGGTTGCGATTCATCGACCATGGCGGGCCTACCCCTCCGTAGGGCGGGTGATATGGTGTACTCAAAGGGGCCGGACCGGGCTGGGGGGCTCCGACTACCTGCTTCACTGCTTCGACAATTCGGTCAGACATGTGGTTGAGGGCAGTTAGGAGGGACTCGTTTGGAGGGGCGCTACTTCCCCCCATCTGTAGAGATGCACTGTGAACTCCATCAGAACCAGACACCTTGTGCCTCGCCTCCTCTTGTCCTTCACGCTTTATGGCGTATTCCCTGATCTCCCTAAAACTCCCCATCGTACCCCGCTCGTGCTGATCTCTGCAGGAGTTCCGAAGGTACGTGTCTCGGATGCCCTCCACAAATTGCTCCGCCAAGGTAGTGTCTGGCTCCGAGTACAGCTTGGGGTCTCGCCGGGTGAGGCGCATAAATCTCTTCTCGAGATCAACCGCATAGTCCCTGATGGATTCGCCATACTTCTGCTGTCGCTCAAGGAACATGCGCTGTAGTTCCCCGACGGGTAGCTTGTCGCTATAAGACTCTCGAAGAAATCCGAGAATTTCATCAGCCTGCGTCTTTGCTGCTAGGAGAGCCTTCACCTCGGTCTTGGGTCCTCCGTGGAGGTAGTCCAACAAGAACGGCCCCCTTTGAGATGGAGGGATGGCGTAGCGCTCGAAGGCATATTCAATGCTCTTGATGAAGTCCTCTATCTCGCTAGCTTTGCCATCAAAAACAGAGATTTTCCTCTCCGGCGCCATTACCAGCTGCTGCTGTGGTTTCTTGAGCAGCTTGGCCAATTGTAGCTGAACGTCCACCATCGCTGCATCTCCAGGGGTAGGGGGCACCGGCTCAGGGAGCAGGACGGAGTATGTACGTTCCAACCATCCTCCGGCTGGCGGTTTAATGACATCTTGTGAGGCCGGAACAACCACTTTGTCTGTACCCTCAGAATACAGGAGGCCTGTTGCCGTCGGGTACTGAGCCTGAAGGACAGAAAGACTCAGTGGACCTCCGTCGTCCTGCAAGGGAAACTGGTGGATGGATGTGGGCCCCTGAATTTTCACGTAAAGTGTCATATTGCCAGTTACAATGGGAATACAGAACAGGTATAAGATTACGGCAAGGGCAGTTTGCATTAAGACAAAAACTTTGTGAACCAGGAAATGTAAACGGTCTTTTTGCAAATAAGTCTCCACCAGGTCACTGCCTAAAATACCTCAGACCAATTTCAATGTACGAAATATGCAAAAATGGCGAACACCCTCGAAACAATCAAATATTGCTCACTGGTATCAATATGTATGACACACAAATTATATCCTGGTACACATTTGGGGTAAAACAATATATCCCCAGATGCAATAAGCCAAAAAACGATAAACTGAATTAGGGGTATTTCAGAATTTTTTTCCAAATGTACACTACCCCCTATAAGTACACATTCAGTGGCAAGACTTATAAACACTCCCGAAATATTGGAATGATGTAACAAAGCCTTGGACAAACTCTCTCTCTTATGATTAAACTTACTTTCCGACTAAATAGGATTACAAGCTAACATACATTTACAGTAAAAATAAAATGCACTGTTATGAATTCTTATTTTTTTTCAAGGTCCAAAGCGTGATGTTAGGCAAATCTATGTTCTATCCAAGTTATTCTGGCAAGGCAAATCAAGGCAACTCCATCAAGGCAAATCTATGTTCTATTCAATGCAAAACAGGAAGCACATTAAAAGGGAATATCATGGTATGAATAAATTCGTATGTCCAATATACGGTGCTAAACAATTT
The DNA here is from genome assembly GCA_029964075.1 of Patiria pectinifera. Lineage (NCBI taxonomy): Eukaryota > Metazoa > Echinodermata > Asteroidea > Valvatida > Asterinidae > Patiria > Patiria pectinifera. Next base: position 295,498 of record CM057148.1, on the reverse strand, counting down.
CAACTCTCACTCAGCAAACAACAGGCAATTCTTGTATATAATACTACTAAAACAAGCAACCAGGGTCTCTATTCTGATGTAAAAACTGGGGTTAATGGACTTCCAAATAGAATTACAAATGTAGTTAAATAATGACTTAGAGAATATATAATACAACTGGTAGAAAATCCAAGAAAGCCTTCCAGAGCAGCCACGGGGGTAAGAGCCTCTCCTGGTCCTCTTGCTACCTGTCCTCTCGCAGCTTCTGTAAAAACTCGATCCTGCCGACTACGCTTGTGGAGATCCGGGGGCCGGTGGTAAGGGGGGGAGAGGAAGGAGGGGGCTAGGCACGCAGGTTCACGAGTGTGCACAGGGCTTCAGTTCTCTTCCCTCAGGGGGTTTATTCTGCCAGTATAGTGTAGTCAGGCCCCGAGACTGGGGCTACCTGCAAAGAGTCGGGCAGGCGGTCTGTTAATTTTGTTACACATAATTCATTATCAATAAACATACACAATAAACATTAAACAATAAAAACCAATTTGGGCCACACTTAACTGAAAACAACATACTGTTCATGTACATGTAACTGTAACTGAATAGGCATGAGGCAGCGCCGGCTACACGGGTCAGGGACGCAAGCAGACAGGTCAACCCCGCGCGCTGGCTGACCGACGATCGCACGCACACTCACCGCACACACACACAAACCCTCCCCGAGTATCCAACACGGCCGTCATGCCTACTAAACTTGACAGCGAGCGACCCAAAGTTCCAGGGTAACTACACTTAATCTCACACATGTAAAGGTGTTAGTTAAATTACTGATGTCACATAAAATCCAAATCTAATCCCACAATCCAATAAATCTCGTAAGTCTTGCACGTTAACCCAGGTGATGTTTTACACAGTCACAACGCACGTACATGTACATGTGCATGTCACTATTGTCAACAATCAACGTTAAAGTTCCAACATTACACTACCTCAAACTTCACCTAAATTCCACATTTTCAATCCAACAAAAGCTATCCCCATCCTTATTAAACCAATCTATGATAAATTGCGGTAAAGATAGTAGGCCATCTGACCTCAAAAGTTTCCACAAAATAATGAAATTTACGCTACAAAAATGAGAGTAAAAGAAAGGACATGATTACCTGCAAAGAGTCGGGCAGGCGATGCCAAAACCCGCGTTTTTGGGCGGTATTTATGTGCCCGTGTAGTACAGCCTAAACCCTTCGTAAAAACCTAAAGTTGATATCAGGCCGCCAAACCTCGGAAATTTACAACAAAGAGTACATTGATCAAAAATAAACAAATATTTTTACATTTCAAGGTCCTTAGCCCGCATTTTTCAATGATTAAAACTTGTTATGAACTACACGTACTAAATTAAAGATCGTTACGAACAAAACTAAGGATGACAATGAAGGACATGCAACAAATTAAAGGGTATCATTGGGTCCCCTACACCAAATTCATGGGGGGGACGTGTCCCCCCTGTCCCCCCCCCCCCCCGGGATTTCCGCCCATACCCAGTGGTCCAATTTGTTTTAACAAGAACCTGTTAGATAGAACAAATGGAAGTGAATTCCCGATGCCAAACAAAACATCTTCTAAAGCTCAAGTTGAAACACTTGTACCAAAAAGTAATTGTTTTGGGCTGTTCATGTTGGAAATTTTACCATTGAGGAACGTGCAAAAAAATAGGTTAAGTGCATCCTTGGTTGTTTCCTGGATTAAATATATTTTTTAAATATTCGTAGTAATTTAAATTTGATGTGGACTAGTTTTTATTTCTAATGAATTTTCAAATGAACGCCATGAGGAGTTCAAACGAAGTAATGTTGCGGGTTCTTTCAATACGTTCGCGGATATAGCGTGTGAAGGGGCGTGCGGAGTGGGGAGGGGATGGAGCTACTTTTTTGGGCAATCAATTTAGTCAGCGTGAAAGGGATAATGCTTGCATTGCCGATGATTAATAGACCTTGCATGGATTCACCAGTGTCTTTCGTATATTCCTTTACTGGAAAACAGTATGTAGGTTTATAACAGGTGGGGGAAAATGGTTTCAAAGAAAGTGTTTTGTCATCGGTGTTGTGAAATATGTGTAATATTTATAAGTTGTTTATGTCTGGCAACCGAGTAAATTATAAATCGTCTATATAATCATGCAGCAAAGAACATGTTGAACCAAAATTTGAGAAAAGTAAACAAAACATTATTCATATTTGTGTATTGCTCCAGCTCTATGCAAACTCCGCTATCAAAAGTTGCACTAAGTTGATGAAGCCAGTAAAATGCATATTGTTTTATTTTCATTTGTCACAAAATTAATATAATGCTAATGCAACACTTTATTTACTTCAACAATAACTAAACTTAATAGAATGCTAATACTTGAACAACACTTTGATCAATTAAAACATAAATGGTGACAGATGGGGGAACCAGGAAAAAAGCCTAAGCTTATACAGAGCCTGGTCCCGTTTGTGAATAACTTATGAAATAAACAACAATTTAAGCTATGATCTAAATCAGTGGTCAATAAATTAATTAATTAATTAATTACTTGGCATAATAGTAGAAAAACTGAAGGAAATTGAAATATACATGTACTGATTTACAATATAACATTTGATTATTATGGAATGTGACTTATACAAATGTAAATTATGGGTGCACGTCTTATATAATACTGGAATTAAGTAGATAGTTTTAGATATCTTTTGAATTGATGCACAGTCCGAAAGAAGGGTGTAGGGGTAATCCGATTCCAGGGAAGGGGGCCTTGGTGTCCAACTGTTTTCATGAATGATGCGGTCCTAGCCTTGCCAATGTGAGTTTTTCTTGGCTGATTTTGTGTTATGTAAATGGACATCGAGACTCCTCACAAACATGGACCTGATATTTGTAGGTAGTAGTCTACCTTCAAGTTTAAGCATAAAGTTTCCTAGAGGGTATTTGGACAGTTCAAAAATATTCATTTTGCGATATGCATGGTTTTGAATGAGTTTGTTTCTGCATTCACTAGGGGACGTTGAATAAAAGAGGACAATAGGGTCCCCAATTCCTGAAGGTCCCCATTTGAGGATATGTACAAACAATATGGTGGGTCTTCCTAAATAAAGTTAGTACAAACAAAAGAGGGACAATATGGGGTCCCCAATTGCAGGCATACACACTTGGGTGTGTGTATGCTCCGTGTATAGGTGTCCGTGTATAGGCCTACATACATATAATCCAATTTTTTTTTTTTTATTACACGTTATACAGATTTACTTATATTTTCATAATTCCGTGGATATGCCCACAGGCCGGGTATAACAATTTGTTGTGCGAGCTCACGTGAGTGTGGGACCACCAGCAATCTGAGCGGCGGTCGCTGTAGGTTACCTAGGAGACCAAAGTAGCCAATCTAGGTATATACATGTACCGTCTCGGCTGTTTAGCGATACATAATACTTACGTCGCCCGTGCAGGGATACGAAGCACATTTTTAACTCTGTACTAGGAAACAAACAATAATAATCGGCATTTAAAAACGCCCTTTTTAGTAAACTAAATCACGACGCTTACAATATTATTATTAATAATGTGTGTGTTAGGAAAAGGAGCGCAATGACTGGTCGCGACGTGTTGTTTGATATGGACTATACCTTCCTTCCCCATTCGCGTCAACACACCGCGACCAGTAATTTCGCGTTTTCTCCTCTGTATGTTTCTTCCCCGACGCGCTGTGCATGTTTCCATGTAGAAAGCGTGTTAGGCTTATTACGATGTGGCCAAATAACAGCATACACGTATTTTTGTGAGTAAGAAATTAATAGTGCGATGTAGCACTTTTTAAACGTCAGGTTTAATATGGGTTTGGGGCCTATTTACCTGGTCGCATTATCAGCGATCATGCCCATACCCAGTGGTCCAATTGTTTCGTCGAGAACCTGTTAGATAGAACAAATCGAAGTGAATTCCCGATTTCAAACAAAACATCTTCTAAAGCTGAAGTTGAAACACTGGAACCAAAATGTAATTGTTTTGGGCTCTTCATGTTTGTGTTTGAAATTTGCAACTGCAATTATGTGTTTCCCTTTCTTTTTACCATTGAAGAAAGTACAAAACAAAGTGAAGTGAATCCTTGGTTGTTTCCTGGATAAATAATATATTTTAAATTTCCGTAGTAATTTAAAATTTGATGTGGACTAGTTTTTATTTCTAATGAATTTTCAAATGAACGCCATGAGGAGTTAAAATGAAGTAATATTGCGGGTACTTTCATTACGTTGGCGGATATAGCATGTGAAGGGGCGGGCGGAGTGGGGAGGGGCGAAGTTATATTTTCTGGGCAACCAATTTAGTTAGCGTGAAAGGGATAAGGCTTGCATTGCCGATGATTAATAGACCTTATATGGATTCACCAGTGTCTTTCGTACACTCCTTTACTGGAAAACAGTATGTAGGTTTACAACAGGTGGGGGAAAATGGTTTGAAAGAAAGTGTTTTGTCATCGAAGTTGTGAAATACGTGTACTTTTATGTGTACTATTATACTCCGTCTGGCAACAGAGTCAATTATAAATCGTCTATTGAATCATGCAGCAAAGAACAGGTTTAATCAAAATTTGAGAAAAGTAAACAAAATATTATTCATATTTGTGTATTACTCCAGCTCTATTACAACCCCGCTATATTTCGAGTTGCACTTTGATGAAGCTAGTATTCCTAGTTCGTGTGTGTATACATTGTTATGTATGTGAGTATACTGATCAGTGTATAAGGCCCCTATACACAGAGCTGCGATCTTTGTTACACCTATGAGCGACCCCAAAAAAGGCCAGGACGCTCAATGGTTGCCTTAACCCTGAAAATCCTATTTCTATGCAACTGCTCCAGCCGCGATCCTTGTGCCTCCCTTGAACCACCAAAACTGCAGGTTTCGGGCATGTTCATGTCAAGCTAGCTACGAGCGACCTGTGCGTCCACTGAGCCACTTGCCTGCCTCGCCTGTGCTTCCCCTGTGCAACCTATGGTCATGGTGGCTCAAGGGTTGCCGTGGTCGCCACAAGTCATCGTTCAATGCACGCTATTGGTCGGCCAAAGGAGGCACAAGGGAGGCAGAAGCATTGCCCAGATTGACGGTAACATTTGCAACAGAACGGATCTATTTAACGTGACGACGATTGGACGACCATTCTGCAACCACGGCAATGCTTGTGCCTCCTTTCTGCCTCATTTGAGCCACCTTTCATTGTTCATTGTTCATTGTTCATTTATTTTCCACAGTGCCACATTTTTAATGATCGTAATTAATGCAAAAAAGGTACTATATAAACAGATAGTGAGACTGTAGAGGAACCTGCTAAGAAGCTAAGCTTGTAATCGTAGGCCCCAGTCTACACATTTAAAGTTGCTTTTAATACATAAAACACAGAACAGACAATAGACAAGGACAATACACAAACTTTACATGCCAGTGAACAAGCAGGATAAGATTTGTAGCATGAGCAATCTCGAAGTTAATGGCTTACACGGGATCATAATAATTATACAACAGGGTCGATTTATATTTCCGTTTGAAAGTAGACAAATGTTTAGATGTTTTCAGGTTTTTGGTAAATGAGTTCCACAGCCTGGGTCCCTCATATCTAATATTATTTTTTTTTTTGGCTAAAGATGTGCGAGTCGATGGAAGATGAAAGACTTGACGAGTATAATGGGAATGAACATCAAAATTCCGGGTAAAATTAAAGTAATGTTTGTCGGATTAGCAATGTAATGACGATATAATTTAGTTTTCTTGTTAATTGATTTAAGAAGACGTTTAGTAATCCACGGGGCAGTTTGTTTAGAATTGGATTTTGATGTGGGCTTATGTAAGTTAGGTGGAATATTTTTATCAACTTTATCATTGACATTGTCAAGAAATAAATTCAATGCATGATCGGGATCATCACAGGTAGTAATGTTAGACCAGTCGGTTGTATGCAGATCTTCTTTAAGCCTCTGGATATTAAAATGAGTGAATTAACGGGAACCAACATAGTTAAAATGATTAGAGGAAGCACTAGATTGATGAGAGGACATTATCATAAAAATTGGTAAATGATCGGAAATATCAGACAAAATTTTGCCCGAGTTGGGAGATGGTAACACATTCGTAAAAATTTTATCAATTAGCGTAGCAGAAGAATCGGTTATGCTAGTGGGCTTATAAATGAATGGTAAAAAAGAATAAGAAGTAATGAGATCAGTAAAAGCCTGTGTGCTGGGGGCTGTATGATTGAGTGAATTAATATTAAAATCCACAGAAATTATACAATTTTTGTTGGAAGATGTCATTCTACAAAACAAATTTTGAAAAGGTGGTAAAAAATCAAGTACATTGACAATTGGAGGTTTATATAAGGGGCCATTCAGAATGTTCAATGTTTTAAAATTTCGACTTTTTTTCCAAATTATTTTGACCCACCCACCCACCCCTAATTTTGATTAATAAAAAACTGATTTGTTACGCAGTATTAAAAAACAAAACATGCACTTGCATGTACATCATTACATCCCACTGGCGGCCTGTCCTTTCGAAAAAAAAATCCATTGCTGCTTGGCAGAGGCAAAAGCTGTCTCTTTGCAACTTTTCGACAACAAACATGACGCACAAACAAACCGTTCGTACGATGAACATGGGTTCTTCATTATCAGCTTTTGCTGTTTCCAGAAACTGCAAAGATCAGTAGGTATCTCGCATGTTGTGACGGTACATGCTGATGTTGTGACATCCATGGTGGCAGCCATGTTGTTTACAGTCGACTCGTGGAAATGCCGCACTCGTACTTTCACGCATGCATGATGCATGCAGTATAGCGAGCGTAGGCTGCGGTCCTCGTAGTCTTGGAGTCCAGTGGTTGAATTATCCAGTTTTTATAGCGATTGGTAATCAACGCCTGGTACCCTGCTACATCTGCACAGCCTAACTGCTACAAACGCCCAGCGTCCAAGTCTACTGAAAAACCACCTCCTTCTCATGCCACAGTGTGGGTCTATATACACGTACATGACGTTCATGTACAATACATACAGGGGACGAAGTTGGAAAAGAAACACGCATCGCAATATCAGAACGCTTGCGCGTATAGTCAAAAGATCTTTTTTTTTCATTTTGCTCTTTTTTTCCCATGAAAAGTGAATTAAAATTTTCAATTATTTAGCTTGACCCCCCCACCCACAATTTGGAAAAAATAGTCGAAATTTTAAAACATTGAAAATTCTGAATGGCCCCTAAGACGCCTGTTATAATATCCTTAGTGTTCGGGCTCCAGCAGTGTATTGGTTTAGTCTTAGATATGGGGTGGAAAGATTCGAGCGTAGACACCGGAGTCCAAACAAAGCAACCTTTTGGGGGAGGGGGCAGGGCAGAATTTTTTTTTGAACGGCAACCTTCTGGGCCCAAACTCGAGAGGATAAAACGACCTGTTTTACCTTACCGTTTCTGCTTCACCTTACGGTCCATCCTTGTCAAAGCCGGATTAAACTTCTGATATATTCTCTTCCGCCCTCAACGTCGCTAGCGGTGCAAATAGGAACCTTATCAATATTCCTGACGCTTGAAAAAATTGACATATACTGCAAACCCTAGCGTTACAACTTTTAAAAATGAGGATACCAATCCTGATTTTCAAATTTCAACGAAAAATACTGCACATATCAAAACGATTTTTAGCACATAGTTGCATGAAAGTTGCATGAAGATACTGTCTTCCAAACGTGAGAAATTACTTTTCAAAGATTTCACCCGCCAACGTGAACATCTGTGTGCATGTTGTTTCATTCAAAATAAAGTATTACGTAACCTTTAGAAATCGGCCTTTGCAACCCCACGGCTGATTGAAGCCAATTTTAGGTAGTCCAAAATACGACCCCGACCTAGCGTTGCAGGCCACAGTGAAATTATATTATGAAGTTAATTCAAATCACATGACATAAGTATTCAATCACGTAATTTTTGTCACTTATGCAAATTAGGTAAACGAAGTCACTAGCCTGCAGAACAAAGAAAAAACAACCGGGATTAATTTTAAGGTGGTTAGTCCAGTGATGTAGTGCTTTGATGCTGGGCCTTGGCCTTAAGGCTGCCTTAAGGCTGGATTTTAGGGCCTTGGCCTTGGCCTCGAGGCTTGAGGGCAAAAACCTTGGCCTTGGCCTTGAGGGTTCAGGGCCTTGCAATTTTGAGTCAAGGCTCTTCAAGGCCCATAGATTTTTGCATTTTCCAGATAAATCTGTTCGAAATTTTTCTGTTACCATTTTAATCATATTACAATGGAGGAGGGAAGCACCCTATAGATTTGTGTGTTGGGCACACTTCCACTTTTATAGCATCACATTTTGTTACCCTTGTAATATATTTGCTGCAAAAATATTCCGTACACTTGTGGGGCTAATAAGATGATCACTTTAATTGCATATAACTATGGAATAGATCTGATTGGTTGTATATGTCTCCCTGATAAGTGCTAAAGATTTGCATGTATCTGTTTTAGATAATGTTTATATTTCTGACCATGTTGGGCCAGCAAATACAAATTTCCTAAATCAGTTTCTTGGATCCCCTTTTGTTACACTTGGGAGAATTGTGTGTCAATATAGAAGTAAATCATTATTTTGTTTAGTTAAACCATATTGAAGACCTGAACGTATACTTTAATAGATACAGTGCAGTCATAAAACGGTGTAGGCCTATGCGAGCATGTTGATTGCAATTAAAGAAATGTTGTTCTTCGTAACGAGCAATTCGTGATGATAAGGGCGGATCCAGGGGGCCCAAAAGGGGCCATGCCCCCCCCCCAAAAAAAACCCCACGAAACCATTTTTTTTTTTATTTGACGTCGTAATAAAGGCAGGCAATGAGTACACCACCATCTTTTCCTCAAAAACATTGGTTAAAATGGTCAGAAATTGCCTCAAATCGCACCACAGAGCATCTCGAATCCAATTTTTTTGGGGGCCCTTCAGCGGGCCCTGAAGCCCAAGCCGTAATTTTTTGACCCACTTTTTTTTTGGGGGGGGGGAGCAAAATTTCTTTACCCCCGCCCCCCAAAAAAATTGTGTTCTGGGTCCGCCCTTACGTGATGATGTGTCACTCATGTGACTATAAGTTCTATATCAGTGGTCATTTCATAAAACAGGGCCTTGGCCTTGGCCTTGAGGGTTAAGCCTTGGCCTTGGCCTCGAGGCTTGAGGGTCAAAGCCTTGGCCTTGGCCCTGAGGGTTAAAGCCTTGGCCTTGGCCATGGCCATGAGGGTCAAAGTCTTTGCTCCAACACTGGTGGTTACAAATAATAAATATCACTGAATGTATCTGTCGAGCCTTTCTTCATAATTTAGGAATGCGCCCTTTGTCGAAGCTTTTTAGGCAACTGTGTCGCACGCCATACACCGGTTTTGCGTTACTTCAATCCACATTTTGACGGGACCGTTGTAAACATTGTCGTTAGCTATTGCATGAAACAATACTTGTAAAGAATCAAGTTAATGTAAAAAGTATATTAAAGAGCCATTTTGAGTGAATATTTCATACATATGTTCAGGGTAAAAAAAAATGGATTTTGTAAATACTTTGTGGGATGAAAGGACTAGGGGAGTAGGTAACCAAAACAGACTCTTCAAATGCATGTTAGGTCCGTTGCCATGGTAAAGGGCCATTGTTTTGTTTGGCCATTTTGGGCCAATTTAGGGGCTGCAAAAATTCAGTTTTCGCGTTTTTTTCTCGAAGGCCATCCTGCCAAATTATTGTACAGAAATGTCACCAAAGAAGCCTGTAAAATGGATCTAAAGAAGTCGAAAAAACTGCGTATTTTGTTTAGTCAACCCAAAGCATTTATGAAATATGTAAAATATACATTCTTGTATAGAAATACCTCAACGGCATGCTCTCAGTAGTTTGTGTACAGGTCACAGACAATGAAGATATGGAACAATCATGGAAACGTGTGCACAGCGGCTGCCTTAATAGAAACAAATAAAGTCAGGATTAATGCGTGTCAGTAAAAATAAGATGTTGCCCATCGAGGTTACTGCAGAGTTTTATCACCAATATTTAAAAACTGACTACTATTTAGTTATAGGTCTACACGCATACAAACAATGTTTACACGCATGAACTAGGTAAAGTGGCTTCATCAAAGTGCAACTCGAAAGATAGCGGCGTTGTAATTGCTGGAGTAATACACAAATATGAATAATGTTTTGTTTACTTGTCTTTAATTTTGATTAAATCTGTTCCTTGCTGCATGATTAAACAGACGGTGTATAATCTTACTCTATTGCCTGGACATAAACAACTATTCTACCTATAGTTTTTCAAAGGACAAATCTGCGATGGCCCTATAGCCAAATATCTTTCTCATCACATACTCTGACTTTGTGCCAAATTCCTTGCTTGTATAATCCAAGGCACAATTCCTTTACCTATCTGCCGTCCTATATAGGCCTTCCTACATAGAATCCAATAGGTCTTTTTTATTACACGTCATACACGCTTAACTATATTTTCAACATTTGACAAATGCCATGCTTGTATCATTACAGGCACAATTCTTCCAAATATTTCCCTTATCTGCCCCACTAATACACGGGCAGTAAGCGCCGTATGCAAGTCAGTATTCGCACGTACAAAGTACTTGCGACACATCGGCTAAAATTACCAGCGCAACCCCAGCTCAGCTAAACAAACTTTGTATAAATCGCCTAAGCAATTACACGTACACAGAGTATAGGTAATTTACCTACTTCTCTGCCCGCTGTCGCAGCTATGCCCTAGACCATGTCGCTTAACCAGAACTCCAGCTGAGCTGAGAAGCTCCGTGACTTGCTGCACGTGCGTGATTGGCAAGTCCCATAGGTTTATTACACGCACCTGTTTGTAAACGTGCATGCAAAGACCGAGTGTCTATCCCTGGGTACGTGGTATATAAATGCGTGCCTACGGAGAGCGGCGCTCTGAGCCTGTACTGTATAGATCGCTTGGATTATTTTGGTTGTTGAGTGTCTATAGTTTTAGGGCTCAGCTGGAGTTCAAACCCAGTCACTAAACACACAGTGGATTAAGTGTTAGTGCTAAACCCATGACGTTACAAATAAACTGGGGCTAAGCTTACACACTTTCCGTCACAGTATGAATCCCATTCATAATTTGAACAAATAATTAAACGCAATACATGTAACTACAAGCATCCAAAGCGTTAGTGATTCCCAGCCTCATATGTACAAACATTTCTAACAGCAGCTCGAAAAACTGCCAGTCTTCACTCTTGAATGCCTTTAAAATCGTTTAATTAAGCTAAATTCAATAAAAAGAAAAAGATTGAGGTGTTGCCGATGTATCAAGAATAACAATTAACCATAAAATGATATCATACAATACCATAAAAGTATATTACACCTATTATTAGGACAGGTAACGTATCTGCCAAGACACATACCGTCCGTATAATTACAACGAGACAAAAAACAAAAGCGATTAGAAAAAAGGTAACTCACTTGCAATGGCAACTGCGCAGGCGCAGAGCAGAAGCAAAACCATGAATCGGTTAAAGTGGTGGCGACGACAGAGTCTTCGTGGAAACTGGTAGGAACTGGTGTAGCGAAAAGCAACGACACCCAAAGCCAATCATCTTGAAAGGTTGAGAGAAAACTCAGAAAACTTTCCTCATGAGCACTTTTGGTCAAGGAGTTTTTGTTTCTACCAGATAGTTCCAATGCAAAATGAAACATCTTCTGAAGCTCAGGATGTAGCACTTGAAGTGTAATCGTTTTTAGCTCTTCATGTTGGAATTTTGAAACTGTAATTACATTTTGTTTCTTCTTTCGTTTTACCGTTGATCCTAAGGATAATGGGAAAAGGTGCATTGAATCTTGGGTTGGATTCTAAAATATATATTAAATATATTTAATTTTTATTTTCCGTGGTTATTTTCTGGAATTAGGATAGAATTGGATTTTAACTAGATTTTATTTTTAATTAGTGTTCAAGTGAACGAAGTAATTTTTACGGGTACATTCATTATAATGGCGGATACAGAGTGGGCAGGGGCGGAGTAGGCAACCGATTAAGTCAGCGTGAACGGGATAATGCTTGCATTGCCGATGGTGAATACTGAATAGGTCCGCAGTGTCTTTTGTATATTATACTGAACAACTTTACGTCGGTTTACAACAGCTGGGGGAAAATGGTTTGAGAGAAAATGTGTTGTCATCACAGTTAATGTTTCTTATTTGTTTATGTCCAGACAATGGAGTAAAGAGAACTAATCGTCTATTTAATCAAACAGTAAGGCATATAATTAATTTAATTTTTGAAAATTAAACAAAAGACTTTTCATTTACGTTCATTACCCCAGCTATATTGCAACCCGCTATCTTTAAAATTGTATTTTGATGAAGCCATTTTACCAAATCTATGCGTGTACACATTGTTTGGTATGCGTGTATACTTCGTGTATACATATCCGCCTATAGGCCTACACACATAGAATCCTATGCTTTTTGTTTTATTACACATCATACACGTTTACCTATTATTTTCCAAATTCGACATAATTCCGTGGTTATGCCCCCACGATAGGTGTTACAATATGTTGTGGGTTTAATTGATTCTTGAAAAACCAGTAACTTGCCAGGTGATCGTTGATATATTGTCTGTAATCATGAGACCACAGTAGTCTATATGTGTAAACTGCCTCGGTTGTTTATCAATACATAATACGTCGAGTGTGCTGCAATAGGAAACGACTATTGTGTATGAGGTGTCATAAAGCCATGGTTATTATTTTTTTGGAGGAAGAGGAGCGCATGACTGGTCGCAACCAGTAATTTCGCGTTAATCTCTTCTGCTTCTCTTACACGTTGTGCACCGTTCCATGAAAGAAGCGTGTTTTGCACATATAGGTGAGAGAAAAAAGAAAAAAAAATATATACAAAATGTTGTGACTTCGGGGATCTAGGTGTTATGGAGCAGTTTTAAGCTCCCGGATTGAAAGCAGACGTTTAATACACGTCCGCTACACTTTTCTTCCAATTCATAAAAACCTTTTTAATCACACTTAAAAAAAAGAAACAAATGGCACAACTCCAACGATGATTTTAGCAAGCCAATAATTATGGGGCGCATAATTGGCAAGACCTGTGACATCGGGGCATAGGCTTACTGATGTTTATGTATGCGTTTTGTGGCTTAGCGGGATAATTACAGGTTGTGTAGTTGCAACAGTATTGCGTATTGTTTCAGGGTTAGTGCTTGTATGGAAATTTACAGCACTACAATCATGACCAGTACAATATATGCAAAGAATCAATTTCACCATGTGACGGTCAAGTAAAAACAAATCATTTGTACTAATTCTTGATAGCCTATGATATATATTATGAATGTTACAGTCGCGCACCCCGGATTGGATTTGGATGGGGGGCTCACATTTTTTTCTCCAAATTTTTAATAAGTTAATTTTATTTAAAAAAAAATGCTGCCCAATTTTTTGGCCGCAGAAAAAATATGGATTTTTTTTTTTTTTTTTGGGAAGGGGACTATTTTGACGTTGGTGGCGCCACTTACACCCCATTATACTAGGCCACATACATATCACCAAGGGCAAATCTTGGAAATTAATAAAAAATAAAATAAAAAAAGGATTGACAACCACCTGGGGGGGGGGCTCAAGTCCCCCGAGCCCCCCCTCCCCCCTCGAGTGCGTCACTGGAATGTTATATTTCTGTTTTGTTTGTATGGCATAATTGTGTTTAAGCCATTACGAATGAAAAACATAGAGCTCCTCTCTCGTGGAATAATTAAGATAACAGTGAGGCTTACAGGTTCTCTGCTACATGTGCGTGTTTTTACAGCGTCTTTATCAATATGTCTTTAACCTTTCTTTACCCTCCCATATTAATAGAAATGCACGATGGTTGTTGGCGTCAGTACAAGTGTCTTTTTTTTTTGGGGGGGGGCTGGAGGGGGAAAGAGAGTTCAAGCTGGTTAATTGGTACATTATGAATAAGTCTTTATACCTTGAAGATATTAAATAGTAGTAGGCTTTTAAATATTTGGTGATACAACTCTGCAGTAACCTGAATGGGCAGCATGTTATTTTTTACTGGCATGCATTAATCCTGATTTCATTTGTTTCTATTAAGGCAGCCGCTGTGCACACGTTTCCTTGATTGTTCCGTCTCTTTATTGTCCTTAACCTGTACACATACTACTGCAAGAGCATGCCGTTGAGGTATTTCTATATTGCCCAATATTAAAATATATACTTCACATATTTCATAATTGGGTTGACTAAACAAAATAAGGTGTTTTTCCCCTCCACTTCTTTGTATCCATTTCACATGCTTCTTTTTGTGACGTTACTTTGCACTCAGTTGGCAGGATAGTCTGGTTCCCTGACCTGACAATTTCTCCCGACGTCCAGACGTCTAAATTGTAGATCTGGCAGCCTCCGTGGCTAAACATATCAAAACGACATTAACGGCCCTTTTTCAAAGCTCGGCTTCATTTCCGATTTCGCTTTATCACTTATAGCTTTTAATGTTCCGATGAATTTTTTTAATAAATCACTTGCTTCATATATCATTCAGTTATGATATACAGTTTTGTATTTCTGTAAGAAAACATTGACTAATGTTGACCTGGAATCTTCAAAGTTAGGAGCCCAAATAGCACTGTTGGCAGGCGGAGCCGAATGAAGACCGCGCCGAGTTTTGGAAAATCCGGTAACGGTCGTCAAATTCAAAATAGTACGCGACGCAGCAAAAAGTTCACCCCTCGTATACGATCCGATTATACTTGATGCATAAAATCGTCGCTGAATTTCAAATTTTTTAAATGAAAGCAATGAATATTAAATATCAAGTAATTTTTAAAGTTTTAACAAGCAATTAACAGTTAATAAAACCTATATTATACTTGGAAATACTCGGGCGCTATTCGATTGTCAACGAAATGAATTTGGCAAACTTTGGATATTTTCGGAAAAAATAAGAATTCCTCCCGTTTTAGTCACGTGACGTATTTATTTGTAATACAATGTATTACCGACGGCTACCTGACATAAGATTCATCAGGAATAGTCAGAATCTTTTGGTCTGGGAACCAGACTAGCAGGGTGGCCTTCAAAGAAAAAATGTGATTCTTTAAAAGTCTGGATCACTCATGCAAAGCTACCGACATTGTTTACAACGGTCCCGTCAAAATATGGATTGAAGTGACGTACAATCGGTATATAGCGTGCGACACAGTTGCCTAAAATGCTTCGACAGAGGGCGCACTCCTAAACTATGAAGAAAGGCTCGACAGAATAGTCAGTATTTTATTCTGTTATTTGTAACACCTTAAAATTAATCACGGTTGCATTTTTCTTTGTTTTGCAGGCTAGTGACTTCATTAACCTAATTTGCATAAGTGACACGAATCACGTGATTGAATATTTATGTCATGTGATTTGAAATAAATTCCACGGGGCAAAGCGTGGCATCACTGTTGCCTAGCAACGCTAGGTCAGGGTTCCCAATGTTTGACTCCCTGAAATTGGGTTTATTCGGTCTTATCAATCTTATTGTATCCATCGATAAAATAACTTTCACCTTTTCTCAGATTCAAGGCTCTGGAGGATTCTTTTTACGGGAAGTTAAGCCCGAAAACAATTATGTTAATAACTAACTTATGTCGTGGTCATTGACTATACTTGGTTGCAGAAACGAATTGCGCCCCAGTTACTGCCCATAGGACACAGCGCAATGTGTAAATATAGCGCAGAGGTTGGCGACTATCGTCTTGGTGTGTGTCCTTCATGCGTCTTCTCAACGCTGGGCGTGTCAGGAGACGATGGTGTGGCTGGTACCCTGATGCTTGTTGAAGGATCTAAATCCTGGTACTCAACATGACTCACCCACCCACCTTCCCTGGATGATGCTGGATGTTGGTGACTTGGTTGATCCAGTACCGTAAGCACGTTGTTTGCCCGATGGCTGCATTATAATCGTTGTGCGCACTGACTGGGCGTGGTCTTATTCCTACTGGTCCTTTATAAGGTAGATATGGTCGGCCAAATATAATTTAATTTGCTTCTTTTTTTAAATGATCTGTCTCCTGTTTGCTAAACTTTTCCTCCATAGAAATTTGCTGAGTGTTTTTCTTTATTTTCTCTTTGCTTTAGAGATACCATTACTTTGGTGTTTGGCAAAATTGAGGATGCTTCCTAACCTAGTATTCTTTCTTTAAACTTTAAATTGGTTTTAGTGTTTCTAATAATTAACATGTATGTAATAATTGTATTTATTTAATGGTTTTTGATTGACTTGCTGTTGGCTTTGTTTTTACTGACTCATCGTTCCTGTATTTTTTATGATTGGTTATGTCGTCCACCTTAGACCGGACCAGGGTCGCTCGTCTTTAACAAAGTTGTAAACATTTACAAACCAAGTACAAGACATTCAGGAAACACTCACTCAATATAACTGCTTTGCATGTAACTTTTAATGTCATCTACTTGTAGAATCAAAGCACGTTACTGGTGAGATAAGTCAAGAAAACCCGATAGGGAAAAAATAATCTAGATCAATTTGATCTGAATAAGTTGTTGTGAACAAGAATTGCTTTTTTTTTTAACCAAGTAGAGTGAACTGAGGTTATTGCCAAGACAAAGAAAGATAGAAGAAGAATAAGAGTCTTACAACAATGTTGATATTCATCATACTTGGTATATAAGAATATGCTTTCAAAATTGCCACAACAAAAATTATTTGATCCTCCCCGTATATTGGCATCTGAACTTAACTCCCGTTCCTGTCTGGTTTAGTTTAAGTTAAAACTGTATCAAGTGATGATGCTTGGATTTGCTTGAACCCATGAGAGAGAGTCTTGCCAAAGACTTGCATTGTCTTTATTTTATTTTTTTTTAATGTGTAAAGCATAGATTGTTTGTTTCTTGCAATGCTCGTTTTCTTAGGCGGCAATTTGTCGTGTGAGTACGTATGTAATATTTTGTAATAACCCCAACCAGAGCTAAAAAAAAAAAAAACACCATTTGGATATTAAAACGTGAGCCAAAATAAACGGCAATGTAGAATACGCCAATCCTCAAGAAAAAGTCAGTTCATAGTTATTAAAATTTTAATAACAAAACAAACCACCACCAATTTAATTTTAATGCGAGCGAATGCAAACATAACCAGTACACTTTTCGGGTAGCACGAAGTCAGTTTGGTCCGGATCCACTTCTGGTGTTTTCTTTAGCAGTGTTTGCGTATTTCTCTAATGCTGCATCCCTCGTGGCAGCATTCCTCGTGAAGGCCTCGCTTTGAAATGCCACGATTGTCCAAGAAGCTGTTAGCCTCGTCTGATTCCACAAATGCTGGTGGGACAAAAATAAAGATGACACAAATAACTGGAGTGCTGTGGCCTCGTGGTTAAGGGCATTGAATATGTGGTCTGCGGGTAATTCTGCAGGTTGTTGGTTCGAGTCCTGCCTGAGTCATGGTGCGTATGCCCTTGGGAAAGGTACTTTGTCACTCATTGCTTCTCTCCACCCAGGAGTAAATGGGTAACTGTGAGGGCAGAGATGGTTATTGTGGTTGATTAATCTTCCTTGCGCCTAACAGGCTGCACCGAGCTGTATGCTCCCCAAGGAGCTGAGATGATATTTGGAATGTTTCATGGGCCCAATGAGCAGGGGTAATAATGATGTAGCGCATTGAGCACAAGTCCTGGTGGATACGTGCGCTTTATGAATATTGTTTTCTTATTTTTATATCAACGATAACATTTCAACTTCAATTGTTAACAAGTTTGCTCAGCAAAATCTCCATGAAATGTCCATCAAGTGTCCTATATCAAAGGCAAAGTTCACAGCTAAACTTACACACTGAATTTTGATAAAAAAATGCTGAGCATAATTATTGGTATCGACCTAAAAGTGTAAACCTCATATCGCAGGTTCAATAATTATTGGTATGGCCCAGAAAATGCACACGAAGAAGCAGAAAGGCAAACGGAGTTAGTACAATTATTTTTTTGTTCACCATCTGTGCAGATTTTTATTTTGGTCACCTTTGCATAATTATGAAAGTTTTGAAACCTCTGCAGGCTTGTAACCAGGTGATGTCTGAAATTGTTATGTTATTATTTTTGTATTGATTATATTACATATGAGGGATATAATTACGACTTGACCTAACTGAAAAGGATCAAGTTCTTATTTGATGGAGTTTCTATTTATTTTGTTTATGCTTGATTAGGAGATTATGATTGGAATACCTGATGGGGCCTCATTAGCAGCGAAATGGTGCCGGATCCGGTGTAAGGTTACATGGTGGCAAACCTTTGCATACTTCCGAAGAAGTCTACGGGCACAGTAATGCGGCAAGCGCGTCTCCCTGTACAAAAGCAAAGATAATCAATTAAACATAATTGCATGACTGGTGTCACCGTCATATTTCAAATTGGTTGCTTCTCTCAACCATTTGTTTTTTTATTAAAGCGAGGTCCAGTCAAAACGACAGTGACCCGGATTAACCTAGCCTGTGGAACCAGCTACCAATACACATTAGGACATCTGATTCTATTCTCTCCTTCAAAGCATCCATCAAAACACATCTAATGACTCTGGCTTTTTCTTAATTCAGTCCGTTTATTGTTATCCTGAGCTAGGTGCATTCTGATCACGGCGTGGGCGTCGGTGTACATTCGCTAAATATTTAGGTATACATCTGAATTGGAGATGCCTGGCGATGTAGGCCGACATTCATGTTCTTCACATGGGAGGAATGCACCTAGACACCAGCTACATTTCTGCATATCTGCATGTTGTTCATTTGTAATTTGTACCTTTTTCTCTCTCTCTATTGGTATAATGTTTATTTTCTGAGTAAATTGGATTAATTGCGTTTATAGCGCCTTGAGCGCCTTTATAGATTTAATAGGCTGAATAGGTGCGCTTTATAAATTTTCATTATTATTACTATCATATTTTTTTTCTGAATGAATCCAGTTTTACATCAATCCACGGAATGCCATTTGAAGATATTGAGCTGAGTGAAAACCACAGATCACACACAGGCATTCAGCTACCAAAGAAATGTGTCTAACTTTTGTCAAGACTGAAACACTATTTTTATTGTCCAATTTTGCATTTTGAATATAGGAACCCTTTTTCTGAAATAATGACGGTGATTTTTGTCTGTTTTCCAATGCAAGTGTTCATTTATTCATGAAAGCAGGAAAACGCACCTTTCGTTATATTTGAATGGTAAATGAGCATTGGTGAACAGCTGATTTTTGTGACATTTAAATAAAAAAGAAATAACTTGTGAAGAGAGTACGCTTATTACTAGTCTAGGGGCTAGTCGTTGTTAATGTTTGATACGCGATAACCCGCTGCCGCGAGAGGGCGCTATCACGACCAACCAATATCACCAACGACCCGTCAGAACAACGTAAACAACATTTCCTAAAATCTCACCCCAAAACGGGGGAAACTAGTGCGCATTTATTTTCAGTCCCACACATACTACACACCACATAAGAGCTGACCAGTGAAATTGCACAAAAGTCTTGCTGCAATTTATACCACTGGAATAAATTTGAGAGTTTGCTTCGGAACTACTATGAATGTTTGAATTGCGCGCTGCATATATAAGGCCAAACAGGTGCGTGCGCCTTACACAACCAATAGGAATTGTTGTTCTGACGGGTTCGTGGAAGATATTGCTTGGGCTTAATAGCGCCCTCTCGCGTCGGCCGGTGATCCCGGCATCGGGTTATCGCGTATTAAACAATAACGTCTAGCCCCCTGGACTAGCAAATTACGTGAAATTTCAAAGCTCCTAGTCAATAATATGTACTTTTTCCTTATGTTGTTATCATTAAATGGAGCGGGCCGCATATGTTGTATGCGTGTTTTTGAATTAGCCTTCATGAGAGTTGTCTCAAAAAAATCTACTGGATCAAATCACGCAACATGGCCTGCATTTACATGGTTTTTATTTATTTTTATTTATTTTTTTTGGGGGGGGGGGAGGAAATGAAACACCTACTGATAATCATTTACATTGCAACATTTCAGATTAATTTAAAGGGGATTTGATACAATACAGAATGTGGCTTACAATTGTCCTTCGTCTTCGATGTCCAAATCATCAGTTTTGTCGTCCTTGTTGAAATCAGCGGGTTCTGAGAAAGAATGAAAAGAAAACACGATTACGTGGTGTCTTACGTGGAACTCAGAACAATGCAGCGATGATATTTAGCGACGCCATATTTTTAACGGAAATTCTGAAGACCCCTGTCTCACTTATTTGGAATCAGCATAAATCAAGCAGAACCAGCCGGACCGAAGAATTTTCAAAATTCATTCCACATTCGGGAGGGAATTTCAAATTGACCAAGCTTTGTAAGAATGCCGTTCGAACCCGCCTCGAATGATTCTTGCACATTCCGGGTGTATTAGCTCTCGAATGCAGCTCGAATGTAGTTGGAACACAGTAGGAATATCTAGAATGCTGTTAGAATGCAGTCAGAATATTTAGAATGCACTTTGATTGCTGCCCGAATACCGCTCGAAGTCTGGTTGGAAGGTGCATGCCTCGAATGCTGTACGAATTCACCTCGAGTGCAGTCAGAACGCTCCCGGAATGGCCACTGAATATGGTTGGAACGTTCAAGAATTCAAACAGAATGCAGCTCGAAAATTTACAATGTACTTCAAATGGTCCCCGATAGGATATAGAATGCTGCCGAATCTAGCATTTTTATCAGTCTCAGCCCAACCATCACAGAGTATGGACTTCTCAATGCAGACTGACGTTCCAGCGGCAGCTGGCCGCGTTTTTATGCGATTCGGCGTTGTTCTGAATCGGGGCGTTCCGACTGCATTCGAGCCGCATTCCAGCGGCAATCGAAAGATTCTGACGGCATTCGAAGTACATTCCAGCTAAATTCTTTAAATATCGAAATAGATTCCGACAGCAATCGAGATGCATTCGAGGTGCATTCCGGCTCATTCGAGGCCCATTCGGGACATTCTGACAGGATTTGAAGTGGCTTGGCCTTTCGATTCTCCCTCGAATGCGATCAGAATCTTTCGAATGCTGTTGGTATGCCGTAAGAATATTTAGAATGCAGTCAGAGTGCAGTTAGAATACACTTCGAATGCCGTTCGATATTTCTCCACTTCGAATACACCTCGAAAGTTTTGAGCATGAGCAAAACATTCGGGCCGGCCACAAGAATGGGCCCGAATATTTGGAATGCACTCGGAATGCAGTCAGAAGTTTTAGAATACACTTCGAACATCAAAAAATATACAAAGAATATTCATTCCGACGGCATTCCGACTCGTTCCACCTCTAGTGTGACTAGGGTTTAAAGTTAAGAATTTCAAAATGGAACAAACAGATGCGTTACTTCAATTGTCCGCCTTCGTAAATCAGTGGCGAGAAACAAATTAAAATCAGAGGCACAAGAAATTAACATTTTTCTCTGGCTCAGAAGAGTTATATGATAACATTACTTATATTCCAGAACACATATTTCTTTGGTGGGGGCCAAAAAAAATTACTCCCCAAAAAAGTGTGTAAAAAAAAATACGGCGTGGGGTTGGATTCAAGATGCTCTCACGGTGGTGCAATCTGAGGCAATTTCTGACCACTTTAACCAAGTTTGTTTTAGGAAAAGATAGTGGTGTACGCATTGCCTGCCTTTACTGCGACGTCAAAAATGGGGTTTGTTTGACTCCCCCCCCCCATCCGATCGAAAGCGATCATTAGCCTATATGCGTACAGAACAATTGTAACAACAGTTCAATAAAACTGCATGTCTCGCTCTTGAACACCTACAAAATCGTTTCCTCGGACGATTCGGTCCACTTTCAGAAATAAAATGTCTTCCATGAATGCAGTGTCTTCGATTAATCATGAAATGTTGCACAAAAAATAAATGAAATACCCTGCATAAAAGTATTAAACTTATAAGGTAGTTGGGGGGTAGGGTTACGATGGAGGGGCGCCAATATATTTCATCCTAGCTGAAAGGTAGACAGGGGCTTTTTTTACCGGACACCCGCCCTCCGTAAGATCAAAAAGTGTGTGTGTGTGTCGGGGTGTGAGTTTGTGTTACATACCCTATGTGGACTTGTGAACAAAAGAGGTCCACATAATGCAGGTTGTGTTAACCTTATGTGGACTAAGCCGTGTCCACATAAGGTTTTGCCCTTTCTGGAAAACAGGTTTAGAGGCATTTTTGGGTTAGGTTTATCTGTAGCAGAATGAAGAGAAACACTATAGGGAATCATAGAAAAAAAATTGGGTTAAAAGAGTTTTCACAGTTTAAGTAAAGTTATTTTTTGTACCGAGTTTTCTTAACTACACAAAAAACAAAGCAATGTCCACACAAGGTATGTAACGTAAGTCCGTAAGTATGTAACGTAAGTAAAGTACCGTTTTGGTACCCCACATGTTTTTCACGAAATAGATATATGAATTTTACTGAAAAACTAGGAATTTCCAAGGTGGGTTGATCCGTCGCAAATGGAAGAGTTTTACAAAAGGGATATTCAGCCCAGGAAATTAATTCTGGTTAAAATAAGAGCATTTTAAAATTAGTGTGCGACACTGCAAAATTTTAGTACACGAGAACAAAGGAAGTAGCCCCCTTCTATGCCTATGTAAGCGTGCGTGTGTGTGTGAGTGTTGGGGGGGGGGGGCTGGGCAACATCTTCCCATGACGGCGCTGATCAAAACGTATATCAAAGCGTTTCTGGAGCTGGACAAAGTTATTTCAATTTTGTTTGACTTTACTCAGAGTGTCTTCCAAAATTTTACTCCAAGAACAATGACACTTTAATAATAAAACAGATCAGATTGCTTATTAAACCATCATTTTCCGTTTGAATAATGTACGGGCGTGGCTTAATTCATTCATGACACATTGCTGTACGCTCTAAAATGTTCTTGTTTGAGGTCAAGTTGTATTCCGATCGTTTTACAGTTTATGCCTTTTAGTTTTACGGTTAACAAAAGTCACTGAAAATAAGTACTTGTCTTCAACACTTGCTTGCCCCGAATTCAGTTCACTCATCTCCAGTTACACGTTGTACCAATAAATTGTTCCAGGTCAGTTATCGTCAGTTTTGTTCAGGAAGCGACTAACATGTTTGTAACGGTCACGTCTCTGAAGTGACACGTTGGGTATGTTAATTTTGAAATCATGTATTTCACATAAAATGTAAACGGTCGGCTTCACTGATTAAAATGTAAACATATTATTTTCTTAACAGGTTTTACCAGCCGTCAGCCATTGCAGCTAGATTACCAGAATCGGATGAATTATGGGGAATTTTTTTGTCATTTTTTTTTTATAATACAAGGCTCTAATATAACAAAATACAACATACTTAACAATCCCAAATTTGGATGTAAACCAAGACTCGTTCATAAATTATATTTTAGGGAGAAAACTATTTGACAAGAAACATACCGATAGCATTACAGCGAGACAAATACTAGAAGCGCTTAGAAAAAATGTCACCTGCAACTGCAAAAACAATAAATTGGTCCATGGTGGTGGCGATGATGAAATTTGCTAGTTTAAAAACTATTTTTGCTGATCGCACGAAAGGCTTGGAAGAGCTAGAAAGTAACTCACCTGCAATGGCAACTGCAAAAGCGCAGATCAGCAGCAAAGCTATGAATCGGTTCATGATGGCGATGGCAGAGTCTTCGTGGAAATTGGTAGTAACTGGTGTAGCGACGGAACAGCAGCAACGACACTCAAAGCCAATCCTCTGATAGAGAAAACTCAGAAACGTTACCTCTTATAAGCAATTTTGGTCCAATATGTTTCGTCAAGAACCTGTTCGACAGAATCAATCGAAGTTAATTCCCGATGCCAAAACATTTTTTTTTTCTAAAGCTCAAGTTGAAACACTTGTACCAGAATGTAATTGTTTTGGGCTCTTCATGTTGGAAATTTGCAACTGCAATTATGTGTTTCCCTTTCTTTTTACCATTGAAGAAAGTGCAAACAAAGTGAAGTGCATCCTTGGTTGTTTCCTGGATAAATAATATATTTTACATTTCCGTAGTAATTGAAAATTTGATGTGGACTAGTTTTTATTGCTAATGAATTTTCAAATGAACGCCATGAGGAGTTAAAACGAAGTAATGTTGCGGGTACTTTCATAACGTTGGCGGATATAGCGTGTGAACGGGCGAGCGGAGTGGGGAGGGGGCAAAGTTACATTTTCTGGGCAACCAATTTAGTCAGCGTGAAAGGGATAACGCTTGCATTGCCGATGATTAATAGACCATGCATGGATTCACCAGTGTCTTTCGTACATTCCTTACTGGAAAACATTATATAGGTTTACAACAGGTGGGGGAAAATGGTTTGAAAGAAAGTGTTTTGTGATAGGTGTTGTGAAATATGTGTAATATTTATAAGTTGTTTATGTCTGGCAACACAGTAAATTATAAATCGTCTATATAATCATGCAGCAAAGAACATGTTTAATCAAAATTTGAGAAAAGTAAAACAAAACATTATTCATATTCGTGTATTGCTCCAGCTCTATGCAAACCCCGCTATCTAAAGTTGCACTAAGTTGATGAAGTCAGTAAAATGCGTCATGTTTTATTTTCATTTGCCACAAATTAATATAATGCTAATGCAACAGTTTATTTACTACAACAATAACTAAACCTAATAGAATTCTAATACTTGAACAACACTTTGATCAATTAAATCATAAATCGTGACAGATGGGGGAACCAAGGAAAAAAGCCTAAGCTTATACAGAGCCTGGTCCCGTTTGTGAATAACTTATGAAATAAACAACAATTTAAGCTATAATCTAAATCAGTGGTCAATAAATTAATTAATTAATTAATTAATTACTTGGCATAATAGTAGAAAAACTGAAGGAAATTGAAATAAACATGTACTGATTTACAATATAACATTTGATTATCATGGAATGTGACTTATACAAATGTGAATTATGGGTGCACGTCTTATATAATACTGGAATTAAGTAGATAGTTTTAGATATCTTTTGAATTGATGCACAGTCCGAAAGAAGGGTGTAGGAGTAATCTGATTCCAGAGAAGGGGGCCTTGGTGTCTTACTGTTTTCAGTAATGATGCGGTCCTGGCCTTGCCAATGTGATTTTTTTTGGCTGATTTTGTGTTATGTAAATGGACATCGAGACTCCTCACAAACATGGACCTGATATTTGTTGGTAGTAGTTTACCTTCGAATTTAAACATAAAGATTCCTAGAGGGTATTTGTACAGTTCAAAAATATTCATTTTGCGATA
The DNA here is from genome assembly GCA_029964075.1 of Patiria pectinifera. Classification (NCBI taxonomy): domain Eukaryota; kingdom Metazoa; phylum Echinodermata; class Asteroidea; order Valvatida; family Asterinidae; genus Patiria; species Patiria pectinifera. The sequence goes on along the minus strand of CM057148.1, from coordinate 270,158 downwards.
TGCATGGTTTTGAATGAGTTTGTTTCTGCATTCACCAGGGGACGTTGAATAAAAGAGGACAACAGGGTCCCCAATTCCTGAAGGTCCCCATTTGGCGATATGTACAAAACATATGGTGGGTCTCTCTAAAAAAGTTAGTACAAACAAAAGAGGGACAACAGGGGGTCCCCAATTGCAGGCATGTGTATACTCCGTGTATAGGTGTCCGTGTATAGGCCTACATACATATATTCCAATATTTTTTTTTATTACAGGTTATACACGTTTACCTATATTTCCATAATTCCGTGGATATGCTCCCAGGCCGGGTATAACAATTTGTTGTGCGGGCTTACGTGAGTGTGGGACCACCAGCAATCTGACGGGGGGTCGCTGTAGGTTGCCTAGTTAGGAGACCAAAGTAGCCAATCTAGGTATATACATGTACTGCCTCGGCTGTTTAGCGATACATAATACTTACGTCGCCCGTGCAGGGATACAAAGCACATTTTTTGCCCTGTACTAGGAAACAAATAATAATAATGGGCATTAAAGAACGCCCTTTTTAGTAAACTAAATCACAACGCTTACAATATTTTTATTAATAATGTGTGTGAGGTGTAATAAAGCCATGGTAATTATTTTTTTTTTAGGAAAAGGAGCGCAATGACTGGTCGCGACATGTTGTCTGATATGGACTACCTTCCTTCCCCATTCGCGTCAACACAACGCGACCAGTAATTTCGCGTTTTCTCCTCTGTATGTTTCTTCCCCGACGCGCTGTGCATGTTTCCATGTAGAAAGCGTGTTAGGCTTACATAACGATGTGGCCAAATAACGGCATACACGTATTTTTGTGAGTAAGAAAGTAATAGTGCGATGTAGCACTTTTTAAACGTCAGGTTTAATATGGGTTTGGGGCCTTGTTACCTGGTCGCATTATCAGCGATCATGCCCATACCCAGTGGTCCAATTTGTTTCGTCGAGAACCTGTTAGATAGAACAAATCGAAGTGAATTCCCGATTCCAAACAAAACATCTTCTAAAGCTCAAGTTAAAACACTTGTACCAAAATGTAATTGTTTTGGGCTCTTCATGTTGGAAATTTGCAACTGCAATTATGTGTTTCCCTTTCTTTTTACCATTGAAGAAAGTGCAAAACAAAGTGAAGTGCATCCTTGGTTGTTTCCTGGATAAATAATATATTTTAAATTTCCGTAGTAATTGAAAATTTGATGTGGACTAGTTTTATTTCTAATGAATTTTCAAATGAACGCCATGAGGAGTTAAAACGAAGTAATGTTGCGGGTACTTTCATAACGTAGGCGGATATAGCGTGTGAAGGGGCGTGCGGAGTAGGGAGGGGGCGAGGTTACTTTTCTGGGCAACCAATTTAGTTGGCGTGAAAGGGATAACGCTTGCATTGCCGATGATTAATAGACTTTGCATGGATTCACCAGTGGTTCTCGTACATTCCTTACTGGAAAACAGTATGTAGGTTTATAACAGGTGGGGGGAAATGGTTTGAAAGAAAGTGTTTTGTCATCGGTGTTGTGAAATATGTGTAATATTTATAAGTTGTTTATGTCTGGCAACACAGTAAATTATAAATTGTCTATATAATCATGCAGCAATGAACATGTTTAATCAAAATTTGAGAAAAGTAAACAAAACATTATTCATATTTGTGTATTAGTCCAGCTCTATTACAACCCCGCTACATTTCGAGTTGCACTTTGATGAAGCTAGTATTCCTAGTTCGTGCGTGTATACATTGTTATGTATGTGAGTATACTGATCAGTGTATAAGGCCCCCTATACACAGGGCTGCGATCTTTGTAACACCTATGGGCGACCAAAAAAAGGCCAGGACGCTCAATGGTTGCCTTAACCCAGAAAATCCTGTTTCTATGTAAGTGCTCCAGCCGCGATCCTTGTGCCTCCCTTGAACCACCAAAACTGCAGGTTTCGGGCACGTTCATGTCAAGCTAGCTACGAGCCACCTGTGCGTCCACTGAGCCACTTGCCTGCCTCGCCTGTGCTTCCCCTGTGCAACCTAAGGCCATGGTGACTCAAGGGTTGCCGTGGTCGCCACAAGTCATCGTTCAATGCACGCTATTGGTCGGCCAAAGGAGGCACAAGGGAGGCAGAAGCATCGCCCAGATTGACAGTAAAATTTGCAACAGAACGGATCTATTTAACGTGACGACGATTGGACGACCATTGTGCATCCATTCTGCAACCACGGCAATGATTGTGCCTCCTTTCTGCCTCATTTGAGCCACCTTTCATTGTTCATTGTTCATTGTTCATTTATTTTCCACAGTGCCACATTTTTAATGATCGTAATTAATGCAAAAAAGGTACTATATAAACAGATAGTGAGACTGTAGAGGAACCCACTAAGAAGCTAAGCTTGTAATCGTAGGCTCCAGTATACAAATTTAAAGTTGTTTTTAATACATAAAACACAGGACAGACAATAGACAAGGACAATACACAAACTGTACATGCCAGTTAACAAGCAGGATAAGATTTGTAGCATGAGCAATCTCGAAGTTTATGGCTTACACGGGATCTTAATAATTATACAACAGGGTCGATTTATATTTCCGTTTGAAAGTAGACAAATGTTTAGATGTTTTTAGGTTCTCGGTAAATGAGTTCCACAGCCTGGGTCCCTCATATCTAATAGGTTTTTTTTTGGCTAAAGATGTGCGAGTCGATTGAAGATGAAAGACTTGACGAGTATAATGGGAATGAACATCAAAATTCCGGGTAAAATTAAAGTAATGTTTGTCGGATTAGCAATGTAATGACGATATAATTTATTTTTCTTGTTAATTGATTTAAGAAGACGTTTAGTAATCCACGGGGCAGTTTGGTTAGAATTGGACTTTGATGTGGGCTTATGTAAGTTAGGTGGAATATTTATATCAACCTTATCATTGAAATTGTCAATAAATAAATTAAATGCATGATCGGGATCATCACAGGTAGTAATGTTAGACCAGTCGGTTGTATGCAGATCTTCTTTAAGCCTCTGGATATTAAGATGAGTGAATTAACGGGAACCAACATAGTTAAAATGATTAGAGGAAGCACTAGATTGATGAGAGGACATTATCATAAAAATTGGTAAATGATCGGAAATATCAGACAAAATTTTGCCTGAGTTGGGAGATGGTAACACATTCGTAAAAAAAATTATCAATTAGCGTAGCAGAAGAATCGGCTATTCTAGTGGGCTTATCAATTAATGGTAAAAAAGAATAAGAAGTAATGAGATCAGTAAAAGCCTGTGTGCTGGGGGCTGTATATGATTGAGTGAATTAATATTAAAATCCACAGAAATTATACAATTTTTGTTGGAAGATGTCATTCTACAAAACAAATTTTGAAAAGGTGGTAAAAAATCAAGTACATTGACAATTGGAGGTTTATATAAGACGCCTGTTATAATATCCTTAGTTTTGGGAAACGAAATTTCAACAAAAAGAGATTCTAAAACATCTTCAGAATGGGTAAGATCCTGTCTAATTTTAAAATCGAGGTCACAGGAAATATACAGAGCTACGCCTCCACCCATTTTTCCCTGCCTGTTATTAACAATGAGTTTATACCCTGGTAAAAAAATAATAATTTTATATATTACATTTCAATGTAAGCAACAAAAGTTTAAGTTGATCGAAATGTATTTGAAGACTCCTAATATTAATATGAAGTAGATAAAATCCATCAATATTTTTATAGGTCCCCGAGAACTGTTAACTAGAGTAGTACTGTGAATTATTAAAGTTTAAGTTGATCGAAATGTATTTGAAGACTCCTAATATTAATATGAAGTAGATAAAATCCATCAATATTTTTATAGGTCCCCGAGAACTGTTAACTAGAGTAGTACTGTGAATTATTAAATACATGGAAAGGATTATTTGGGTCAACATAATCAGGCATATTTTACTTTACAGGCACACACAAAACAAGAAGACAAGGACAAGTAATTCAAATACTACACAATTAGGTTAAGTGATTGAAAAGAGCACTGATAATCGAATTATCCTTTTTAAAAAGATGTATGAATCGACATCCAAACATTTGAGCAACCAATCTCCTCGGCGACCTTTGTGCGACTGTTTTGAACATAAAAAACATTACGGCGACCATGGCGTCCATGGCGATGTCTTAACATCCTGTGTACCACCTTTGAACGACACAGGCAACCATTCGGCCTCCTTTGAGCCTGCAACGGCGACCTGGCCAGTTTTATGGTCGCACAAGGGAGGCCCCAGGTCGCAGCCCTGTGTAAAGGGAATCTTACTGCCCATGTATTAGTGGGGCAGATAAGGGAAATATTTGGAAGAATTGTGCCTCTGATGATACAAGCATGGCATTTGTCAAATGTTGAAAATATAGTTAAGCGTGTATGACGTGTAATAAAAAAGACCTATTGGATGCTATGTAGGAAGGCCTATATAGGACGGCAGATAGGTAAAGGAATTGTGCCTTTGATTATACAAGCAAGGAATTTGGCACAAAGTCAGAGTATGTGATGAGAAAGATATTTGGCTATAGGGCCATCGCAGATTTGTCCTTTGAAAAACTATAGGTAGAATAACAAGCAATTTTCAAAATTTCAAAATGGCTGCCATTGCTTGTTATTCTACCTATATTTTTTCAAAGGACAAATCTGCGATGGCCCTATAGCCAAATACCTTTCTCATCACATACTCCGACTTTATGTGCCAAATTCCATGCTTGTACATGTATCATCAAAGGCAAAATTCCATCAACTATCTGCCGTACTATATAGGCCTTATATAGCATCCAATGGGTCTTTGTTATTACACGTTATACACGTTTACTTATATTTTCAACATTTGACATGGATTTGCACCCAGGCGAAGTTAGTTTTCTGCGCAACCAATTTAGTCAGCGTGAATGGGATATTAATGCTTGCAATGCCGATGAGTAATAGACCTTGCATGGATTCACCAGTGTCTTTCGTACATTCCTTACTGGAAAACAGTATGTAGGTTTACAACAGCTGGGAAAAATGGTTTGAAAGAAAGTGTTTTGTCATCGAAGTTGTGGAATACGCTTAACATTTATTAGTTGTTTATGTCCAGGCAATAGAGTAAGATTATACACCGTCTGTTTAATCATGCAGCAAGGAACAGATTTAATCAAAATTATAGACAAGTAAACAAAACATTATTCATATTTGTGTATTACTCCAGCAATTACAACGCCGCTATCTTTCGAGTTGCACTTTGATGAAGCCACTATACCTAGTTCATGCGTGTAAACAGTGTTTGTATGCGTGTAAACCTATAACTAAATAGTAGTTAGTTTTTAAATATTGGTGATAAAACTCTGCAGTAACCTCAATCGGCAACATCTTATTTTTACTGGCACGCATTAATCCTGACTTTATTTGTTTCCTGTACACAAACTACTGAGAGCATGCCGTTGAGGTATTTCTATACAAGAATGTATATTTTACATATTTCATAAATGCTTTGGGTTGACTAAACAAAATACGCAGTTTTTTTCGACTTCTTTGTATTCATTATATAGGCTTCTTTGGTGACATTTCTGTACAATTTGGCAGGATGGCCTTCGAGAAAAAAACGCGCAAACTGATTTTTTTTGCAGCCCCAAAATTGGCCCCAAATGGCCAAACAACACACTGGCCCTTTACCATGGCAACGGACCTAACATGCATTTGAAGAGTCTGTTTTGGTTACCTACTCCCCTAGTCCTTTCATCCCACAAAGTATTTACAAAATCCATTGTTTTTTACCCTGAGCATATGTATGAAGTATTTACATGAAATGGCTCTTTAATATACTTTTCACATTAACTTGATTCTTTACAAGTAATGTTTCATGCAATAGCTTACGACAATGTTTACAACGGTATTGTCAAAATGTGGATTGAAGTAACGCAAAATCGGTATATGGCGTGCGACATAGTTGCCTAAAATGCTTCGACAGAGGGCGCATTCCTAAAATATGAAGAAAGGCTCGACAGATATACTCAGTGTATGTATGCGTTTTGTGGCTTAGTGGGGTAATTAAAGGTTGTGTAGTTGCAACAGTATTGCGTATTGTTTCAGGGTTAGTGCTTGTATGGAAATTTACAGCACTACAATCATGACCAGTACAATATATGCAAAGAATCAATTTGACCATGTGACGGTCAAGTAAAAAACAAATCATCTTTACTAATTCTTGATAGCCTATGATATATATTATGAATGTTACAGTCGCGCACCCCGGATTGGATTTGGATGGGGGGCTCACATTTTTTTCTCCAAATTGTTAATAAGTTAATTTTATTTCAAAAAAAATGCTGCCCAATTTTTTGGCCGCAGAAAAAATATGGATTTTTTTTTTTGGGAGGGGGACTATTTTGACGTTGGTGGCGCCACTTACACCCCATTATACTAGGCCACATACATATCACCAAGGGCAAATCTTGGAAATTAATAAAAAATAAAATAAAAAAAGGATTGACAACCACCTGGGGGGGGGGCTCAAGTCCCCCGAGCCCCCCCTCCCCCCTCGAGTGCGCCACTGGAATGTTATATTTCTGTTTTGTTTGTATAGCATAATTGTGTTCAAGCCATTACGAATGAAAAACATAGAGCTCCTCTCTCGTGGAATAATTAAGATAACAGTGAGGCTTACAGGTTCTCTGCTACATGTGCGTGTTTTTACACCGTCTTTATCAATATGTCTTTAACCTTTCTTTACCCTCCCATATTAATAGAAATGCACGATGGTTGTTTGCGTCAGTACAAGTGGTTTTTTTTTGGGGGGGGGGGGAGAGAGGTTGGGGATGGAGGGGGAAAGAGAGTTCAAGCTGGTTAATTAGTACATTATGAAGAAGTCTTTATACCTTGAAGATATTAAATAGTAGTAGGCTTTTAAATATTTGGTGATACAACTCTGCAGTAACCTGAATGGGCAGCATGTTATTTTTTACTGGCATGCATTAATCCTGATTTCATTTGTTTCTATTAAGGCAGCCGCTGTGCACACGTTTCCTTGATTGTTCCGTCTCTTTATTGTCCTTAACCTGTACACATACTACTGCAAGAGCCTGCCGTTGAGGTATTTCTATATTGTCCCATATTAAAATATATACTTCACATATTTCATAATTGGGTTGACTAAACAAAATAAGGTGTTTTTCCCCTCCACTTCTTTGTATCCATCTCACATGCTTCTTTTGTCACGCTACTTTGCACTCAGTTGGCAGGATAGTCTGGTTCCCTGACCTGACAATTTTCCCCGACGTCCAGACGTCTAAATTGTAGATCTGGCAGCCTCCGTGGCTAAACATATCAAAACGACATTAACGGCCCTTTTTCAAAGCTCGGCTTCATTTCCGATTTCGCTTTATCACTTATAGCTTTTAATGTTCCGATGAATTTTTTTTAATAAATCACTTGCTTCATATATCATTCAGTTATGATATACAGTTTTGTATTTCTGTAAGAAAACATTGACTAATGTTGACCTGGAATCTTCAAAGTTAGGAGCCCAAATAGCACTGTTGGCAGGCGGAGCCGAATGAAGACCGCGCCGAGTTTTGGAAAATCCGGTAACGGTCGTCAAATTCAAAATAGTACGCGACGCAGCAAAAAGTTCACCCCTCGTATACGATCCGATTATACTTGATGCATAAAATCGTCGCTGAATTTCAAATTTTTTAAATGAAAGCAATGAATATTAAATATCAAGTAATTTTTAAAGTTTTAACAAGCAATTAGCAGTTAATAAAACCTATATTATACTTGGAAATACTCGGGCGCTATTCGATTGTCAACGAAATGAATTTGGCAAACTTCGGAAATTTTCGGAAAAAATAAGAATTCCTCCCGTTTTAGTCACGTGACGTATTTATTTGTAATACAATGTATTACCGACGGCTACCTGACCTAAGATTCATCAGGAATAGTCAGAATCTTTTGGTCTGGGAACCAGACTAGCAGGGTGGCCTTCGAGAAAAAAAGTTGATTCTTTAAAAGTCTGGATCACTCATGCAAAGCTACCGACATTGTTTACAACGGTCCCGTCACTCAAAATATGGATTGAAGTAACGTACAATCGGTATATAGCGTGCGACACAGTTGCCTAAAATGCTTCGACAGAGGGCGCACTCCTAAACTATGAAGAAAGGCACGACAGAATAGTCAGTATTTTATTCTGTTATTTGTAAGCACCTTAAAATTAATCACGGTTGCATTTTTCTTTGTTTTGCAGGCTAGTGACTTCATTAACCTAATTTGCATAAGTGACACGAATCACGTGATTGAATATTTATGTCATGTGATTTGAAATAAATTCCACGGGGCAAAGCGTGGCATCACTGTTGCCTAGCAACGCTAGGTCAGGGTTCCCAATGTTTGACTCCCTGAAATTGGGTTTATTCAGTCTTATCAATCTTATTGTATCCATCGATAAAATAACTTTCACCTTTTCTCTTATTCAAGACCATGGAAGATTCTTTTTAAGGGAAGTTAAGCCCGAAAACAATTCTGTTAATAACTAACTTATGTCGTGGTCATTGACTATACTTGGTTGCAGAAACGAATTGCGCCCAAGTTACTGCCCATAGGACACAGCGCAAAGTGTAAATATATAGCGCAGAGGTTGGCGACTATCGTCTTGGTGTGTGTCCTTCATGCGTCTTCTCAACGCTGGGCGTGTCAGGAGACGATGGTGTGGCTGGTACCCTGATGCTTGTTGAAGGATCTAAATCCTGGCACTCAACATGACTCACCCACCCACCTTCCCTGGATGATGCTGGATGTTGGTGACTTGGTTGATCCAGTACCGTAAGCACGTTATTTGCCCGATGGCTGCATTATAACCGTTGTGCGCACTGACTGGGCGTGGTCTTATTCCTACTGGTCCTTTATAAGGTAGATATGGTCGGCCAAATATAATTTAATGTGCTTCTTTTTTTAAATGATCTGTCTCCTGTTTGCTAAACTTTTCCTCCATAGAAATTTGCTGAGTGTTTTTCTTTATTTTCTCTTTGCTTTAGAGATATCATTACTTTGGTGTTTCGCAAAATTGAGGATGCTTCCTAACCTAGTATTCTTGCTTTAAACTTTAAATTGTTTTAGTGTTTCTAATAATTAACATGTGTGTAATAATTCTATTTATTTAATGGTTTTTGATTGACTTGCTGTTGGCTTTGTTTTTACTGATTCATAGTTCCTGTAGTTTTTTTTCTGTTTGGTTATGTCGTCCTCCTTAGACCGGACCAGGGCCGCTCGTCTTTAACAAAGTTGTAAACATTTACAAACCAAGTACAAGACATTCAGGAAACACTCACTCAATCTAACTGCTTTGCATGTAACTTTTAATGTCATCTACTTGTAGAATGAAAGTACGTTACTGGTGAGATAATTCAAGAAAACCCGATGAAGAAAAAATAATCTAGATCAATTTGATCTGAAATAAGTTGTTGTGAACAAGAATTGTTTCAGTAAAACCCAATAGAGTGAACTGAGGTTATTGCCAAGACAATTAAAGATTAAAAAAACAACAATTATAATTCAATTTGTGTTATGAAGAATAAGAGTCTTACTACAATGTTAATAGCCATCATACTTGGTATATACGAATATGCTTTCAAAATCACCACCACATATATGATGCTCTCCGTATATTGACATCTAAACTTAACTCCCGTTCCTCTCTAGTTTTGTTTATGTTAAAACTGTATCAAGTGATGATGCTTGGATTTGCTTGAACCCATGAGAGAGAGTCTTGCCAAAGACTTGCATTGTCTTTAATATTTTTTTTTTAATTAATAAGTAAAGCATAGATTGTTTGTTTCTTACAATGCTCGTTTTCTTAGGCGGCAATTTGTCGTGTGTGTACGTATGTAATATTTTGTAATAACCCCAACCAGAGCAAAAAGAAAAAGAAACACCATTTGGATATTAAAACGTGAGCCAAAATAAACGGCAATATAATGTAGAATACGCCAATCCTCAAGAAAAAGTCAGTTCAAAGTTATTAAAATTGTAATAACAAAACAAACCACCACCAATTTAATTTCAATGCGAGCGAATGCAAACATAACCAGTACACTTTTCGGGTATCACGAAGTCAGTTTGGTCCGGATCCACTTCTGGTGTTTTCTTTAGCAGTGTTTTTGTACTTCTCTATTGCTGCATCCCTCGTGGCAGCATTCCTCGTGAAGGCCTCGCTTTGAAATGCCACGATTGTCCAAGAAGCTGTTAGCCTCGTCTGATTCCACAAATGCTGGTGGGGCAAAAAAAAAGATGACACAAATAACTGGAGTGCTTTGGCCTCGTGGTTAAGGGCATTGAATACGTGGTCTGCGGGTAATTCTGCAGGTTGTTGGTTCGAGTCCTGCCTGGGTCATGGTGCGTATGCCCTTGGGCAAGGTACTTTGTCACTCATTGCTTCTCTCCACCCAGGAGTAAATGGGTACCTGTGAGGGCAGAGATGGTTATTGTGGTTGATTAATCTTCCTTGCGCCTAATAGGCTGCATCGAGCTGTATACTCCCCAGGGAGCTACGATGGTCTTTGGAATGTTTCATGGGCCCAATGAGCAGGGGTAATAATGATGTAGCGCCTTGAGCACAAGTCCTGGTGGATACGTGCGCTTTATGAATATTGTTTTCTTATTTTTATCTGAACGTTAACATTTCAACTTCAATTGGTAACAAGTTTGCTCAGCAAAATCTCCATGAAATGTCCATCAAGTGTCCTATATCAAAGGCAAAGTTCACAGCTAAACTTACACACTGAATTTTGATAAAAGAATGCTGAGCATAATTATTGGTATCGAACCTAAAAGGGTAAACCTCATATCACAGGTTCAATAATTATTGGTATGGCCCAGAAAATGCACACGAAGAAGCAGAAAGGCAAACGGAGTTAGTACAATTAATTTTTTGTTCACCAGCTGTGCAGAATTTTATTTTGGTCACCTTTGCATAATTTTGAAAGTTTTGGAACCTCTGCAGGCTTGTGACCAGGTGATGTCTGAAATTGTTGTGTTATTATTGTTGTATTGATTATATTACATATGAGGGATATAATTACGACTTGACCTAACTGAAAAGGATGAAGGACTTATTTGATAGAGTTTCTATTTGTTTTGTCTGTACTTGATTTGGAGATTATGATTAGAATACCTGATGGGGCCTCATTAGCAGCGAGATGGTGCGGGCGCAGGTGTAAGGTTACATGGTGGCAAAGCTTTGCATACTTCCTAAGAAGTCTATGGCCACAGTAATGCGGATGGCGCGTCTCCCTGTACAAAGGCAAAGAAAATAAATGAAACATAATTGCATGACTGGTGTCACCGTCAGACTTTAAGTTGCTTGCTTCTCTCAACTTATTTTTGTTTTTTTATTGAAGCGAGGTCCAGTCTAAACGAAAGTGACCTAGATTAATGAAGTTTCCCCCTAAAAAGCAATTTCATCGGAAACCAACGAAGCATTTATTAAATGTGCATGTTCTTCCCCTTAAAAGAAAACAATTACTCAAATTAAACTATGCTATGAGAAGTTATGCATATTTTGTTTTAAAAGAATCCAGTTTTACATCAATCCACGGAATGCCATTTGAAGATATTGAGCTGAGTGAGAATCACAGATCACACACAGGCATTCAGCTGCAAAAGAAATGTTTTTACTTTTTGTCAAGACTGAAACCCTTTTTTATTTTCCAATTTGGTATTTTGAATGTGAGGAAACATTTTTCTGAAGTAATGATGGTGATTTTGTTCTGTTTTCCTATGCAAGTTTTCATTGATTCGTGAAGGCAGAAAAACTCCCTTGTTTCGTTGTATTTGAATGGTAAATTTTGTGACGTTTGATTAAAAAAGATATAACTTGTGAAGAGAGTACACTAATCACATGAAATGTTCTCAGTTACTAGTCAATAATATGTACTTTGTCCCTATGTTGTTATCGTTAAATGGAGCAAGCCACATATGTTGTGTGTTTTTTTTGAATTAGCCTTTGTGAGAGTCGTTTCACAAAAATTTATTGGACAAAGTTGCACGCAACATGGCATGCGTCTGCGTGTTGTTGTTGTTGTTGTTGTTTGGGGGGTGGGGGCCAAAATAAAAAAAACACCTACTGATAATCATGCACAACATTTCAGATTAATTTGAAGGGAAATTGATACAATACAGAATGTGGCTTACATTTGTCCATCGTCTTCGATGTCCATATCATCAGTTTTGTCGTCCTTGTTGAAATCAGCGGGTTCTGAGAAACAATAAAAAAAAACATGATTACGTGGTGTCAACAGATATGACACTCCATGTTTAAACTTAAACTCCATCTCAACAGAAGGATTGAGGGTTAACATAAAAGCTGAGTGAAAGTGAAACAGACGATGTTTCAATACAATGCTTGGACAGCAGAGAACCATTTAGGGTAAACAGCTAACAATCAGACTCCATTTTCCTCTAAAATGTTGGGGTTTGTTCCAAGAAATAACGAAATAATAACAATGAATAATTCAGAAAACTCTTTAATAGTTTCAAAACTCAGAACAATGCAGCGATGATATTTAGCGACGCCATATTTTTCAACAGAAATTCTGAAGACCCCTGTCTCACTTATTTGGAATCAGCATAAATCAAGCAGAACCAGCCGGACCGAAGATTTTTCAAAATTCATTCCACATTCGGGAGGGAATTTCAAATAGACCAAGCTTTGTAAGAATGCCGTTCGAACCCGCCTCGAATGATTCTTGCACATTCCGGGTGTATTAGCTCTCGAATGCAGCTCGAATGTAGTTGGAAAACAGTAGAAATATTTAGAATGCTGTTAGAATGCAGTCAGAATATTTAGAATGCACTTTGATTGCTGCCCGAATACCGCTCGAAGTCTGGTTGGAAGGTGCATGCCTCGAATGCTGTACGAATTCACCTGGAGTGCAGTCAGAACGCTCCCGAAATGGCCACTGAATATGGTTGGAACGTCCAAGAATTCAAACAGAATGCAGTTCGAATATTTACAATGTACTTCGAATGGTCCCCGATAGGATATAGAATGCTGCCGAATCTAGCATTTTCATCAGTCTCAGCCCAACCATCACAGAGTATGGACTTCTCAATGCAGACTGACGTTCCAGCGGCAGCTGGCCGCTCTTTTATGCGATTCGGCGTTGTTCTGAATCGGGGCGTTCCGACTGCATTCGAGCCGCATTCGAGCGGCAATCGAAAGATTCTGACGGCATTCGAAGTACATTCCAGCTAAATTCTTTAAATATCGAAATCGATTCCGACAGCAATCGAGATGCATTCGAGGTGCTGCATTCCGGCTCATTCGAGGCCCATTCGGGACATTCTGACAGGATTTGAAGTGGCTTGACCTTTCGATTCTCCCTCGAATGCGATCAGAATCTTTCGAATGCTGTTGGTATGCCGTAAGAATATTTAGAATGCAGTCAGAGTGCAGTTAGAATACACTTCGAATGCCGTTCGATATTTCTCCACTTCGAATACACCTCGAAAGTTTTGAGCATGAGCAAAACATTCGGGCCGGCCACAAGAATGGGCCCGAATATTTGGAATGCACTCGGAATGCAGTCAGAAGTTTTAGAATACACTTCGAACATCAAAGAATATACAAAGAATTTTCATTCCGACGGCATTCCGGCTCATTCCACCTCTAGTGTGACTGGGGTTTCAAGTTAAGAATTTCAAAATGGAACAAACAGATGCGTTACTTCAATTGTCCGCCTTCGTAAATCAGTGGCGAGAAACAAATTAAAATCAGAGGCACAAATATTAACTTTTTTCTCTGGCTCAGAAGAGTTATATGATAACATTACTTATATTCCAGAACACATTTTTCTTTGGTGGGGGCCAGAAAAAATTACTCCCCCAAAAAGTGTGTAAAAAAATACGGCGTGGGGTTGGATTCAAGATGCTCTGTGGTGCAATCTGAGGCAATTTCTGACCACTTTAACCAAGTTTGTTTTAGGAAAAGATAGTGGTGTACGCATTGCCTGCCTTTCCTGCGACGTCAAAAAGTGGGGTTTGTTTGACCCCCCCCCCCGATCTAAAGCGATCATTAGCCGATATGCGTACAGAACAATTGTAACAACAGTTCAATAAAACTGCATGTCTCGCTCTTGAACACCTACAAAATCGTTTCCTCGGACGATTCGGTCCACTTTCAGAAATAAAATGTCTTTCACGAATGCAGTGTCTTCGATTAATCATGAAATGTTGCACAAAAAATAAATGAAATACCATAAAAGTATTAAACTTATAAGGTAGTTGGGGGGTAGGGTTACGATGGAGGGGCGCCAATATATTTCATCCTAGCTGAAAGGTAGACAGGGGCTTTTTTTTACCGGACACCCGCCCTCCGTAAGATCAAAAAGTGTGGGGGGGTGCGCGTGCGTGTGCGTGGGGGTGTGAAGGGGTGTGGGTGTGGGTGTATGTGAGTTTGTGTTACATACCCTATGTGGACTTGTGAACAAAAGAGGTCCACATAATGCAGGTTGTGTTAACCTTATGTGGACTAAGCCGTGTCCACATACGGTTTTGCCCTTTCTGGAAAACAGGTTTAGAGGCATTTTTGGGTTAGGTTTATCTGTAGCAGAATGAAGAGAAACACTATAGGGAATCATAGAAAAAAATTGGGTTAAAAGAGTTTTCACAGTTTAAGTAAAGTTATTTTTTGTACCGAGTTTTCTTAACTACACGAAAACAAAGCAATGTACACACAAGGTATGTAACGTAAGTCTGGGTGTGTGTGGGGGGGGGGGGCTGGACAACATCTTCCCATGGCGGCGCTGATCAAAACGTATATCTTGGCTACATTAAACAATAACTACCCCTATTCACTTTCTAAGTGACGTTACAATGAACAGCCACTCGCGAAAAAAAGTTTTGGTACAAAATACGCACAAAATCGTATTCTTCCAGGTAATCATGGTAACTCATATAGATGTGCTTTTCTACGGATGCCAAATTTGCAGTGGGCCGACAAGGGGGTGCGAACTATTTATGCCCCCCCCCCCCATGGCTACGCCGATGATTAGTACATGGCTTGTCTTTTGAGCAATCTTTTCAAAGAGTTTTTGAATTTTTCCAAGCGTTTCTGGAGTTTGACACACTTATTTCAATTTTGTTTGACTTTACTGTTAGTCCTGCTCAGAGTGGCTTGAAAAATTTTACTCCAAGAACAATGACACTATAACAATAAAACAGATCACATTGCTTATTAAACCATCATTTTCCGTTTCAATAATGTCATTGCTGTTCGCTCTAAAATGTTCTTGTTTTAGGTCAAGTTGTATTCCGATCGTTTTACAGTTTATGCATTTTAGTTTTACGGTTACCAAAGTCACTGAAAATAAGTACTTGTCTTCAACACTTGCTTGCCCCGAATTCAGTTCACTCATCTCCAGTTACACGTTGTACCGATATGTTGTTCCAGGTCAGTTATCGTCGCATTTTTGTTCAGGAAGCGACTAACGTGTTTGTAACGGTAACGTCTCTGAGGCGACACGTTGGGTATGATAAGTTTGAAATCATGTACTTCACATAAAATCTAAACGGTCGGCTTCACTGATTAAAATGTAAACATGTTATTTTCTTAACAGGTTTTACCAGCCGTCAGCCATTGCAGCTAGATTAACAGAATCGGATGAATTATGGGGAATTTTTTTGTCATTTTTTTTTTTATAATACAAGGCTCTAATATAACAAAATACAACATACTTAACAATCCCAAATTTGGATGTAAACCAAGACTCGTTCATAAATTATATTTTAGAGAGAAAACTATTTGACAAGAAACATACCGATATCATTACAACGAGACAAATACTAGAAGCGCTTAGAAAAAATGTCACCTGCAACTGCAAAAACAATAAATTGGTCCATGGTGGTGGCGATGATGAAATTTGCTAGTTTAAAAACTATTTTTGCTGATCGCACGAAAGGCTTGGAAGAGCTAGAAAGTAACTCACCTGCAATGGCAACTGCAAAAACGCAGATCAGCAGCAAAGCTATGAATCGGTTCATGATGGCGATGGCAGAGTCTTCGTGGAAATCGGTAGGAACTGGTGTAGCGACGGAACAGCAGCAACGACATCCAAAGCCAATCCTCTGATAGAGAAAACTCAGAAACTTCACCTCTTATAAGCAATTTTGGTCCAATATGTTTCGTCGAGAACCTGTTCGACAGAATCAATCGAAGTTAATTCCCGATTCCAAAACATTTTTTTTTTTCTAAAGCTCAAGTTGAAACACTTGTACCAGAATGTAATTGTTTTGGGCTCTTCATGTTGAAAATTTGCAACTGCAATTATGTGTTTCCCTTTCTTTTTACCATTGAAGAAAGGGCAAAACAAAGTGAAGTGCATCCTTGGTTGTTTCCTGGATTAAATATATATTTCAAATTTCCGTAGTAATTTAAAATTTGATGTGGACTAGTTTGTATTGCTAATGAATTTTCAAATGAAGGCCATGAGGAGTTAAAACGAAGTAATATTACGGGTACTTTCATTATGTTTCATTATGGTACTTTCATTGTGGAATTAGTAATATTAATAGAATTGTTGCCCTTCAAAAAAAAGCTCTGAGAATAATTAACCGTACCGACTTTCGGGCCCACAGCAATCCTTTATTTTATAAACACAAAACACTAAAGGCCAATGATATTTACCTACTACAGCTTGTGACCTTTATGTATCAGCTTTCCAACAATAACCTGCCTAACACTATCTGTTCAATGTTTTGTAAAAATCAGGATGTTCACCGTCATTTTACTAGGCGTTATCATGATATTCACCAGACATGGGCTCGTACAACTTTAACTCAAAAAACTGTTAAACATGAAGGCCCAAAGCTGTGGAATTCTCTCCATCCGTCTCTTAAGAAGGTGTCAAATGTGTCATTATTCAAACGCAAATACAAAACCCAATTAATTAACAAACATGTGGTAGAATAATCCCATTTTTGTAAGACCAAATAACTCTAGTTTTATTTCGTATTACTAGCTCTGTACCAATATGTTTTTGTCATTTAACTCCTATCGTTGTACTTGTACTTGTAATTTATTGTAACTGTAATTGTAATTGTAATTGTTATTGTTCTTTATTACAGTGGGGGTCTCCACTCGACAAGCTTATGCTTTTTGGAGACCTCCATCCAGCCATACACAATAATTCAAATGTTAAGTAATATTGTTATGTACTTGTATGCGTTGGGAAAATTAAAAATTTGACTGATTGATTGATGTTGGCGGATACAGAGTGGGGAGGGGGCGGGCGGAGTGGGGAGGGGGCGAAGTTACTTTTCTGCGCAACCAATTTATTCCGCGTGAATGGGATAATGCTTGCATGCCGATGATTAATATACCTTGCATGGATTCACCAGTGTCTTTCGTACATTCCTTTACTGGAAAACAGTATGTAGGTTTATAACAGGTGGGGAAATGGTTAGAAAGAAAGTGTTTTGTCATCAAAGGTGTGAAATATGTGTAATATTTATTAGTTGTTTATGTCCAGGCAATAGAGTAGGCTAAAGATTATAAAAAAGGAACAGATTTAATCAAAATTTTAGAAAAGTTTACAAAACATCATTTAACAATTGTTGACCGCTGTGATGTGGGATATGACGTTTTGAACATCCGAGGGCGCATAGCAACCGAGGCGAAGCCGAGGGTACTCCCCTTCGGGTGTTCAAAACGCTATATTCCACATCATAGCGGTAGGTAATTGTTTTGTTTTACCTCCGTCTTGGATTCTTTGGATTTTGATGTGAAAATCACGAAAACAAACAGCAGTAAATACAACAATCATGACAATCTAACACCAACTCACATGCATATCGCGTGCTCCAGCCAGCTGATCGTATGCTAGTTCACTGCTCCCACTCATGTGTGAAAACATGGTGAGAATAGCGTGGGCACCAACGATATAAGCGTTTCACAATGCACCCCGTACGTACCCGTGCGTACAAAGTCATGGTACACCCACTGTTGGACGTCACGTATGTGATATCCTATAGGAGTGTGCCATGACTTTTTATAAACTTAACGCGTGATCGTTCTAGGCCAATAAAAATACAGTATTCAAGACAAAGGTTTAACAATACTATTTGTGTATTACTCCCGCTTTAGTACAACCTCGCTATCTTTTGAGTTGCACTTCGATAAGCTACCTAGTAAACCTAGTTCATGCGTGTACACATTGTGTTGTATGCGAGTATTCTGATCAGTGTATGCCTACCCGTGTATCGGTGGGGCAGATAGGGGAAATATTTGGAAGAATTGTGCCTTTGATGATACAAGCATGGAATTTGGCACACAGTCAGAGTATGTCATGAGAAAGATATTGTCCTTTGGAAAACTACAGAGGGGAATAACAAGCAATTTTCAAATTTTCAAAATGGCTGCCATTTCTTGTTATTCTACCTATATTTTTTCAAAGGACAAATCTGCAATGACCCTATAGCCAAATATCTTTCTCATTACATACTCCGACGATGTGCAAAATTCCATTCTCTTATCATCAAAGGCACCATTCCATCACCTTTCTGCTGTACTATATAGGCCCACCTACAAAGCATCCGATAGGTCTTTCTTTTTTATTACACGTCATACACGTTTACCTATATTTTCAACATTTGACCTAATTTCGTGGATAAAACAATGCGTCGTGAGGGCTTAAATTAGTGTGGTACCACGCGGGGGTCTCTGTATGCTACCTAGTGTATACATATACTACCTCGGCTGTTCAGCGATACATACTATGTAGGCAGCGAGTGTGGGTAGCATATTTAGCAACGTACTATGAAACAAGTATTGTATATGAGATATGATAAATTCATGTTTTTTTTTTCACAGCAGCAAAATGTAAAGCGCCCTCAAGACCTCAAGGCTCATAATAATTTGTATTATTTTTATTTCGTCGTCAGCAGAGGGCGTCAAAGCTGCTGGTTCGCATGGGGCACATCTTTTTTGATGGTATAGATCGAGAGTTGAAAATGTAACATTTGCTCATAACGCCAATCCTGCACTCAGGTCACACATCCAAAATGATGTATGCACAGTTATGACATAGGCCCCTTCCCTTTTTAAAATTAATATTAAACGAGAATGTTTACCCTTTTGCCATTTTGACATCAGTTGATTGCAAATGCAAAAATACCCGATCTCCCCCAAAAGATATTTTGCTTAAGAAATAATACAAAGGGACTGTAAATGCATACCTTTTTTACTGTTGTTTTTCGTATTAGTTTGATGTTGTCATTGTGTCCAAATTGAACTAATTATTTTGTGTAAATAGCGAACAAGTTAAACACATTTGTTTCAAAAACTCAAAGTTTTTCCAAAATTGTGTTTAAACAAAAATTGTCATTATGTTTCCAGTGGATCTACATTTGCCTGGTCTCAAGTGCAGTGAACCGCTCCTTAGACGAACTGTACCAAGCGGTTCCTTTTTAATCTTTCACCCTATGCTCTGCCTTTTTGTAGCACTTTCGTTAGTATACAGGTCCCACTTGCGTGAGCAGCAAGATGGCAAGACAGAATGAATATTTGTAGCAACGAAAAAACAACACGCATATGACGGCATATGACGACATAATTATTGAGAGAGGAAGGAGGAGGAAGTATACGATTGTACGCCAAATCACTCGTGCTAGACACTATATAAACCCGGCTGGTGGCGTGGTTGCGAGTTACACTGCACGTACACAGTTCTAATACGTGGTGCTGTACTGATCTGAATGCACACGTGTGCTGCATGCGAACAGGAACTGCACGATTGGCACTGAGACGTATTACCAACCCACCGCGAATCACCGAATTGTCTTCCCGAGCTACCGCAGCGATGGCCCCGCAACGAATCCGTTTTCTCTTGGTCAGCTTTCTGGTCGTACTGACGCTGCAGTTATCGGACTGCGGAAAGAAACGTAAGTTTTAAGTTTCTATTTTACAGATTTCTGGCACAAAATTGCCGTAAGTCATCACAAATTACTTAGAAATCAACCAACTTTCAATCCTTCGTCACATTGTTCAGATAAAATGTCACACAGGCATTCTGTTGTTATAGGCTACATCCTTTGCACGTCTTTAACATTTACAAGTTTCCATGCTTTTCCGAATTACTGAGCCCGCTGTTGCTGTGAAGTGAGTTCAGGTGACACTGTTCAGTTGAGGGGGTTTTTTTTCAAATTCTTCACCCAAAATATGCTAATTGAAACCATGAGTGAAAAAGGATTGCTCATTAACTTACTGACATGTACTGACACAACAAAAAAATCATCAAATAAAAGAAATTTATGACAGCAAAATATCCAAAATTCTAGCAACTTTTTGTGCTGAAATAGCCTGTTTACATTTATCTGCCTGGAATGACATCGAAGTTTTGCTCCTGAATATGGAACTTTGCATCAGCATAAAAAGGGGGAAGGCACCTTCAAAATGGAAAAATTTGAAACTTGAAAATAAGTTTAAATGTGACACAAAGATGTGTATTCAAGGTTTGCATCGACAAATTACTTTGCATGTGCCCTTTAAATTAGTGTTCGATCAGACACACGGAAGAATTTTTTAAGAAATCACCCAAGAGAAGTGTTACCGATGGTACAACCATTGCCAAACATACATGCCCCGATGTCTTGCACGTCAAGAACTCGTCAACGTTAAAAGAATTAGCCCCTTGATCAAACGTTTAAACATGTCGAAAAGAGATTATCTTAGCCCTTTTCATTTCATTATTTTGGTACATATTGTATCCCTCATATCAGTTAACTTGTTGCATTGTAAATTTTGCAGTCACCAAGATTTTTATGGGAAAAATTAACATCGAAGCAAAATGGGAATATGTATCATTAAAACATCTTATTAATTGGAATGACCAAACAATGAAAGCGATTGCCCCAAAACGAATAAGAAACGAAAAGCATGGTAATACGCGATAAGCGCGCCAACGTTCGCTAATTTGAATGAGTAAACCGACAAAAGGTAGCAATGACTTAATTTAAGAATGCTACAATGTAAGTCTTGAATGCACCAAAACGAAATAGAATGCCGCACAACGAAAACGAACACTCAGTGTAAAATCTTGGCTACCTAAAATGAAATTGGATGCCCCAAAATGAAAAAGAAATCCCAATTTGATCGCATGTGCAAAACTCAAGCGAAATTGAATGGCTGATAATGAAAATGATTCGAAAAATTCGGAAATTGGCCGGGAAAACCTATATTATCAATACCTACCTACCCACCAAGTTAAGTGTCTGAAATCAAAATTGAATGGCGGTAACATGGTGCAGGCAGTAAATACCTGGTGTTAGGATTATTCCCTAAATTCGTGTCCAATAGTCTACAACTATTTATTTCCTCAACAACGAAAGAAACACACTAAACACAATAAGCTTTTCCTTCAGTATATCTGTTCTATTTACAACAATTTACACTTATTTACAACTGTGGTAGGCCGGTATTTCTTCACTTGTTACATTAATTCACTTCTAGATCATATTATGTCCTTCGTGTTTCCTTTTAAATAAATAGCAATTAATCTTTAAATAAACTTCCACTCTGCAGTTACTTTAAATTATTTTACTGTATACAAGGATCTTTAAATGGGAGGAGCAGGCGTTTTAAGGATATAGCCCACGGTACTGTCTTGAATCGTCTGATGCCGGTTGATCGTTGGATACACCGCCTCCTGGGTTGGGTGTCCTACAGCCGCACCAGTTCGATGCCCTTAGCTAATGGCTACAGCTCGTCCATTGTCCTTCACCAGACAGCCATCTATTTACAAAATATTCAAGTGATCCTTACAATAAATATCTTTCACTTGACATCAGTAATTTACAAATCAATGATCCATCAGTTATCTTGTTCTACACCTTATATTCAAAATATCAGCTGTCTTATCGAAAGGTATAACTTCATCATAAAAATCCAACACTTATTTCAAACATCAGTCTGATCTTCAAACTAATATTAATCATGCTTTAAAGTATGCTTAATCAATTTAGGTCAAAGGTACTTAACATCAGTCTACCTTTCAAAGATTACTACTGGTTTTCATAAAATCGGAGCAACAATACTATTATTTTCTTCAACAAAATGATAAATTTACAAGTGGATAGTTTAGCTATAAACACTTACGGTTGTGTGGTTTCTTGAAATCCCAGATCTCCTTGGTGTGTTTAACTGAGCATAAAACTGCTCACTGGGGCCTTGAAATTCAAGCCCAAATATTACTGCCTCAAATAGGCTCTCAACTAGTCAACACAAACTGCCTGCTATAGCTTTGCTATGCCTGTTGGCTCAGGTTCATGCAGTGACACACACAAGACAATTCTTCAAAATCACATCTGCTTTCTACCACGATCTGGTTTGCTCTGATCTGATTCCTTCATGATCACTCTCACTTTTCCGTCAGAAACCCACACACACCCAATCACTCCACTGTTCCTTCACTGTTGGCAAAGCAACTCCCTAGTAACTTTTGTTTAAACACCTGAATTCTATTATTCACCAAAGGTGTTGCAAACACCTAATTTACACACAACCATGGCTTTTGTAATGCTGCTGGAGATAAAACCCACAACTACCGAAAAAGCTTGCTGCAAAAAAACGGTTACATAACGCGCACAGAGTAACAAAGACCGGTTCTGGGATAATGCAGTTAGTGCTATTGGAAGAAACTTTTGAGACTATACCATTTCGCGAAAAGGGGGAAATACACGAAAACTTCTTACACCTGGGCTGTGTCGCTAATGAGGAACAGTGCAGGGATTGTTGACTGGACTAAGGCGGAGTTGGATTCTGTAGACAGGAAGACGAGAAAGCTGATGACGATGCATGGCATGCTGCATCCGAGGGCTCACGTCAGTAGGCTTTACTTGCCGAGGACTGAAGGAGGACGGGCGTTGATAAGCGTGGTAGACTCTGTGAATACTGAGAAGATAAGGTTTCGTGGGTATTTTCTAGGGCGCAGGATGGATTGTTGAAGATGGCTAAGAAATTCGTCGTGGGAAAGGAAGTTGATCCCGTTGCGTACCAGAAGGAAATTAGCAGGAAAGGCTTAGTGATTGGGAAGGAAAGCCACTCCATTGGACATTTCTGAGAGAAACGGAAGAGGCAGCAGAAAACAAGACGTAGAGATGATTAAAGAGAGGTGACTTAAAGAAGGAGACGGCGGGTTTGCGAATCCAGAACACAATTGGGGGGGGGGGTGCCCCAAAAAAGTGGATCAGCAGATTTTGGCATGGGGTCCCGAAAAATAGTTGGATTCTACATACTCTGTGGTGCGATCTGAGGCAATTTCTGACCATTTTAACCAATGTTTTTTTTGGTGGTGTACTCATTGCCTGCCTTTATTGCGACGTCCCATAACAAAAATGGTTTCGTTTTGGGGGCTAGGGCCATGGCCCCCTTTGCCCCCCCCCCCCCGGATCCGCCCTTGGGGTTTGATAACTGCTGCACAGGACCAGGTACTACGGACGAACGTGATGAAGGCGAAGATAGGGGGAGCTAATGTATCTCCAATGTGTAGGATTATCATTTTTTTTATTATAAAATGTTGACAAAGTTGGGGTTGTGAAAAGACTGTGCAGCCTATCTTGAACCACTTCCTGTATAAAATAAGATACAAGCTTGAAAATAATCAGTTAAGGATAAAAAGTTAAAGTCATCATGTAAACTGTAAAACCAAAAAGACAAAATTTGAAATTGACAGTCAAGCACTCAAACGAGGGGTTACTCGACTTACGAGCCTTAATGTAATCTTAAAATCTTTTAGGATTACTGTCAGCGTCTGACTCAATGTGATCGATATGATTCGCATGGCTCTGCTTAATTTTACATTTCACCTCCCCCTGACGTCTTTGTATCGTGACCAGTGTTCCTCTCTGTCAGATTTTTTGGCAATCTTAAAAAGTCTGTAACGCTTTCTGATTAATTTTTGAATCTCGCCTGTAATCCATGGAGTGGGCTTACGTGGATATCACCATCTAGGATCGCATCAAGCAGCTTAGCCTAGATTGCACAAGCCTTAGGGTCATTCGAAATTTTCCAAAATCAGCTTGCGAATAGGAGCACACCTTCCTTTTGGCACTGGAAATATGTTTCAAACCACAAGCACACTTAAAAATTACAGAATTATGGTCAATTATACCCGGTATAATATTCACATTGGAAATAATGTTATGATCACTACTAAATAAAAGCTGAAATAAAAAATGCTGAAATAAAAAATGCTGAAATAAAAAAAAAAAGTTTATAAGAGATCATATGCAGAAAACATAAAGATACATTGACACAACAAAACCGATGTGTGGGGAGAAAGAGGAGACTGTATTTTATTTGGTTTGTGAATGCAGCAAGATGGCACAGACGGAATACAAGGGGAGGCACGACAAGTTAGCAAAGGTGATCCACTTAGATGTTTGCCGAAAACGGGGATCAAGGTCAAGGACAAGTGGTGGGAGCACGTTCCGGAGAGGGTTCTGGAAACTGAGGAGGTGATGGTTTTCTGGGACTTCAACATCGAGACTGACCGTGTTGTACAGCATAGGCGGCCGGATGTTGTTGTCCTAGATAAGAATGCGAAGATGAGCCACGTTATAGATGTGGCAGTGCCCGGTGATGCCAGGGTTGCAAAGAAAGAAAAGGAGAAGGTGTTTAAGTACCAAGAATTGGCCAGGGAACTGCGCAAGCATGGGCGTCGCCAGGATTTTTTCTAGAGGGGGCCAAAAAAAAATTTTGCCCAAAAATGCTTGTATTTCTCAACACATTCTCGATTTATCAGTTTTAGAGGGGGGCAGGGACATTTTGCCCCCTCCCCCAACTCATTAAATTTACACCACTTTGTCTTCGCGCCTCTTTTGTTGTTTTTTTTTGCTTTTCCGGGGGGGGGGGGGCAAGTGCCCCTTGGCCCCCCCCCCCCTCGCGACGCCCATGTGCGCAAGTTGTGGAAGGTCAAGGTGAAGGTCATTCCAGTCGTTGTGGGGGCCCTGGGTACCATTCCAAGGTCACAGGAGAAACACCTTGACGAGATCGGCACGACTGTTAAGGTGGAATTGCTACAGAAGGCGGCTCTTCTCGTAACTGCAAGGATCCTACGAAAGACGCTCGAGCTCCGAGGCTGCGGGACCCAGCTGGAGTCGAGTTGTTCCAACGCGGATAAGCATAATAAGATCTCTTATCTTGTTGTGCGTATCGTAAATAATAAAAACAACAGAGAAAGGTTAAAGACCATATTCCGCCCCATCTTCAATTCGTAATGGCAAATTCCATGGGTGTGATCGCTGATAATGCAACCAGGTAATAAGGCCCCAAACTGATCTTAAACCTGACGTTTAAAACTGCTACATCTCACTATTATGTTCTTATTCACACCAATACGTGACTATGCTGTTATTTTGCCACATCTTAATATAATCCTAACGAGCTTCTTTTATGGAACCATGCACAGCGCGTCGGGGAAGTAACATACAAGCAGGGGAGATTAACGCAGAATTATTGATCGCGATGTGTTCACTGATTTGAAAACAAAATTGTTCCCAATTGAAATTGGCTGTTCCAATTGAACATTACTGTTCCAATCGCAAGAAACTGTCCGAACGACCGACCGACTGATCTTTTGAAAGGTGTGTCAAACGTTAACGTTTCATTGCTCACAATCCGTTTGCAATTCACGACGGGACAAATGGAAATTGATTAGTTTGATTGGCCGTATCATAAGTCCAACACCTCATAGGTCCGACGCCTCACAAGTCCGAAATTTCGGACTTAAAGCGTCGGACTTATGAGGCATAACATTGATTTATTCCGCCTCATTGGTTCGACGCCTCATAAGTCCGACGCCTCATATGTCCCACGTCGGAAAAACGAGGAATTTATAGCTTAAAATAAATATTTTTGAACCCATTTCTTCATTTTTTTTTTTGAAAACAATAATTTCGAAAATTAAGAGTAAGGGGACAAATTATGTAACTAAGCATCTAGAGACAGAAAACAAATTGTCATAGGTTTGAAAACATTTCACCTTGACCATTAAATTAAGTATCGATACTTCCACTTAAAAAGCCTCGACTTTGGAGCATTAGTGGCGGGTAAACCTTCAAAGTTAAACCCATGATCATTATTAGGCTTTTCCCTTTACCGACGTATAAAACACTGTATACTCCGTGTGTTATCTCCCGAATGAAAGAAAGAAAAATCACTCGATGGGACTCAAACCCACGACCTCCTTTCTAGTGGCGTCTTACCACTCGACCACCGAGCTTGCGGGATTGGTTGGCTGGTTCGAATCTGATATAGCAGCGGGTACCCCCAATGAAACTGTTCATCAGAAGGAATTTTGTTATAGGACTCCAGAGTAAAAATGCCCTTGTTCTACATTTTAACTTGTTGGCAAAAGGTCTATCGTTTTAGATGACCCAAATTTGGTAGAAAGAAGAGTCTTATTAAGCCAATCTTTCGAGGCAAACGTGCGGCGGTTGGTGAACCATTTATATAGTGATGGCTCACCTGTACTGACTGAGACGGACTGACTGACAGACTGACTTACTGAATGAATGACCTATTGAATGACTGACTGACTGACTGACTGACTCCCCGACTGACTGAATGAATGATTGATTGAGTGAGTAAGTGAGTGAGTGGGGGAGTGAGTGAGTGAGTGAGTGAATGAATGAGTGAATGAATGAATGAATGAATGAATGAATAAATGAATGAATAAATGAATGAATGACTGACTAACTGACTGACTGACTGACTGACTGACTCCCCGACTCCGCGACTGACTCCCCGACTGACTCCCCGACTGACTGACTGACTCCCCGACTGACTTCCCGACGTACTCCCCACTGACTGACCAAATGACTGAATGACGGACTGACTGACTGACCAAATGACTGAAGGACTAACTGAGTGACGTCCTAACTGACTGACTTTATTACTTCCTGAATCAATGAATTTACGTTTTGTCTGTGAACAGGTTTTACTAAGCTTGAATTGTGTTGTTATACGCCTGACTGTATTTTAAACCCCAATTTAGAGTGTTCTTGCGAATCTAGTCCCGAAAACAACATGACCTACAGATGTTTGCTGAGATGTGGATCGGGATGGTACAATGGAAGCTTCATTGTTATGCCATTGAAGAAATCACACGTGGATCCCTCGCCGGTAAGACGAAAACAGACCCCATTTTTTTCAGTTTGTAGATTAAAGTCCCAAAACGCACAGTCTAATTTCCACAGAATGAAACTGTGGACCAGAAGATTTAGATTGGAAGTAACTCGAAATTGGAATTGGGAGTAGGCTTACTCGAAGGAAACTCAACCTGTGCGATTGAATGCATGTCAATCTCGATCGTCTGAATGAATTTTCACTCTTTGGAAATAAGAGACAAGATCAAAATGCCGCAATGCAGTCTAGGCGATATTTCAAAAAAATATTTCATGAAGAGGCATTTTTGAGTAGAAGTTGGTAACCTAGCTATTTTACCTAATTCGGGGGTGCTAAATCCGAAAATGATGGATACCAAGCTGGATTTTTAGTGGAAATGTGCCTTATTTACATAAATCTTTAATACCTTTTGTGTAATAAATTTGTTCTAATATTTGGATATATTTTTATTATTTTTTGAGAAGTTTATTTTGATGATTTTACTTGCACTTCCTTACTTCAATAACATTTTCTAAAGCATATAAGTGACTGAATAATTATGAGGAAATAGTAACAATCCAAAATGGCTACTATTATCCCTAAAGTTGCGTGCAATTAATTTTCTTCAGATATCATCAAGTAGTCTCGCCAAACATCAGTATTGATGAGCTTCAAATTCAAAAAAGTTACCTACTTACACAGTTACCCTAACAAAAATAAATGGGAAATCATGTGAAATATGATAACATCTTGATATTTTGGCCAAAAAAGAAAACAGGGTGGGAAATAAGGTACCCGTAAATTAGGCTACAAATTAGGCGAAGGGTTGCCTAACGTGGGGAACTTGATAAACTTCAAGGAGATCCCCCAAAATAAAAGATTTATTATTCTGGTTTATTTTTTTTTAAACACCAAGTCGGCAGCCACTATAATGTGTCTGAAGAGACCGGCTTACAATAGTTTAACATTATTGATACATATAAAACAAATAAATAAAAGACACATAAAACATGTAAATAAAAGGAGATTCATCTAAAAAGTACGAGAACCTGGATTCTACAATATTTAAAAAAAGTTGATACGGTATTTAAGAAAATAAAACCAAAATTACTTATATATCTGAAATATCAGGTCATCAGTGGTTTCGACCATAAATTAGGCTAGTGTTGCCTACAGTAATTATTTCGACGTCAAAATGTTTTCTTACCAATAATTTTGGGAATTTCCTTGAACTTGTTCAAGTCTTCAACTTCAGGCAACCCTTCACCTACTTTTTTAGCCCAATTTATGGACACCTCGGTTTTTTTCCCGTTTTTGTTTGCTGGGTTAAAAATTAAGATGTTATCACTGTTCACATGATTTTCCATAAGGTTTTAATAAGGTAATAACTGTACCAGTAAGCAACATGGTGAATTTGAAGTTCATCAATACTGAGGTTTGGCAAGACTACTTGATGATATCTGGAGACAAGGTAAATGTGCGCAACTTTAGGGTATGATACTATGTCCTCATAATTATTCAGTCACTTATATGATTTAAAAAATGTTAATGAAGTAAGGAAGGGTAAGTAGAATCACCAAAATGGACTTTTCAAAAGAAAAATATAAACAAATATATTACACGACAATTATTAAAGATTTATGCAAATTAGGCATACTTTCACTAAAAATCCAGCTTGGTATCCATCATTTTCGAATTCAGCATGCCAAAATTAGGTTAATTAGCTAGGTTATTAACTTCTGCTAAAAAAAATGCCTCTTTCATGTAACATTTTTTTTTAAAATATCGCCTAGACTAAAGGTAGATTGTCGAAAGGAGCCCTCTTTGTCTCCGGTCAAAAATCTGGTATATGTAAGCATTGACATTAATGCAACCCCGTGCGCCAGCTTAAATAAATCATGACGTCATTTCGTTCCGAACTAAACACTAAGCTGTGAACTTGTATGCCATGTTTTTGTAGTTCAAGAAGCGTTTTACGGGCATCCTATCTAACCTACCTGCGACATTGGCTCACAAAACTGTTAGCAAAATTCTGCACGTATAGAATGCGAGAACGCTTATCGTGGGCATGATGTGCCATGCAAGGTGGCACTCGCATTACGCGTAATATTGAAATATGATGTGATGATCAGGACCCAATTTCTTGGTTCTGCTTACCGTAATCGAAAAATCCCTGCTTACTGTAGCAGAAAATTGTGTGCTTACGGTAAGTGTATTTCACGGATTAGCGAGGATTTTTGGCTTCTACCTTTTGGCTTAATTCTGTTAGCAGAGCTATGAAATTGAGCCCAGGTTGACTGTTTAAGCAGATTTTCTGCTAGAACTGAACGATTCTTAAAAAAAAAAAACACCGAATCTAAGAGAATTTCATGTTTTCATGTATAGACTTTGTACACAAGCGCGGAAGTGGCGTGTTAAGCATGTGTATCGCCACACCGGTACAACCATTCTTACGACGATTTCTTTCTGACGAAAAGTAGATTTTGTAGTGACGGCGGAGAATCTGACAGTGAAGATGCACTGGTAATTTTCGGAAGTAAATTTTCACGCAGACGGTCCTATTCATGCTCATTATGGAGAACAATTGTCCGACGTAAGTTTTTACGCTTCGCAGCGATGTTGTCTGGACTTTCCCACGTTCACACAGTTTTTCCCCCTCTCTGGAAAACAGGTTTAGAGGCATTTATTGGTTAGGTTTATCCGTGGCAAAATGAAGAGAAACATTCAAGGAAATCATAGAAGGAAAAAAATGGGTTGAACAAGTTTTCACATGTGAGTAAAATGAGTTTTTTTCGCGGGTTTTTCTTAACTACACGAAAACAAAGGAATGTCCACACTATAATGTATGTAACGTAAACATGCATGTGTTCACGAGTTGTTCACCAACTGCTCGCTCGACCGCGATGAGGTCGACAGGAGGTGAAGCCGCCGCGTCCCCGCGTAACGGGCGAGGCAAAGCCTCGTTTCTTATGAAGTTTCTCTCCCCTTATCTATTTTGATAATAAGCTTACTTTTGGGATAAATACAAATGATCATATATGCCTTTACGCTAGTACCTTGGTCAAAGTGGAGAAAATGCTGGTCAAAAATACCTTGTGAATATATTTTGCGTGCGCTTGCAACATAATCCAGCTACGAGACCAAAACAAGTCTATGTTTTCTTTGTATCAGACATTATATACTAATAACTGAGCTACAGTTTCAACAGTTTCAAGGATATTATCCCTAATTACAATTTTGAGCGATTTTGTTGCTTCCAACGGAATACATTTTTTGGTGCCTGTAATATGTCAGTTTTCTTGGCATTTTCGTTGCATGCAACTGTGTTTCTCCTTTTTTCCTTTTTTTCATAAAATGCAGGAGAAGTTCGCCTTGCACCAAGAAAAACAGTAAAGAAGGCAACGGTGAGTTGTTTACTTTCGGAAAATGAGGGCGCTCTGCATAAATTTGCATTTCGATGGTCCCGTGCTGTCTTTAGCACTTTTCCTTCAGGAATCATGCATGCGTACCCAAAAAAAAGTAGGAAAAAAAAGGTTCTTGACGTGACGCCAGATAGCGCCCTTTTGAGTGATGACGTCATCGTGATTTGTGCTTAGCATCTCCCACTTAAATATGTCCGTTTTCAAGTAAATGCTTTTATCATTGCACTTCCGTCATCGTTACGTTACAGTAATATATGCACTTTTGAGGATAAGGGTTGTAATTCACAAGTTTCAAGTTCATGCGTTGTTCCATTCGAAAGAAAAGATGCCGAGAATTATCGTCCAGTTAACAAAACACACACAAAAGAAGAACGAAGACAAAAGTAAAGTGAGGTTCGGATCTGGTCCATCAGCCGAATATCACACAATATTCAGGTTTCAACTGGGGGCCTATGTCACAGAAATGCAGCAGCAACTTTAATCCTCAGCAGTTAAGGACAAAATTCCACTAAGCTGAGGAAGAACAGGTTACTAACCAAGATGGCATGATATTAAATTGGCACTGTTCTCAACCCATTGTATGCTTAGACAAATTTGCTGTGCAGTACATTGTCTTAGCAATAATTTCCAAGGGATTTGCCCTATGTCCAAACTGAATTATACTCTTTTTCTCCTCCCGCCCCCTAACAGACAAGCCCCGCCCTTCTCTCTAGAACGTTTGAAGAGTGCCGTGAGGACGCTGCGGGAACTTCTAAGTTTAACTAATTTCATCGAACCACGTGGTTCGCCATAATCGTAGCTTGAATATTCATGAGACCAGACAGCCTTTACTCAAGTCCCTGTCTGCAGTTTGTCATCCTCTAAAATTTAACGACAATCAAACGAACTAAAAGTAGCAAACCTGCTCTTGGTCTTTTCTTTCACAATGTAGGCGCAAATTAGAGTACGAAAAATTGTTGAGACTCGAATCAAGGCTAACACGGTAGTTTAAATTTAAAGTAGAATAATTCAAAGTAAATATTAAAACAAATTTTCTTGAAATTCACAACAGTTGTTCATTTTTTAACAGTCTATTTGAAATGAACCCCTTTTTGTTGCAAGATATTCAAACAGTTCAAGACGATCATAGAAATATCGAGACGCACAGTCATGTGTAGCGTGCCACAGAAAACTTGAGTATTATTGGTATGTTCACTTCACTGATTACTATAGGAAGTCATTTGTGTTGGAACATTTACAAGACTGAAAACATTTGATATTTAATGACACGAATCTTAATATTTTCATTTATTTTTTGTGCCTCTTTTACTTTTATGGGGACGTCTAATAGTTTGTAAGGTCCGAGGAATTCATTTACTAATTATTTTAACATAATATTTTGTGGAAACAGTTTGGGTATTTTTATTTTAGATTTTTTTGTTTCTTTCGACTTTGAATAGGTTGATAAGCTCGTCTCGTTATCATCGTTGAATCAAAACGAAATCAATACCTCATGTTATAATAGAATTCATCTTATTAGAAAGTACATGTGATGGTGAAGGGTATTATGTTATAACGGTTCTCTTCCGCATCTGTGACAGCATCAAATAAAACTGGTCGTCAACTAGAAATTCGCACCGGCCATTTATTTGGTTTTCAAAAGAAGTTTATGTTTTTGCGTATTTTTCCATCCGCGAGAATGAAGTTGATCTACAGGATTCAGGTGTAAAGCTCACACTTGCAAAAGTAGGCCCCGGTGTCACGGTCTCACTTCTCCGGCGTGCTAGCTTCTCCGAAAGGGAAATTTCGCTTCAACACGCACGCACAAAATTGCGCAGTGGTGTACATTTGTTGTCAACTTTATTTGTGTGCTGAGTTCTTCGGGGTTGTACTGGTGCACGTAATATCATAGGATATTTGTATGCATAGTTACAGGGTACCAGTCGAATCCAGAACTTTCGTGGCGCGCGCAACTCCCAATAACCAAAAAAGACTTGAAATGCACATTAATTTTAAGCCTCATGGTTGCAAAAATAAAGACAAAATGGACCTCGAACGAGCAAGGAACACGGACCAAGGAGTTCGTTCTTAATTATTTCTCCATGAACACCCACACACCCACAAACACACACACCCACAAACCAATACACCCACCCACACACACACAGACGTGTGTTACATACCTTGTGTGGACATTGCTTTGTTTTCGTGTAGTTAAGAAAACTCGGTACAAAAAATAACTTTACTTAAACTGTGAAAACTCTTTTAACCCAATTTTTTTCTATGATTCCCTATAGTGTTTCTCTTCATTCTGCTACAGATAAACCTAACCCAAAAATGCCTCTAAACCTGTTTTCCAGAAAGGGCAAAACCTTACGTGGACACGGCTTAGTCCACATAAGGTTAACACAACCTGCATTATGTGGACCTCTTTTGTTCACAAGTCCACATAGGGTATGTAACACAAACTCACCCCCCCCCCCCACACACACACACACACACACACCCACACACACACATGACGTACGCTGGGAACACAAATCAGAATGCTTGCAAGACCATGGGGGAAGTGTCATATAACACATTCTTGGATGTCCCTCACTGTGTTATTATAGGCTTGGTAATACAGCCCGAGGAAAAGTAAGCACAGCGGACACATCAGTATGTATCGTGCTCATGTAACGTGCACTGTAATGTGCTCAACAGTCCGCCGAATCCATCCGGAGAAGCTAGCACGCCGGAGAAGTGCAGAACAGAAAAAGCATCAGGGTAGATCCATCCTTCCCAGTAGATCCATTTCTTCTAATTTGCACATAAAATATCTCTTTTCAGTATTCATTGAATTTACTCGTACACCTTATTTCCGGTTAGAATGAGAGCATCAGTTACAATATGCAATGTAAACATTGATATAGTTCAGAGACGATGCATATTCATCATGAAGTAAAAGGAGCTTTTGAAAATAATGGGGCCCGCTCATAAGTCCGACGCATCATAGCTCCGACGCCTCATAAGTCCGACGCCTCATAGCTCCGACGCCTTATAGCTCCGACGCCTCATAGGTCCGACGCCTCATAGGTCCGACGCCTCGTACGCTTTGTTTTTCCAGTGTCAGACTTATGAGGCGTCGGACTTATGACGCGTCGGACCTATGAGACGGAATAAATAAATGTTATGCCTCATAAGTCCGACGCCTTATAAGTCCGAAATTTAGGACTTACGAGGCGTCGGACCTATGAGGCGTCGGACTTGTGATACGGCCCTCAAATAATTATGGGAAATAATAGGCCTAATGGATGGTTAAGTGTACCTATCAGCGGCGCACCAAGGGGGGGGGGGCTCTCTAAAAAAAAATCGTGACCCTCCCCCCAAGCCAAATCCTGGGTGCGCCACTGCTATGTATGTATGTATGTATAACACCTAGCTTCCGGTTTCATGACGTAACAGCAAATGGAAGCCCAAAATCTAAATTGTACCGGATGACTTTATTTGTGCCACGGACATAGTCCTTATACTAGTAGGCCAGCCAAATGTGGAAAAGTTCTCTAGATAATAATTTCACGGCATCCATGCTAGATCAATTATTTGAACCATAACAAACAAGATGTGGGTGGATGCCATCGTTAATTTGGACCCTAAATGTACCTAATTTACATAAACTGTTAATCCCTGCCGCGTAATATATTTATTCCCATAGTTGGGTATATTCTTAATTTTTTTTTTTTGAAAATTTTATTTAGGTGATTCTACTTATACATCCTTACTTCAATAACATTTTCTAAAACATATAAGTGCCTGAATATTATTATGAGGACATAGAAACTATCCAAAATGGCTACTCTTACACCCCAAAGTTTCGCGCATTTACCTTGTCACCAGATATCTTCAAGTAGTCTTGTCAAACATCAGTATATGAGCTTCAAATTCACCAAGTTGCTTACTGGCACAGTTAACCCTATTAAAACCTTATGAAAAGGGTATGATAACAATGATAACGTTGTGATATTTAGCCCTTCAAACAGAAACGGGGAAAACGAGGTGTCTGTTGATTGGCCTAATTAGTGAAGGGTTGCCTAACGTGGGGGACTTGAACAAGTTAAGGAATTCGCAAAATTATTGGGAAAAAAATAATGGAAATAAAACATACTGACATTGACATAATTACTGGAAGCATTTATTTAATTGTTTTTTTTTTGTTGGGGGGAGGTTTCCTTAAACTTATTCAAGTCTCCCACGTTAGGTGACCCTTCGCCTAATTTAAGCCCAGTTCACGGACAGCCAGCTTGTTTTCCCTTTTTTTGTTTGCTGAGCTAAATATCATAATGGTATCATTATTCACATGATCTTCCTTTAAGTTTTAATGGGGAAACTGCAAATAAGCAACCTGCTGAATTTAATGCTCATCTATACTGAGGTTTGGCAAGACTGCTTGATGATATCTGGAGACAAGGTAAATGTGCGAAATCTTTGGGTATAAAACCACGTGTTGTTTTGGTCGGCAAAAAAATCTCGTCGAAATGTTCCTCTGAGATAGTTCAAGGTGTAACACTAGCGTTTGCAACAACAGATTAAGCTGAAATTCGGAATATACTTAGATGACTTAAGTGTCCAACTACTCGTGAAATAACAACTTAAGTAGATCCCTAGAAATTGAGATAAATACATAGATTTGGGGAAGTTTTCCAACAATTTCTTCCCGACTTGAAGGTCAGCTTTACCAGTAACCAGTATTAACGTTTCGGCATCGATGACGGCGATTTTGTTCACTGACATGAAGTTTAGAATTTCTTCTTCCATTATAATTCCAAGCATAATTTTTTGAGAATTACAACATTCAAAAAGCCATTTTTTTGGGTGCATGAATTTCACTGCTCTGTTATAGCGTATAAGTTCGTAATCGGATTAACTTTGCCTATCAACGGCCCCAGCTTCGCCTTCGCAACCAAATGGCTGAAGTGGTCTCTTATTCCACACTCTCTGAAGACATGTCTTAGGCCTATGCAAAACTCTACTGGAGTCACGCACTTTTCAACAATAATAAATAGAAAATGAACGAATGCAGATTGTGTTAATACTGAGGTCTCCGTTCGTTTGCTCTTGACATTGAATTCAACTTCTTAAAATATGTTCTCGACATATAAATCGTCAGAGTTTTCACGAAGAGACAATTTTGGCCATGGGGCGTTGAAACATAGTTTTGAGAAAATCGACTTTAAAGTTGAACCCTTTTTAAACTGAGGATTTTGCCTACTTTTAGAGGACATGTTGATTTTTTTTTTATACCGATAGTAAGCTGAAATCTCACACTTACACATTGTACCAATTGTGAGTCAATAACACAATTAATTGCTCCTTAATTGCGGAGCAATTAACGTTCAAAGTCGATTGTCTCTTCGTGAAAACTCAAAATTCCACAGGCGATTGGTTTTGCAAAATTAGCAATGATCCAATTGTCTCTTCGTGAAAACTCAAACTCTCCGCTATCCAAACACGCATAAATTGTCTCTTCGTGAAAACTCAAAATCCCACATGCGCTTCGTTTTGCCCACACGCGTCGTTTTGCTTGCGCGCGCTCGAAAATTGTCTCTTCGTGAAAACTCAAAATGGCACACGCGCGTTATTTTGTCCCCATAGAACAACGTGCATTTTTGCTATAATTGTCTGTTCGGGAAAACTGAAAATACGACTTGGATGAAATTTTCCCTTTATTGATTCTCATGATCTCAATGATTTCATCTGATTTTGACAAAATAAATTCGCCAAGATGTCCGTTGCAATACACTTAATCGATTTCTGCCCAAAAAAGAATTTCGAAAATATATTGATTTTTGCCAAAATTGTCTCTTCGTGAAAACTGTAACGAAATATGCTAGACATTTTCTATTTTTAAGCGCATTTCTGGCGCTGCACATAAAACTTGTGGCTATCCAAAAATAGAACCAGTATCGGTAGACTTCAACTATAGAGTTTAACGAATCCTCTGACGTCCTTGGAGTTTATGCAACATATGCTTCTCGTCTAAAAATAAATGTTTTGTATTGGGTTTTTTTGTCTTTGCACGGGCATAATAAAGTTCTGCTCTCAGCTAACGAAGACTGGTTCGTGGCTGAGAGTACACTGTACAAAATAAGTATATATTTTTTGCATATGCAACAAAGCTATCATCTAAAAAATATTGTTTTTTTATGTCTTGTTGTCTCTGTACGGGCATACTAGAATTCTGCTCTGAGCTGAAGAACATGGTTCGTGGCTACACGGTACAAAATAATGAGTGTCTGCATTAAGATATAAGTTTACCACCCCATACTAAATATTTTCTGAATTGGTATTTTTTAGTAAAATGCTTCGTTTGCAAGTTATATGGTGATGGGGTTGTCCCTTTGGATTTGTGTGTGTGTGAGTTCGGGTTCGTGTTTTTTTGGCTTTTTCGCATGGCTGCGGAGAGGCTTTTGTTTTTGTTCTGATTGTTTTCTTTTTTTCCTTTGGATTTAATCAAAACACCTTAGACTCTGTTCATGATTTATCTGGATTAGTAAATTCGTGACCGCTAACCCCATCAATTGAAAATACTTTTTTTTCGTTATGGATCTTTGTCATTGCACGGGCATAATAAAGTTCTGTTCTTGGCTAACGAACACTGGTTCGTGGCTGAAAGTAAAATAATAATACCACAATATTTATAACGTACGGAAGACGGATAGTGCCACTCAGTAAGTCTGAATTGTTTTTTGTACTTGCGGCCGCCACTTTTTATTTGGCGGCCGCCACATGATAAGTGGCGGTTTGGAGTTTATGCAACATACGCCTCTCGTCTCAAAATAAATGTTGTTATGGAATTATTGGATTTTTGTATCTTTGAAATAAAGTTCTGTTCTTAGCTAACGAAGACTGGTTCGTGGCTGAAAGTAAAATAATAATAACACGATATTTCTAACGCGCACTTTCTCTGGAATCCATTCAAAGGCGCCGGTCTATAGATTTGAAGAAGAAGAAGAAAACCTCAATCATTGGGAAAAGTCTGCATAGGGAGATGTGTTTTGAGAACACTGAACAAAATAATTATTTATTTTCTGCATATGCAACAAGGCTATCATCTGAAACAATATGTTCCGTTTTATGTCTGTTTGTCTTTGTACGGGCATACTAAAAAAAAAAATTCTGCTCTGAGCTGAAGAACAAGGTTCGTGGCTACATGGTAAAAAATAATAAGTACCTGCATTAAGATACGAGTTTACCACCCCTCACCAAATATTTTCTGAATTGCTATTATTATAGTAAAATGTAAGTTAAGTGATGGGGTCGTCCCTTTGGGTGTATGTGTGTGGGGGGGGGGGGGGGTGTTACAACTGATAATGTAGTAACCAACGGATAATGTATCACCAACCGATAATGTCACACAAATTGACCGATACTGTATCACTAACCGATAATGTCACACAAATTGACCAATAGTGTTGTAAAAATGTACTACACTATCAGTCGATTGTTGTTACATTATCCCCCTTAACCGATAATGTAACAAATATTGACCGATAGTGTAGTTAATAACTTAACTACACTATCGGTCAATTTCTGTTACATTATCGGTTAGTGATACAGTATCGGTCAATTTGTGTGACATTATCGGTTGGTGATACATTATCCGTTGGTTACTACATTATCAGTTGTAACAGGGGGGTAGGCATTACATTCACTGTGTGGACTTCCGAACAAAAGAGGTCCACATAAATCAGGTAGAGGCGACGTTGTGTGGACTTGGGCAAGTCCACACAGTGTTTCCCCATTTCTCGAAAACATGTTTAGAGGCATTTTCGCGTTAGGTTTATCTGAGGCAGAATGAAAAGAAACACTAAAGGGGATCGTAGGGAAAAAATGGTTTGAGAAAAATGAGTTTTTTCATTGGTTTTCTTAACTACACGAAAGCAATGGAATGTCCACACTTCGTATGTAACGTAAATATGCGTGTGTGTATGTGGCGGGCCGTCACCGCGTTATTAGTCCGTGGGACGAGAGGCCCAAAACGCTTTGATTTTCGAGATGCCCCTACCCCGTGCCCCTTCCCGTATTACCCCTTCAGTTATGCCACTTGGACATTGTTCCTTTTCATTATTTTTTGAGAGGTGACGACAGTGGCGATACCACTACTCACTTATCTCTCTGGGTATAGATTATATCCTTGATATAAGTACATTTGCAAAATTTGTATTTTTCACAAATTGTATTTTTCTTATAGCTAAGAGTAAGGTATTGCACAATATAATGGACGTATAAAATGTGCGTTTGTTTCACTAACTGGATAGCGGATCCTTCTTCAGAAGACACCGAGACGTGACCTATACCTAGAATGTTGATTGATGTTTCGGGGAATTTGAGCTATCCTTTTATTTATAAGTACTGCTTTATTTTTTAGCTGAATTCAGTACCTATCATGAATCCATTGTGTTGGCTTCAGAACCACTTCCAATCGCTGAGAAACACAACGTTCAAAAAGCCATTATTTGGGATGCATGAATTTCACTGTTCTGTTATAGCGTAGAAGTATGTAATCGGATTAACTTTGCTTATCAAAGGCCCTAACCATATGGCTGAAGTGGTCTCTTATTCCAGTCTCTCTGAAGACATGTCTTAGGCCTATGCAAAACTCTACTGGAGTCAATAATAAAAAGAAAATGAAACAATGAATGCAGATTGTGTTAATTTTAAGGTCTCCCTTCGTTTGCTCTTGACATTGAATTCAACTTCATAAAATATTTTCTCGACATATAATTATGCTAGACATGGTCTAATTTTTAAGCGCATATCTGGCGCTGCACATAAAACTTATGGCTACCCAAAAATAGAACCAATATCGGTAGACTTCAACTATAGAGTTTAGCGAATCCTCTAACGTCCTTGTAGTTTATGCAACATATGCTTCTCGTCTAAAAATAAATGTTTTTTTTAATGTTTTTTTGTCTTTGCACGGGCATAATAAAGTTCTGCTCTCAGCTAACGAAGACTGGTTTGTGGCTGAGAGTACACTGTACAAAATAAGTATTTATTTTCTGCATATGCATCAAAGCTATTATCTAAAAATATTGGGGTTTTTTTTATGTCTTGTTGTCTTGTTGCATTAAGATATAAGTTTACCACCCCATACTAAATATTTTCTGAATTGGTATTTTTTAGTAAAATGCTTCGTTTGCAAGTTATAAAGTGATGGGGTTGTCCCTTTGGATTTGTGTGTGTGTGTGTGAGTTCGGGTTCGTGTTTTATTTTTTGGCTTTTTCGCATGGCTGCGGAGAGGCTTTTGTTTTTGTTCTGATTGTTTCCTCTTTTTTTTTGGATTTAATCAAAACACCTTAGACTTTGTTCATGATTTATGGACTTTGCTTACTTCTAAAAATTAGATATTAACCACACATGAGGGAAAAACTTGGTCCAAAGATGATCCGTTAAACTTGAAGTCATGATGACATAAACAGGGGCTCATGTGACGTCATCGTAAAGGTGCAAATTTTAAAGTCCTACAGAGATACTTGTCTGATTGGGTTTAAACTTGGTATGTATTAGACAGGGTCGTTTTAAAGGTAACAATTCGGGCGATTCACAAATCAGTTCGCCACCAAGAGTTTGCCACGGAGAGTTCGTTTTTTCAAGATCACGGTCGACAAAACATGGCCCATTTGAACGAGTGTCAGTAGAAAACTTGAGCTAATTTGTTATAGATTGGGGCAAAGCGTTCTGCCGCCTTACAAAAAAACTCCATACTGATAACACGAAAAGAAAAGGGCAAACAGATGCTCGAATCATACTGTGGCGAAACAGGGTAGTCCAGACTGCAGCGAGTCTAACTCATTAATTATTTATGCGCGTCGAGAGCATTAATATTAATAGTGCGCGCCTTGACCAATCACAGACGCGCATTTGCACAGGTCTGGGCGATTTAGCGTGGTGTTGCGACATCGCCCGGGCAGTTCGGAAGATGGCGCCGAGTCTAGCATAACTGTTATATTGTTGCAGGAACAAAAGAGCTGACGATCGACGCGAGCCGTGGCCGGAGCAATAATTGCAGCGACTGCATCAAGGAGCTTAGGTGAGCTTCAGTGCGACCAGTTGTGCAGCAATTTGTGCGTTAAGACTGCCGAGTATTTGAGATAATTGTTATTACAATTTCAGCTCATCGTAACTCGTGGGTCAGATTAATTAGTGGGTTTGGATAAGTGTTGGAACAAAAGGGGACGAGTTGGAAATAATTGGTTGAAGGCTGGGAGGACTTTGGGTTGTGTGGGATTGCTTGTGGTCTGTTGAACACCGGAACGGTGGGCCTGACTGCTGAGGCGATCGCATAACCACTGGACAAATTGCCTGACTGGTTGACTCTGCCTTGAGTTCCTGTGAGGTACACTTAAAGCTTGCTTCCACTTAATGCTGTGTAAGGTTAATTGCGGTCCACAGTAATCTCCGTGTGAGGATAATTAAGGCTCATTAATTCTGTGTATTGGGTGCGGGTTACATTTGGGTCTAGACTATAGTGGGCCTTGTGTGAATGTGAGGGGTAAACCAATTGATTAGGAGATAAGTGCAGCTCGGATTGACTGGAGGGATTGCTTGTGCCGCTTGTTCTAGACCTATTGGTTTGGTTCCCGGTGCAGTGCAACCCTAGTTTCCTTGAGCTTCCTGTCCACTGTGAGGTTTACCGGGTGTAGCGTTCTCGGGGCCGTGTAAGGGTTATTGGGATTGTGTAAGGATTATTAGTCGTGGTGCAGTTGACCACGTGAGGGTAATTAGAGATTCGTATTAAGTAGAGACTTCAAGTTTATTAAGTGGTGCAGTTGACCACGTGAGGATTATTGTAAGCCTATATCATTCTAAAGGGTGCAGTTGACCCTTATTTGAGATATTAGGTTTATTACAACTGTGTATTATATAATTGTATAAATTGATTGATTGTGTATATACAGATTATTGAATAGTTGATCAGAGAATAAGACCAATTATTGATCGTCCTTGAAAACATTTGTCTCTGTGATAATTATTTGGATCATTGTGAAGGTTATTATAATTAATTAGTGCTCTGTTCGCATTTGAGTCAAGCAATCACAAAACGGTGGTATATTTCCACCAAACGAGCTGCCCCTAGGCTTAGTCCGCCGTTCGTTAACTATATCCCCCCTTGCGTCAGGGTAACCGCTCATCCTTGCGCAAGGTTAATAAATATTTTTGTGGGATAGTAGGAGTTGGCTAGAGTCCTGGGATAAGTAAGACCAGTCCCCCCTGGGTTCTGCCAATCACCGGTTCCGCCACAGATCGTGTCAGGGGTCGGTTTCGCCACAATACGCTTACGAACTTTCTGGCCGGAAAAACTAACAATCTCAAATGTCCCGCGCTGCGAATTTGTCCACCATCTCCCACAATGCACTGAGAAAAATGAAC
The DNA here is from genome assembly GCA_029964075.1 of Patiria pectinifera. Taxonomy (NCBI): domain Eukaryota; kingdom Metazoa; phylum Echinodermata; class Asteroidea; order Valvatida; family Asterinidae; genus Patiria; species Patiria pectinifera. Next base: position 228,178 of record CM057148.1, on the reverse strand, counting down.
TCTCCGTGGCAAACTCTTGGTGGCGCACTGCATTGTGAATCGCCCGAATTGAAATGACGTCATGATAGCATCACTGTGTGATTTATCTGGATTGATAAATTCGTGACCTTTAACCCCATCAATTCAACATAATATGTCAAATTCAAAATACTTTTTTTTCGTTATGGATCTTTGTCATTGCACGGGCATACTAAAGTTCTGTTCTTGGCTAACAAAGACTGGTTCGTGGCTGAAAGTAAAATAATAATACCACAATATTTATAACGTACGGAAGACGGATAGTGCCACTTAGTAAGTCTGAATATATGTTTTAGTACTTGCGGCCGCCACTTATTATTTGGCGGCCGCCACATGATAAGTGGCGGCCGCTGTACAAAAAAATATTTTCACACGTACAAAAAAGTATATTCAGACTTATTTTTTTGTGTACGTGTGAACATTTTGTACGGCCCTAGCTTCGCCTTCGCATCCATGAAAACCAATTGTTGTTTTGGTCGGCAAACAAATCTCGTCGAAATTTTTAGAACCAATATCGGTAGACTTCAACTATAGAGTTTAATGAATCCCCTAACGTACTTTGAGTTTGTGCAACATATGCTTCTTGTCTAAAAAATAAATGTTTTCATGGTTTTTTGTCTTTGCACGGGCATAATAAAGTTCTGCTCTCAGCTAACAAAGACTGGTTCGTGGCTCGTGGCTGAGAGTACACTGTACAAAATAAGTATTTATTTTCTGCATATGCAACAAGGCTATCATCTAAAAATATGGAGTTTTATGTCTTGTTGACTTCAGCGGGCATACTAAAATTCTGCTCTGAGCTGAAGAACGTGGTTCGTGCACTGTTAAAAATGTCCGTAAATTTACGGACTCCGTAAAGTGAAATTTTCCGTAATTTTTACCGTAATTTTACGGACTTTCCGTAAATGCAAATATTAATTATGCTAATTAACGTGATAACAATCAACCAAATTTGCCCAAACACCTACATAAAATAAAGTACATCTAAGTACATACTGTTATTTCACCCACAACCGTGTACTCATGTCCAAACTCATCTTACGGGTCTGTTTATTTTACGGAACGAAAAAACTTTTCCGGAAATTTTGCTGCCAGCAAAAAAAATAAAGTTCCGTATTCCTGCAGCAAAATTTCCGGAAAAGTTTTTTTCTTTCCGTAAAATAAAGAGACCCTTAACATGAGTTTGGACATGTTTACACGGTTGTGGGTGAAATAGTAATATGTACTTAGATGTTCTTTATTTTGTGTAGGTGTTTGGGCAAATTTGGTTGATTGTTATCACGCTAATTAGCATAATTAATATTTGCATTTACGGAAAGTCCGTAAAATTACGGCAAAAAATACGGAATATTTCACTTTACGGAGTCCGTAAATTTACGGACATTTTTAACAGTGTGGCTACAAAATAATAAGTGTCTGCATTAAGATGTAAGTTTACCACCCCTCATTAATATTTTCTGAATTGGTGTTATTATAGTAAAATGCAAGTTAGGTGATAGGGTTGGCCAATTTTGGTTCTGTGTTTGTGGCGGCCGTCACCGCGTCTTATAATAAGTCCGTGGGACGAGAGGCCGAAATGTTCCCGCATCCACAGTTTGCTTGGAAATGAGAAAATCTGGGATAAATACGCTGATAATTCTTAAAAAGGGCACTTTAGGTCCTGAAATCCCTGAAAATTGCATGATTTGACTGTCTACTTATCCTATTTTAAACATGTGGTTGAAAGGAAACCATTAAGACCTAATGTCTTACCGTTCCCGAGAAAAGAGGAAACAATCCCCGGTGGTTTACATCGGACACGACGGAGTACGAATACGTTTTTCGTGTCGTTCTCATACAGGCACGATTTACACGCTGTTTGTCTCGGGAACAGCGGTGCCCAATCACCAATGCAAGAAAATATGTGTATCTTCAACGTCCGCACAAAAGGCGAACACTTACGAATGAAATCACAACTAGCATCCAAACAGCTCGATTTTTTGGGGTCGCAAAAGTGGACCTCGAAATTCGTTCATAATTGTGTGGATGTTTATATCCTAGTTTTAAATGTTCTTTCCGATTAACATAATCTTGTTCAAAGCGCGTTTTTTAGCCCAATTTGGCTGTTCCGGGCATAGACATAAAGAACCTATAGACGGACAGCGCCTATGGAAATCAACGTCAGGGTACCGTAATTTTGACGGCGCCCGACTAGGTATGAAACCATGGGCGGAAGTTTTGAATAAATGTGCATGACTCTATGGAATAACATCGGAAGGAATGATACAAATCGACAATTTCGGTTGAAAACGCATTGATGGTGACTGAAAACCCTTTGAAATGTTGACTTCATAATGATGTACAGCTCTGTATTTGTGTGTGTGGTATTTCAAAATAAATTAATTAGGTCTACAACCGCCGCGAAACGCGGCATGCCGGTGCTGCGTTGGTCATGTATTTCTGACACATGTCCGAGTCATGTGAGTTGTCATAATTGTATGTGTTTGTGCGGTACGCGTATACGGCCGCGCGGTGCGAGTCTTTTGACTTTGAGGAAATCGAAATCGGGACTGTTTGTTTCACTTGATATTGACTACGGCGGATACTTGTTTGGTTAATCATGTTAATATAAAATGGGCCTAAAAACAAGGGAAATCAATAAAGGGTCGAGTGTACATCCCCGAGTAAAATATCTGCAAATGAATCTGCAAATTTCGCCTGAAATGTACAGGATAAATAGATATCTATACTATAGAAACAGAATTTAATTTCCCTGGACATGCTGGATAATATTAACCAGGTAACTTCAGGTAGGACTTTCAAGTGGAAAAACTCTTGATTTCAATTTTTCTTAGACAACTTTTCCTCACACATAGCTAATCAGAAAAGCATGTGCTGTGTGTTGTCAGGTTGTGGCTCAGTATAAAAGGAAAACCCTACTACTACTACTAGGCCTAGGAAAGAGAGTATTTGAGTCATATTTATGCGTCAGTTGTCATGGTAACAATTCATTACACCAAAAACTTTTTCATCGGTTGCCAGGGGGAGATCCAGGACGGTTTTTTTTTTTTGGGGGGGGGGAAGGGGTTTCGGGCCTATCAGGCACATGTAAAAAAAAATTATTATTAATACTAAGGGAGCCCTGTCAAAGAAGGGGTGTTTCTGACTCCCAAACCCTCCCTCTGGATTTGCGCCTGGTTGCTACGTCACGTGTTACTATTCAGCACTAGTCCAGAACCATTGAGCTTTCCAGCGATCTACATGTAGAATGTACATGTATTGTAGGTCAGGGAGCTACATCAGCCAATGTCCACGCCCACCCCACCTATATGCCTACTACTGTCAGCCATGATAGTTACTTCAAAAAGTGGGGTCTCATTGTCATGTGTTCTCCACAGATTCTGTTCATCATTTCAATGGACCTAAAATATAATGACGACACGCTCTGTTTACATGTATGCTTCCCTATTTGAGCCAGCTGGGACGTTATAGGAAAGCGCACATGTAAACAAAGCGTGACGTCATGATGTCTTGGATCTAATTGGAGACTCATCTCTGATTTATAGTTATTTTTATTAAATAACTTTATATGAAAGAAAAATTGAGAGCCAAAGATGTGATGTACATGTACCCAGGTATTAATGAAAAAAGAAGGCCTGTTCATATACAGCATGCCCACTCTAGCTGCCATGCTGGTTGTAAGTGATACAATGTATTATTTGTACACAATTAGCTTTCAAAATAAATTTCAATTTATTTGTAACAATTGAAATCAAACAAAGCAATATTCATAGAAGGATACATTTTATATAGGCTATAATTTCTATAAATTATGTACGACATCTGTGTTATCTGCGTACAAATATATACACGGTAAAAAAAATAAACTAAAATAAATCTATTATGTTCAATGTTTAAGTTAACCTTGTTCCATTCATGAATACTAAAACATCTTTGGAAAGGCATGTACAAATGTAACTAGTTTGAGAATTTAAGGTCCAAAATCGCATTGTGCAATGAGCACAATACACAATTAATGGATGTAATGAGTGTTTAATGTAACTCCACTTGCATATTATTCGCACAAAATCAACAACCTTTTCATTTTGTGTTTTCAAATAAATATTGGCTTTGTAAAAATAAATGGAGGTAAAACTGTGGAAATAAATTTTCAAATAAATAAGTATGATTCTGAAAAATAAAAGGGTACACACCCAGATTGTAAAATGTCAGTGTACAATTATACACAGCAAAAATATCAATTAAAATAAATATGCAAAGTTGTTTGTTTACGTTTACATTTTCCCATTCATATGATCCGTTTGCAGATTATGTGCATTTGAGAATGTGAATACACATGCGTGTCCACAAAAATAGAAATACATGTATACCCCGGTACAATAAACACATAATAATTCTTATATACAAGTACAAGTTCTTAATTCCATTTTGCACTTGAGCGTCCAATAAATAGAAATCTACAATATATTAACACAAATGAATTGTAATACACATTGTATACATTTGCTTATACAAGTACAATTTCTTAATTACACTTTGCAGTTTTGTACAAAATTAATAAGCTGTTCATTCGATATACATACATGTATAAAAAATAAAATAAACTGGAGGTAAAATTGTGGAATTAAAATTTTCTTGGAATAAATATAATTGTGAAAAGACAGAAGGGTTCAAACACAAACTGTAAAATTGTATGTACAACTATACACAATGAAAGCATTAACTTCAATAAATATACCATAAAACTTACTGCAACCTGTATTTTTTTATAATACAAAATGTCAGCAAAACGCTTTGCCAAATTCAGTACCTTGTCTTACTCCAAGGATTAAAAAAAATAGTTTCTGACCAGATAGAGCTCTGATTGCAATGTGTAGAATCCATGATCACTCTGGACAGCTGTCACTATTTTTCTACGAACATCCAGGTCTTCGTCGGGTTCAAGATGAAAATTTGCTGTCTTACGAGCTACAGCAAGATTCAATACTCGACGCTCCTTAACCCTAACCCCCTAGGCCCTTGTTGCTTACAACCATCCTCAATCCTCCAAAATCCTCCAAAATTTTGCAACTCGGCCTAAATTTTTCAAAATTGTCAGACAGTCCTGCCTCAAAATGCATTCATCCTTAATCCTCCAAAATCCTCCTCATCCCAAAATTTCGCACTCGTGTTTAAATGAAGGATAACCAACGCCAAATCCTTCAAAATCATCAGACAGTCCTGCCTCAAAATGCATTCATCCTCAATCCTCCAAAATCCTCTTGTGCTTCAATCACCATTCATCCTCAATCCTCCAAAATCCTCATTTGATTCAATCACCATTCATCCTCAATCCTCCAGAATCCTCTTGTGCTTCATTCACCATTCATCCTCAATCCTCCAAAATCCTCATGTGCCTCAATCACCATTCATCCTCAATCCTCCAGAATCCTCATTTGATTCAATCACCATTCATCCTCAATCCTCTAGAATCCTCCAAAACCGCCATGAGGATTTTGGAGGAGTGAGGTGGGTTAGGGTTAAGGGGCCTAGGCTGAAGGTGTTCATGGTGTTTGGGAAATTCGAACAACGTGGACAGAGCATTTCTCTTCAGAATTTTGGTTTTACCGCCTGTTTAGAAAGACTCGGGATCAAAGTGCTTCGAGCAGAGGCTATCTTGACTAGAAGGATTGTAGCCATCCCAATGCATAGCATGCACCCACTGGTGTCGTCTGGTGAGGTCCTTCGGAATATAGTGGAATGTAATTCCATTCGCCTTTGATTCTTGTGAATAACGCTGTTTACACCCCCATGCTACACAGGTTCGAGGCATTGTGCATTACTTTAGATTCTGCAAAACAAATACAAGAGAAAACAAAGATTTATTAAAAATGATCTTATATTATTCGAAAAATATTTCGTTATCCAGTTACATGGTGTGGGTCACAGTAATATATTTATAATTATAGGCACTTGCAAAATTAGAGCTAAGTTGAGGATGAACATGGAATAGGAAACTAAAATGTCGCTGAAAGCTGTCCACACTTCAGTCTTGACTGCAAGTAACAAAGGAATGAATGACTTTTAATGGTGTTGAACTAGCTTGAGTAACTCCAGCTGACATGTTCCATATTCATTCACATGTGTATGGAACATGTCAGCTGGAGTTACTCAAGCTAGTGTTGAACACACATTTAGAACTTGTGCAAATTCAAAATGTGTATGCGCGATCAGAAAGAATGATGTAACCTGACGCTACTTTAGCAGTTGTGCACAAAATCTATCGAGAGTCAAGAAGTTTCATGTGACACACTCCTATATAGCTTTACAGAATTCCAACAAAATTTGAATACACTAATGGCTCATTGGCTGTATTCTTTGGATCATTCTATGCTCTTCTGGCAGTTGATATGTTCCTAGCCCCATAAATGTGGCCTATTTACTGGACTGCCTCCGTAAACATAGGCCACACATCCACATGTACAAAAACGTGTCGCACTTTGCCAAATTTTGATTTTCACATTTAGGCTTAGTTTGTAGGGTTTTTTGCTTTAGAAGCATACTCACCCTCTTTATAGGCTAATCAGAAAGTGCTGCCTTTTTCAGATGTCCATTTTTCGTGAAATTTCCAGATACAGGAGCAACTATAGAATGCAGGGCCACGCCGGAGCAAGGTTTTTTATTTTGCTTGGAGGCGTGGATGGATAGGAGTAATACTAATACTAATAGATGCAAACCTGCAAAAAGTGCTAAGTACAGCGAATGCACTTGTCTTCTAAGCTTCTCATGAAGGATCGGAAGGGAGGGCGTGCTTGTAAATGTGTTGGGGGCACCGTACGGATCGGAGTCGCGGAGTGGCGGAGGCGCGGAGTCGTGGAGTCGCAGAGTCGCAAAGACGCGGGACACTGCGGAGTGGCGGGGCGCGGAGTCGGGGAGTCGCAGAGACTCGCGCCGATAGAGGGCGCAATTCTCGGCGGAATTTTTTTGAGAACGAAGCATCCGTATCCACTTTAAATGGGCTCGCAAATTAGGAAGGGAGGAGGGCGACGGGGCACTGTCTGGAGTGGCGGAGGCGCGGAGTCGTGGAGTCGCAGAGTCGCGAAGACGCGGGACACTGCGGAGTGGCGGAGGCGCGGAGTCGAAGAGACGCGCACCGATGGAGGGCGCAATTCTCGGAGATATCGACTGCGGCTCCACGACTCCACGATCAATTTTCGGAGGTAGGCACTGCGTCTCCATGCCTCCACGCAGCCGTACGGAGGCGCGGATGTAGAGTAAAGTGGCCCTGCATTCTATAGTTGTACCCAGATACATTTGCACACGTTTGCGTATCAAAATTTCAACATGAAATTTCACAAAAATTAGACATCTGAAAAAGGCAGCACTTTCTGATTAGCCTATAAAGAGGGTGAGTATGCTTCTAAAGCAAAAAAAAACCTACAAAGTAAGCCTAACTGTGAAAATCAAAATTTGGCAAAGTGCGACACGGCGGCAGTCCATTAAATAGGCCACATTTATGGGGCTAATATGTTCCTAAAAAACTTGCTTTTTTCCCCTTGCTCAATGCCCGGATATGTCATACATGATATGTACACATTGTCAGGTTTGTTCTACTGTCATAAACTGTCAATAATACTACAACTTACCCTTCACGGTGACGTTCTACTTGGAGGACCTCACAGGCTTATGTGTGACGAGCCGAACAAGTTTGCCCATGGTTTTTAAAAATGGCGGCTTCACTGAAATTTCGGTCTTGCGCCCCCTGTTGTCCGTCTATAGGTTCTTTATGTCTATGGTTCCGGGACGTAGTATCCCTTTAATGAAACAGCGCCCTCTATTGACATTTGACATTCCAGCCTTTTTGTCATTATTTCTCATGCCAAACATTTTTAATAACAGTTTTGTCAAATTAGAACTGATCAAGTTTTAAATCGCAATTTATTTATTAGCTGCATAAAAGTCGATCGGTTTTAAACCAGGCCTAGAGCAGAATAGTTTTTTGAATTCTTATCTCAGGGTAACATCGTTCAGTTCTGCTCCCACAAGTTTGCTTGGAAAAACAAACGTTTAAAAACTAGCCATCTAATGAGGTAAGTTAGAGATTTTCTCCCTTTTCAATATCAGTGAGAAACGGCTGATTACAAAACCACTCAAAAGAGACAGTTCTCAAGTTTTCGTACATGTTGAATTTTTTTGCGATTCCACTTATAAAAATCACTAATTAACATAAAGATGACAATAACAATGCAAATACTGGGTCGTTTAAATTCCATAATATTTACTTATATCACCTATAGACGTGTTTGTACGCGCAGTGTGTGCTGGGTCCTTGCTATAGTATGTGGTTGTGGCTTTTGCAGTGGGTGTATCGAAAATAAGGAGTAGTATTGGGAAGCTTCTGGCCCTCTGGCCCCACCCGCGGCCGGACGGACGAATACAGGTCAGCTCGTACGCGAGCCAACTCGTACGCGACCAACTCGTACGCAGGACAACTCGTACACGGACAAACTCGTATGCGGGCCAGCTCGTACGCGTGATAACTCGTACGCGGACCTACTCGTACGCGAGCCAACTCGTACGCGTGAGTATAGACTAGACTGAAACCGTTGGTTCGGGCGTGTAGGAAATTAGGGCAGGCGCAGTTCTACGGGCTGGGGCCAGCCCCCCAAAATTTTTTTGTCTAGCCCCCCCAAAATAAATTCCGTAAAAAAAAAAATTGCATTAGCAAAAAGAAGGATTGTGATGTACATGCGAACAGTCTCCCCTAAAGAAGAAATAGCCGTGACAAGGGTGCATTAGGCCCCCCCCCCCTATTGATTTTCGGAGGCCTAAGTGTCAGGAAAAACCGGTCTACATTTCAGCACGCCTCCCTGAAAAAAATTCTGCATCCACCGTGCTAGCCCCCCAAAAATATTTGTTCTAGAACCGCGCCTGAATTAGGGTCGGTCAGTTGTCCGGCACACTCTTTTTTTCTTAAGTTAAGGGGATGATTTTGTGTTACTGAGTGGTCCCAATTAGTTCAGTTTTAAATCAGCTTTTTTTGCTCATAACAAAAAAGTTATGATTTGTTTTCCCGGACCACTCGCACACTGTCGATGTCTGATCCTGGCTCACACCGTACGCTATACGACAAGATATTGCCACGTAGTGAGAATTTAAATCGTATAATGTCCGCTGCATTTGTAGACTTCCAACAATACATTGCTATAGTGGCCCCGCGCTATGTGTAAATCAAATCGTTGTACGTCTTGACAAATTCTCCACACTAGCTGCGTGGTTGGAAGCGCATGCCGCAGCATTGCACTACACATCGGTCGCAAAAAAATGGATCATGTTTTTTTGTATCATTGAAACTTTTGAACTTGACATCGTTGCATTTATGGAATTTAAACTGTTGAAAATACATATGGCTACAATCATAGTTATTCAGTCATACAATCGTACTGTGTACTGTGATAAATCGATAACTTTGGCGTGTGTTTTGGGGTAAACTTTTGGCGATCGTAAACATCGTTCAATTTAAATTTGCTTATTTCGGTCCGCGTACGAGTTGCCTGGCGTACGAGTTGGTTCGCATACGAGTTGGTCCGCGTACGAGTTGTCTTGCGTACGAGTTGGCTGGCGTACGAGTTGTCTCGCGTACGAGTTGACCAATCCGCGTACGAGTTGTCTCGCGTACGAGTTGGTTCGCGTACGAGTTGACCTGTTTCCGGACGGACTACCCAGCTTTCCTAACGCTCGATACCGATTCCGAACATTCCGAACACAATTCCTAACCGATTCCTAACCAATTCCTAACGCTTTCCTAACGGCGCGTTAGGAATTGGTTAGGAATTGGTTAGGAATTGGTTAGGAATTGGTTAGGAATTACAAGTGGGTGTTAGGAAAGTGATATCGGATTTCGGCAAACGTGACCTTTAACCCGAGTAAAAGATGGCGGCCTCCATGAGTCCGCCATTGCTCCGTGATTCAGGTGAGAACGTATATTTTAACTAAAATTTCACACTTCCAAATACATTAGGATTCATTTTTATCCGGTGGGTTATTGTTGGATGTAATTTTGGGTTACTAATATGCAGAGATGTTGAGACTAGGATAGGTAAGAGCGAAGTTTTTGTAGGGAAATTAAAGTAATGCTGCGGTGTAAATCAGCGCGCATAACGCAATGAAGGTGAGCGCGTACCGCGTAGCTTCAGGGGGATTGACGATATCGGGAACATGAATCGCTGTTGTTTTTATGGAATGGACGTGAACTTTACTGCTCTTTTTTGGTAATCCTGCCGTTTGGACTTGTACATGCTTTTTTATTGTCAGCAGTCGCATGGTTGGTACTTTTTGGGGGAAAGACTGTTGCAACCTGACGCTACTTTTTTCTTCATACATCTTCTCAATGAAGGTCATTCATTGCAAAAATGATGATAAGACTTGAATCTGGGACTGAAAAACATTTTCCAATTTTGTTAGGAAATACCGGCACATGTACTTGGAAAATTTTCTTGACTCTCCATAAACATGATAGATTTTTCACACAATAGCGGAAGTGGCATCCGGTTGCAATATTTTGGTTTTTACTTTTTGGTAGGGCATGTAGGGAATTAAACCTATTACTACTAGATTTGGTGCTAGTCTGTGCTTGCTGAGATATGTTCTAACCATAGAATGATAGAGTTATGATATTAATTACTATATTATTAAATTACTAGAGCGCTGACTCAGTCATAGTCATACTACTAGGCCTACTACTACTACTACTACTACCGTTTCACGGATACCGTACACCCCTCTTTGAATTACTTTTGGGGGGGTCATAACAATTTTCGAGGGCATAACAACGACAATACTAATTCTCATCATGCAACTGTAGATGAGCCTGATGGGACGTGTATTTTCATTGTGATGTCCCCCCTCTCCACTCCCCACCAAATTTCAAAGATGCATGCGGTATCCGCAAAACGGCTTATGTACAAAGTGATGCCTGCTGGGTGCACTGTGCACAAACATATTGGAAAACCTGAAACTTTGTAAAAATGTTATATAAGTAATTTCCCCTCCCTTCCATCCCTGCAACAGAATTTGGCTATACACAAGTCACAAGTGAGGCGAGGTCATCAAGTCTAAGATAGGGTGGCTACATGCTGCTTGTATAGATGAACTGATGTTGGTGTTCAGCGTGTTTGGTGAGTCCTATTTTGTCATGTTCATATAGGAAATTTAAAAGACCCTGGAGATCTCCCCTCCCAGTCTTGGTAGTGTGCCCCCCTGTTTGTTTATTTTAGCCCACAAGTCCCCCTATATAAGCTGCCACATGGTCAAGCCTCAGTGATTCATTCAGCTGACCAGCAGAGATACAAGTTCACACTATACATTATCATCTTCCTCCTACCATTCTGCTTGCGTTTTTCTACTTGTCAAGTAATTAGGGAGTTTTCATTACTATTTCTTATTATTGTATAAATCCAGTTGTATATCATATTACCCAGTTTCATTATCCTTCTTTTTGAGCTCCTTTGAGAATGAGATAAAGTTTCTCTAGACATGCTAGAGAAACCTTGGAAAGAATGTTGCAACCTGACGTGACGCTATTTTAGAGAACAGTCACAATTTTTTGGGCTTTCCTTGTACCTCAGATATTAAATTCATTTCAGCATTGTAAGGAATGTCTGGATGAGGTCTTTCTTTAGGAGAGATTTTTAGACGAAAAGTTGACCTGCATATTGAAAACGTAGGCCTTCTGCGGTAAGCAAGGTTGGAGGAGTGCCTACACAGGAGGATATACATTTTCAATCTGTGGGTCACATTTTTGCCTAAAAATCTCTCTTAAACTGTCTTAAACAATAATAATAATAATTTCATTCAGTAATAACATAATCTTTATGTTTGTTTCTTTACAGCTATGCCTATAAGAAAGGAAGAGGTGATGCATATTGAGGGCATATCATGCGCAATATGCCAATGGTCGCTACCAATTTGGCATTGGCCAAAAGCCGGGCAATAAGAGATGGATGGTGGAACTAAAGAAGGTTGAGAGTTGCCCGCGCCACAACACCCCCCAGACCACAGATCTGATGGGGCGCAGAATCCTCTGCAACTGTTCTTACCATGAGGTATGTTATTTACAAATCATTCTTCATGTTTCTATAGTGGACTCCATTTTTTTCATAGAATTGTCCTAATGAAAAATTGTAGGTACTTTTTTGGTGAATATTGAAGTGCCTTGGAGTGTCAAATAGAGCAAGGGTTAACAATTGATAACTGCGGATGGACCCCATGCCATCCATCGAGAGGAGACTGCAAAGCAAGCTCCTTTGTCTTCAGCGTTCCAGCATCATCCCACAGCCTCTGTACAGACAGCTATGACCATCTAGCTCCAAGTGCCCCAGGTTCTTCGGACAGCCCAAGATCCACAAGAAGGATATCCCCTTGCGTCCCATTGTAGCTTCCAGAGGGAGTCCTACATACATCACAGCCAGGCATCTTGCAAAGATCCTCCACCCCGTGGTAGGAAACACCGAACACCACATCAAGAACTCCGACCAGTTTGCAGCATTCATCCAAGACCTCACCCTCCAGCCGGACGACATCATGGTCAGCTTTAATGTCGTCTCCCTCTTCACCAGCATTCCCACCTCAGACACCTGCACCATCGCCAAGGACAGACTTCAAGCAGACACCACTTTCCAAGACCGCACCGACCTAACCCCTGACCAGCTTCAAGATCTGCTCCTCACATGTGTCAACTCATCTGAAGATGCAGAACCTGCTGACTTCACACAGAATGCAGACCAGGGGTGTACAAGATTCCATGTCAATGTGACAAAGTGTATATCGGCGAGACTGGCAGGGACCTCCCCACCAGACTCAATGAACACAAAGCCCATGGCAGGAAGGGAGACTTCGAGAATCTTCCATCGTCAAACACTCCCACACCGAGGACCACCAGATCAACTGGAGCCAAGCAGAACTACTCACTAGCATCGACCGCTGGTACCCCCGATGCATCACAGAAGCCATCGAGATCATCAAGCATAACACTGTTCCCCAAGACATCGGTTTCTACATCAGTGACATCTGGCGCCCCATCCTCAAGTCCAAGTCCGATCGGTCTCCTACACCCTAGGACAACTTAAGTTCAGTTCTCGCCTATGGGTCACCTATACCCTGAGCCCCTTCCCCTTTGCCCCCTCACTGTGCACTGACACGCTACAGTGATCATCCAGCATCCCTCAGTCAACTTGCATCCTTCACGAATACTCACAAAAGAGATTTACTCACATGGTGCTACCGCAAACTTATCTTTTCTTAATAACTTGTCCATGCAAAATTTAGTGAAGGCCCCCCCCCCCATCTCTCTCCAGCACACAATATCAGGGGATTTTTCAGTCATAAACGTATTTTGGTGTTTTATTTTCTGTACAGGATACTACAACTCAACCACAAGTGGTCCATCCAGGCCAGCCACAAGTGATGCGTCCAGGCCAGCCACAAGTAATGTGCCCCCCAGCCACAAGTGGTGCGTCCCCCCCAGCCACAAGCTGCACGCCGTCTGTCAAGGCCAGCCACCGGATGTCCATTCAAGCCAACCAACTTTGGAATGCCCGAAATGTTTCTAAAGAGTAGGAGTGGATGCATTTACTGACCACCACAAGAGTCAGCAAGTGAAAAGCACACCCTCGCGTCAGGTGAGCCAGCCCCTCTCTCGCCAGGAGAGCCAGCAGGAGAGAGCAGGCCCTCTGTCCCACCGCCGTCTCGTAAGGTGAGCCAGCCAGTCTCTTGCGAGGAGAGCCAACCAGGAGAGAGCAGGCCCTCTGTCCCCCCGCCCTCTCATCAGGAGAGCCAGCCCCCCCCCTCTCGCCAGGATAGCGAACTAGGAGAGAGTAGGCCCTCTGTCTCCCGCCATCCTCCAGTCCTCCCCTCCAACCAATTGTATCGCCAACTTTCCAGATGAGGCAGCCTTCATTGGACTGGGCCAGGTTTTTCTAGCTTAAAATTTGATATTTTCTTCTAATTAGCAATACGGTCCGATCGACTTCAAACTAGGCACACATTTAGACCACCATCCGGAGATTCAGGCCGAATCTTTATGTCATCCAAAAATTACATAGTTTAAGTCCCTATATCTACAGAACCAGAGGTCCGATCGGGTTCAAACTCGGTATTCCGAGAAGTGTTATAGACAAAAATATCAGTGACGTCATCATGTGATTTGTATGAATTATTCAATCGTTGGACCTTTTACTCATATCTCATCAACGGAATGTGGTAAATTCCAAATTCTTGTTGCAAAAGGTTCATTAGGTCGTAGATAGGTACAGAAAATATCGAAGAATGTGTGACATCACCATGACGTCATGAAATTTTTTTTTTTACATTGGATCGACACTTAGACCACCATGTATAGAATGTTCATGTACTTGTTCATTCGACTTGGATGAAACTCCTTTACTGCAGTTATTGCTAAAACCGTCAAAACAGCTCAGTGTTTGTCCACAAACACATTTCTAGTTTCATCATGTGGTGGTGTTTCCTTGATTTCTCCACTGTTACTAGCCTGTCATGCCTGCTGTTGAGCATTTTATAGGGTCATATTTCAAGATTTCTTTGACGTGAACCATTTGCAAGTGGGGAATGATTTTATTCTGAATAAATGTTTTTACTTGATTGGTGCATCAGTAATTAAAAAGTGTATAAGAAGTGTTTTAAAACTTGCATGTACACACAAAAATGTAGTTAGATTATGTATAGTATAATTGTAATTAACACTTATAGTAAGTAGTCTTATCTCATGCTGGTGAAAGCATAGGCTTTTGCAACTGATCAGTAAATTGTGTTGTTCCTTATTTTTTGGGTTCTGTGATGTAACTTTTAATTTTCTGAAAATGTTGAAATTGCTTCTCTCGATTTGAGGCGTCTGCAACCCTCTGGGGAAAAAAATGGTTTTCAATGGTTTACTTTATGCTTGTACATTGCATATTTGATCACATTAACTAATAATGGATAAACCATTCGACTACGTAAAATGAATTCCTAATCAAAAAAATTAATATGTCTTACTATAGGTTTTCCCGGCGAATTTCCTATTTTTTCTAATCAGTTTCATTATCAGCCATTCAATTTCGCGTGAGTTTTGCACATGTGGTCGAATTGGGGTTTCTTTTTCATTTCGGGTTCATTCGATTTAATTTTTGGGCAGCCAAGATTTTGCTGTGAATGTTCGTATTCATTTTCGGGCAGCCTATTTCGTTTTGGTGCATTCACGACTTAACTTGTAGCAGTCTTAAATTAAGTCTTTGCAACCTTTTGACGGTTGAGGCATTCAAATTAGCAAACATCTGTGCGCTTATAACGTATAACCATGCTTTTCGTTTCTTATTCGTTTATGGGCAATCGCTTTCATCGTTTGGTCATTTAAATTAGTGACCTTTTTTAATCGATATATTTTTCTATTTTCCTCCGAGGTTCATTTCCCCCCCCCCCAAAAAGTCTTGATGACTGTAAAATTTACAATGTTACAAATTAACTGATATGAGGGAAACAAGATGTTACCAAATAATTAACTGAAAAGGACTAAGATAATTTCTTTTTCACTGTTTATCTTTTCTACTTGTTTAAACGTTTGAGCAAGACGTGCAAGACATCAGGACACGTGATATGTTTGGCAATAGTTGTACCATCGGGAACACTTCTCTTGTGTCATTTCTTAAATGTAGCGTATGTCTGACCGAACGCATACTGTATTCAAAGGGCCCATGCAAAGTAAGTTTTCAATTCAAACATTGAAAATACATCTTTGTGTCACATTTCACCTTATTTGCAAGTTTTATTTTCCATTTTGAGGGGTGCTTTGGTGCCTTCTCTGTTTTTATGCTAATGCAAAGTTCCATATTCAATAAAAAAATTATGATGGCATATCGGTCATGATTAATGTGACATAGCTATTTCAGCACAAACAGTTGCTAGAATTTTGGATATTTTGCTGTCAGAATTGTTTTTATTTTTGGTGATTCTATGATGTGTCAGTACATGGCAGTAAGCCAATGAGCAACCCTTTCTCACAAATGTTTTCAATAAGCAAAATTTGGATGAATAATTTAAAAGACAAACCTCTCAACTGAACATTGTCTTCCTGAAATGACATCACAGTAACAATTCGCTCATACGTAGTCCGGAAAAGCATGGAAACTTTTAAATGTTTAAAGAAGTGCACTTTTGCAATGTGATTTAACAACAAAATGTTGCCACTAAATGTGTAGTTTCCTTACTTTTCACAGTAGTAAAGAGTTGCACAAAAAAAATCCTGAGAAAAATTCATTGCACATACCCTTTAATTAAGAAAGAAAGGTATCTATGGATTGAAGACATCCAATATGATTTTAATACGCTAAGGAATACGGACACGTACATGAAGTCTTAAAAGACGTTTGACAAAATGTGAAATATGTTTGCCCATTAATGAAAACGAATGCCCGATCAACCCCTTACTGCTAGTTTAGACGAAATTGACTGAACAACGCGATACTTTTAATATGAATGCATCTTTGAGAGGGATGAGTGAAGCTAAAAGGCGACAGAATGCTCGGATAGTGAAATTGAATGATTCTTTTTGATTGTCGAATGCCCATTTGCGTGATCTTTCAATTTCAATCTAAATCGAATGAGCCAGGCGTTAAATTGAATGAAAACTTGGTGAAAGTGGCCGGGAAAACCTATACTGAAACATCAGCCAAGGGCTGATCTCAATCTCATCGCGTCGATGTTTCACTTTCAGTAATTTGCAAAGCAGTTAAACTACCTAATCGTATTGAGTCCGAGTTGGTTGTACGGGGTTGGGGATTGAGTCCAAATTGGGGGTCCGGCACACCAGAGGTTTAATATTCAACACCGACAACCATTTTGTGTGCTTTGCCAAAGTGGCCGTGTCCGCAGCACAATGATTATCCGTCCCGGCCCGCATCCATGATCCACGGCCGGTGTAGCATCAATATCCGACTCAAGTAATATGAACTCAGTATTGCGCATGCGTAAGTATGATAATAGCCTTTTGCCCTATTTATTATATGGGACAGTGACTTTTAATGTAAAATAGGGAAAAGGAGTCAAATTTTCATAGAAGTTGGATTTTCATATGACGCAGGCGTTCATCCACATATCGCCCACACTTCGTGGCGTGGCCCGGCAGTCAGGCTCAGTTCGAGAACGTGTTGAAAGTTACCGAAAAAAAATCACGTGTCCAACGACCACTGGGATATCAAGGCATCAGTTAGCACAGCGAGGGTTTTGCGTCTATGCGCATGCTCTATTATTCATGCTTATGCCGCGCGTAAGGTATGCTTGTAATTTTCCGAGGAGGCCTTTCAGATTCGCCAAGACTGGATTAGGTTCGTCTCGTCACGGAGAAAATAGTCTCGTCGATAGCGCCCCTGCCGTTTATGTCATTCGGCTGCGTAGCACGCTAATCGGGTTGCTAGCGTGCTGGGAACCGCCTGTACGTATTCGAACATCAAAAACCAGTCTTGGGCCAAGCCTAAGCTAGATGGGGCGAATTATGGCAAGTCTGTACACATAACAGTAGTCTTCTGACGAAGACTACGGCCACAGTATTGCGGCCATTGCGCGTCCCTGTACAAAAGCACCGGTCTTTGTCTGTTTGCAACACAACAAAGGTTTTTTCCGCATTATTTTTTTTTTTAAATTGAGGTTATGTTTTGAATACATTGTCATTATTTGTTGCGCTGTTATTGTTTTTGTTATTTAGATTTAGGACTTGAAGACTGTACACCTTTAAGATGATGCACTGGGGCCCATTATGACATCATCACGCCTTCTGAATTTGTATCTATACTAACAAAGGATCGACATCTGTCTGTTTGTCTCTCTGTTGGTCTGTTTTCCTGTTGCTATGTTTGTTTGTCTGTTTGTCTCTGTTTGTTTGTTTGTCGGGCTATGCATTTAATGAATCACAGTTATTTTTTCAAATATCAAGGAAAGAGAGTACAGACACAAAAATGATCTTATGGAGATGGCATATTTGTGACCGGCTAGAAAAAGAAGACTTGCCAGGTCCCCATATAAATACCGAGTTTTGTGTCATTTGTTAGGCACTTTTTAATTAAAAAAACTACTGTTTTTTATACATGTAAATCATCTTCCTTTGAAACTGTCAGTGGATGAAACTTTGTATGCAACAATATTTGGCAGTGCTCATTATTGTATTGTGGTTTTAGCCTGTACCAAGTTTGAAGCCAATCGAATGAATCAAATTGTTAAATTTTGGAAGCAGAAGAAAAAGGATATATTCTAAAAATTGAAAAATAAATCTACCGATGACGTCATCGTGACGTCAATTCAGATTTTGTGTACTAGTACTATTATCTAAATTTAAAATAATAACATAATAATCTCATTATTTTATTCTGTTTTTAGTGTGTACAAAGTTTAAAGCCAACCGGATTAATAAAGCGTTACATTTTGTAAGCAGAATAAATTGTCAAAATAAATTAAAAACATGTTTAACTCACGATAAAGTCATGATGACGTCTGCTCAATGGTCAACTATAACACATCCCGGTCTACCTACATACGAAGTTTCAACACAATCGGAATTATCTAGATATAGGACTTTACAATATGCACGTTATTAACGTCACGTGACCCATGATGAAATCATGACGACGTCACTTCAATTTTCACCTATAACACATCTCAGAGGAGACCAAAGAAGTCCCCGGAGATGTCCACAGAGGAGAACCCAGAGAAGAACCTAGAGGAGAACCCAGAGACGAACCGAGAGGAGAACCCAAAGGAGAACCGAGAGGAGAACCCAAGAGGAGAACCCAGAGACGAACCCAAAGGAGACTCCAAAGGAGAACCGAGAGGAGAACCCAGAGAAGAACCCAGAGAAGAACCCCAGAGGAGAACCTAGAGACGAACCCAAAAGAGAACCCAGAAGAGAACCCAGAGGAGAACCTCAGAGGAGAAACCAGAGACGAACCCACAGGAGAACCCACAGAACCCAGAGGAGAGCCCAGAGGAGAGCCCAGAGGCGAACCCAGATGAGAAACCAGAGACGAACCCAAAGGAGAACCCAGAGGAGAACCCAGAGGGGAGCCCAGAGGAGAGCCCAGAGGAGAACCCAGAGGAGAACCCAGAGGAGAGCCCAGAGGAGAGCCCAGAGGCGAACCCAGAGGAGAGCCCAGAAATGAACCCAGAGGAGAACCCAAAGGAGAACCCAGAGGAGAACCAAGAGGGGATCCCAGAGGAGAGCCCAGAGGCGAACCCAGAGGAGAGCCCAGAAATGAACCCAGAGGAGAACCCAGAGGAGAACCCAGAGAAGAACCCAGAAAAGAACCCAGAAAAGAACCCAGAGAAGAACGCAGAGAAGAACCCAGAGGAGAAAACAGAGGAGAACCCAGAGGAGAACCCAGAGGAGGCACCGGAGGAGAACCCCGAGGAGACACTAGATGTGACCCAAGCGGAGACCAGCAGACCACAGCAGAGACCCCATGCGGAGGTGCCGCCTTGTTCGGGGACGAACAAGGATTTATTTAGTTATTTATTACATTTCTTTACCAAGTGTATGCCAGAACTGGTTTCCATTGGGGACCTGGCTCTGCGTACAATAAAAATGGACTACAAACATGTATACAAATAAAACTTTTTTCCCTGATTTTAATGGTAATCTGACTGTAAATCAGCCTATGGCTGCGAAAGTTTTTAAATAAACCATTATTAATAATAATAATAAAAATACATTACAAACACAATACAATACAATAACATACAATGGGATTACAATGCATAATTTTAAGCAAATTTCAAATACAATATATTGTAAAACTATTTTAACTACATTAAAGGCTTTACTACGGCGAATTCAGTGTACACGAACAATTTGGATTTATCTTGTAAACATCAAGAGACTATATTGCTATAATTATATTCGCTGATTTAATACGGGAGGGGCGAAAACCCTGCGAAAAACCCTTATGGGAGAAAACACGGCAACCAAGTTTGTTAAATCCGAAGATCGCCACATATTTAGATTTGTATAATCAGAGAAAACAGCGAAAAAATACTCACATAATTATTTGCAGAAATATTACTGATTGAACGTTTTACGCAGTTCTGTTTCAACGAGGTTAGAGAATTCATGGTTCTCAGCTGGATAACATTATTGGGTTAATGCATGTTTGTTAAGCAAATATTATATGTACAATATATTGTAAAACTATAATAACTACATGTACAGCGTGAAACAAAATTACTAACAGGCTTTACTATAAGGTGAATGCAGTGTACACAAATACCTTTGATCTATCTTGTAAATCAAGAAAATACATTGCTATAATTATTTTCGCTGATTTTATACGGGAGGGGCGAAAAACCCAAGAAAAACCCTTTTATGAGAAAACACGGGGAAACTCCCATACGGCTCATTGGCAACCAAGTTAGATTTGTATAATCAGAGAAAATAGCGAATAAATACTCACACAATTATTTGCGGAAATGTTACTGACTGAACATTTTACGTAGTTCAGTTTGAAATAGGTTAGAGAATTCATGGTTCTTAACTGTACATGCAAATTATTCCATATGATTGTACCAATTACAGCAAAGCTTGAGGCGTAACATTGTTTTTTTTTTTTTTTCAAAAGGAATCCTCAGTGCCATATCAGTTGATTGTCTCGTTTCACGAGTCTGAATAGGTGGTGTAAACATATTTGTCATATACAAAGGAGTACTTTTGTTTATACATTTGTAAACAAGAATAGCCTTTTAATACTTATCTGTTTCAGAAAATGACACCCAATTAAGTTTAGCAAACATGTTATTATTGAGTTTCATCAATAATAACACCCAAACATTCACAAGAGTTTACCTTTAATGATTGTGAATATTATATATATACAATATATTGTAAACTATTATAACTGCTTGTTCAGTGTGGAACAACATTGTTAACCGGCTTTAACATACAGTGAATTCTGTGTACACATACAACTTGGATCTATCTTGTAAACATCAAGAAAATATATTGCTATAATTATATTTGCTGATTTTATACGGGTGGGGCGAAAACCCGCGACCAAAAAAAAACTGTTATGAGAAAACACGGGGAAACTCCCATCCGGCTCATTATTATGGCAACCAAGTTTGTTAACTCCGTAGATCAGTACATATTTAGATTTGTATAATCAGAGAAAACAGCGAAAAAAATACTCACATAATTATTTGCAGAAATGTTACTGATTGAACGTTTTACGTAGTTCGGTTTGAAAGAGTTTAGAGAAGTCATGGTTCTTAACTGTACATGCAAATTACTCCATATGATTGTTCCAGTTACAGCAAAGCTTGAGGCATAACATTGGGTTTTTCTCGAAAGGAATCCTCAGTGCCATATCAGTGGATTGTCTCGTTTCACGAATCTGAATAAGTGGTGTAAACATATTTGCCACGTACAAAGGAGTAATTTTGTTTATACATTTGTAAACAAGAATAGTCTTTTAATACTTATCTCTTCCAGAAAATGACACCCAATTAAGTTTAGCAAACATGTTATTATTGAGTTTCATCAATAATAACACCTAAACATTTACAAGAGTTTACTTTTACAACTGGACCACCAGCGATACTGACATTAAGGCCAGTACTGCAGACTTTAATTTTAGTTCAAATAAGCATGGATTTGGGTTTGCTGGCGGTTATTGTAAGTTTGTTTCCGAATGACTGTCACTTGTTATACGGACATTACATACATACGGCATACATGAACAAATTACACTCGCTAGGGATACAAAGCGGTAGGTCGCTTGTATAAATACTAAATAACAGTGATAGGGTTTTAGATATGTCGCCCTCAATATTTACAGATTGACTACGTTCACTTAAATATGACTTATATTAACCCTTTCACGTTTATCTAAGAGAATTGCATGATTAACAGAGTGAAATGCTTTAGGGGTCATTCAGTATTTTCAATGTTTTAAATTTTCGATCTTTTTTCCAAATTGTGGGTGGGTGGGTCAAGCTAAATAATTGAAAATCGAAATTCACTTTCCATGGAAAAAAGATTTAAAAAAAAAACAAAGAAAGATAGATCTTTTGACTTGCCTGAAATACGCGCAAGCATTCCGATATCGCGATGCGTGTTTCTTTTCCAACTTCGTCCCCTGTTTATACTGTACATGTACGTCATGTACGTGTATATCCTAACTCCCTAGGGGGTGTGCAAAATCATATTGAAATTGGAGGATTCAGGACTGTTAGACCCACTGCGGCATGAGAGGGAGGTGGTTTTTCAGTAGACTTGGACGCCGGGCGTTTGTAGCGGTTAGGCCGTGCAGAGGCAGCAGGGTACCAGGTGTACTAGATCGGCTCTATAACACGCCGCGGGCGTCGATTACCAATCGCTATAAAAACTGGACTATTCAACCACTGGACTCCAAGACTACGAGGACCGCAGCCTATGATGTGATGTCTGCCCAAACCTGATGTTTTTCTTTCGCTCGTAATACTTAGATCTATAAAAACAGTGCCTGTTATTTTCCCATGCTCCATAGCCTGAAAATATTTTTTGGTTAAATCATGTAAGGTAGTTTCAGTTGAGTGTGAGGGCCTAAACCCTAACATTCAGGTGGGCGAATGAATATCCACCTGCACTTTGATTGTGAATGATGCCAGCTTTTAAGTTTACTTTTTAATCCTGCTCTGTGGGTTGAGTAGTTCTCTGACCTTCTCCAGGTATTGGTATTCGGGGAGGTTAAGCTCTTCGTCGGAGATTGAGAAGTCACAAAATGATGATATCAAATGAATTAGTAGACATTAATATCTTATGATCTAGCAAACCGTGCTCAATGTGAATTTGACATCAAATGTGGAGATATAGTTTGGGGTTCGGTGAAATAACCACATAAAATGGTGATATAGCCCTCGTTTTCGAGCTGCACACGTACGTATCTCCTATCGTACCCGCACCATATCTAATGGTCCCATATGAAATATAATTCCGAACTAATTATAATATAATTACAATGAACGCACCTGCAAGCCGCATAATTTTGATAAGCACATCAAAATGTGCAAAGGACTTACCAAGTAAATGGTTGAGAATTGTTTAGCTGAATAATTGTGTCTGTTTGTACTCCCATTAGGGCATCAGTCTGAGTATCATCCGTTATCCATAGAGCAAAGTCTTCTGTATAACGTCTGCTATGTCTAGAAAGGCAGATATATGCAAGCCGAGCGCCAGCCAATCTTTACTCAATCGTGACGTCATTTCATACCCAAATCAGGACTAAAACGTTGGATTGGTCAATTCGAATGCAGTGTTTCGTCATGCAAGAGCAGCTGGACGCATGTCGCGTAACATGATAAACAGCGCGTGACACAGGTTATCCACAGAGCAGAGTCTCATGTATAACGTCTGCTATGTCTAGACATGCGGATATATGCAAGCCGAGCGCCAGCCAATCTTTGTCGACTTTACTCAATCGTGACGTCATTTCATACCCAAATCAGGACTAAAACGTTGGATTGGTCAATTCGAATGCAGTGTTTCGTCATGCAAGAGCAGCTGGACGCATGTCGCGTAACATGATAAACAGCGCGTGACACAGGTTATCCACAGAGCAGAGTCTCATGTATAACGTCTGCTATGTCTAGACATGCGGATATATGCAAGCCGAGCGCCAGCCAATCTTTGTCGACTTTACTCAATCGTGACGTCATTTCATACCCAAATCAGGACTAAAACGTTGGATTGGTCAATTCGAATGCAGTGTTTCGTCATGCAAGAGCAGCTGGACGCATGTCGCGTAACATGATAAACAGCGCGTGACACAGGTTATCCACAGAGCAGAGTCTCATGTATAACGTCTGCTATGTCTAGACATGCGGATATATGCAAGCCGAGCGCCAGCCAATCTTTACTCAATCGTGACGTCATTTCATTTCCAAATCAGGACTAAAAGGTTGGATTGGTCAATTCGAATGCAGTGTTTCGTCATACCAGAGCAGCTGGGCGCATGTCGCGTAACATGATAAACAGCGCGTGACACAGGTTTTTTTTTTTATCCATGTCTATGACACACAACGGATGAATGACCGAAGACCCGATATAGAAAGCGCCAGGGGATTGGTCAAAATCTAATCGTCAAGGTGTGGTTGTCTTGCATAATTAACCATCGAATTTACTCAAATGTAATAGACCATTGGCTTTCGCCATGGTCTTTTATATATACTGCTCAAAATACGGCATGAAGACCTTTCTTTCGTTTGTAAACATTGGGCGCCATTTTATACGGTATGTCACATGGGCGTACATCTTAGCCGTAGTTGGCAACACATTTCGCCAAAAATCGCACATTAACATTCTGATTATATGAGGAGGAATTTTTATAAAGTCTTTAGTAGTGCTTGATGGTTATATTTTTTTTTCATCGATGCATTTATACCTCCCAAATATATAACTATTCTTTTTTTAGGATGGCCTTCCGTAGTTTATCAATCCATTGTCGGAAAAATGTGCCAACCGAGATTGAAAAAGAAAAGTCTATTAGGCCGCAGGGAAACGGCTTGACAGAACACTGATGTCGATTGCTCAGTTGTCATCAAACTCGGGCCGGATTGCACTCCAATTCTCGCAATGCACTCGCTCAGATGAAAAATAGGTCTAAAATGTAATAAA
Organism: Patiria pectinifera; assembly: GCA_029964075.1. NCBI lineage: Eukaryota > Metazoa > Echinodermata > Asteroidea > Valvatida > Asterinidae > Patiria > Patiria pectinifera. The sequence continues at coordinate 203,499 of CM057148.1, read as the reverse complement.
ATGAACAGGTTTTTTTTTTTAAAGAATCTACACATGGGCCTACCTCGTGGTTTGGGTATAGTCCTATAGTTGTATTATTGAAAGATTTAAAGTTGACAATTAATAAATTTGGATGTTAAAACATTTATACGAAGGGAATATTGTGAGGTGGAGTAGGTTTCAAACGTCTGGGTTTAAACCGGGTAAGAGTCTGGTCACCGATAACGGCACGAGACGAAAGGTAAATGTGGAATAGTACATACAGTATCGACGCCTGAAAATTGTGACGATTTCCATGAGATGTGCCATAAACTAATATTGTTTTCAGCCTTTTTGAATTTAGGCCTACAAAATCACTAGAAGCACTGCAATACTCGATTACATATCCGATACACGTAGTTAAGTTTACTTTTTCAATGCCTGCCCGCTTTTTATTATGTCAGTCATTGTTGATTTATCATGTCAACCAATATGTTTTGCAGACATGATAGACAGGTTGTCAGCCTTTGTAATGGCTAAACGTTTAAGCGGTTTTCAAAATGAATGCTAATCGTTTACAAAACCAATCGTTTAATGAAGTCGGATCCTTTATGATTGGACATTACTGGCCGGTTTTAAACACTTGTCAGCAGTGTTTAAACATCGGTTTCAAACCTTCAAGTTACGGGCTGTATCGACCAATAGGAATAGATAAACTGCCTCTGGTATTTACAAATAGTGAATCACGATTTTAAGTTCAATGTGCGTATCTAAGCAAATTGACGATTGTATTTAATATTCTTCTAGCAAAACATATTACGATGCCATGTGCCAGTTTAACTTTGGTACAGAATTGTTTTAATACTTACGTGTTCAATTTTACCGTCATCCATATCTTTTAGGGTAGAGACCAGTTCAGAGAAACTTGGTCTGTTGTTCGGATCTTCTTCCCAGCACTTACGCATCAGGACGTAACTAAAAATAGTAACAATGAAACCTTGTGAGTGAGGATTTGTCTGTGTTTCGAATGGTCTTGTTAGCTCCCCATGGGGGAAGAATGTATTGTATGTTTCTGGAAAATAACTTTTTGGACACATAACTAGAAACAAGTGGTAAAATGTGACGGTTTAATCCTGTGTTTCTCATTAGCATTATAGCTTTGGACCAAAGCCTGGGGGTTTTGGTCAGTATCAAATGAAATCAAATGATTATAGTGCGCATGCGCAAGGTATACCGCCCCTAGAGTGGTAACAAGCATTTTGATGGACATCTTTAAAAAAGGTGATAACCCCCCAAAAAGCTGCCACCGCTGCAATGCTATCACATATTTTCAAACTCTGGAGGTGTATACCTTGCCAAAAATCTCCATGACGATTATTCCCCTCACTTGATACCTGTGGCCAAAAATTTGGACCGAGGCTGATGGCCTACTATAACCATAAAGAAGGGTAAACAATATTTCTTTTACCACCACTAAAACAAACATATGCCTTCGTGTAATCTGAAGTATTAAGTTTGTTTCAGCAATGATTTTCAACAAACAAATTAGTGTTGCCCAACGAAGATAATTTGATATGAGACTTCAGGGTTTGCATTTGCGGTAACACCGTGTGGAACTATCTTTTTTTGTGAGTATGTGTGGTACAAAAGAGAACCTGTTGGATTAACTCGACGTTTCGAACAGTATGCTATGTTCGTCGTCAGAAGAATGCTTGACTTTAGCTGGGATGGTGGTGTAAGTACTGCCAGGGGTGCTGTGTGTTCGGTGAACCGTGTAGGCGGGAAATTCTGACTGGATGCTTAGTGGGATTTATATTACGATATTCGTAGTTTGTATTTTTTTATGTGGCTGCATCTTTGTGTCAAGACTGACTTTCGACAAGACACCGAGAATACATCCTATACTTTCCTAGATGAAAGGGGCTTGCAAGGTTTGGTGGAAAAGTACGGCATTACACCCAATCATGTTAGGTAGCTTGGCCAAGTTTGCCTCACAAGATACTGTCACCGTCGGTCAGTTTGTCGCATTCATCTCCAGATACAAGTCTTGATAGTCTATGGGCCGATCAAAATTTACAAAAAAAAGTGGCGTTTTATTCCTCGGCGACGTTGTCAGCGACTATATTTCCTTAATTCCTTCGTGATTTTAGAGGAGTTAAAACTGTTTGATGTGTAGCCAGATTATCCTTGTCTGTGCATTGTTCAGTCACCCGATTAAACAAAAAATGGGATAAGCACCCGACAACGTCACTGACATGACATTTTTGTTGGGGGTCGTCATCTTGAAATTACGTGAACATATATGATCTTCCATTGGCTGGTTAAACATGTTTGGCTCAGCACGTCGCTCAGTTTGCCCGCACACAGTGAGTTTTTAGCCCCACACGGTGAGTTTTGTGCCTCGGGAGGCGGATTAATAAGCAAACAAGGCAGATACTTTCCTCACGGCCTCGCAATGCAAACAAACGCGATTGAGCATTGGTTACCATTGTAATATCATTTTTTTTTTTGCAGACGGTTAAAACAAGCATGACAATATCAGACAAAAATCGCATTTGTAACCAACGTACTGTTAGACATTATGAAAAGAAGGCTTATCAGAGCTAAAAGAAGATTACTGGAGGTTGCACAAGTCATTTTGGAACGATTAAAACACTATCCAGAACTTAACAGAAAAAAGTGTCCTAAGCTACACAAACCCCATCAATACATCTACATACTACAATTTATATATTTTTATTTTTTTGGGGGGGGGGATTACGTAGGCCTCGCCTAATAGTATGTCGAAATAGTTTTTCTTCTTTTTCTCCAATTTGTGGTTCAAGTCAACAATTAATTGTTTGATTTTTTTTCTGTTTTCACTTACATTTGTACTTTTTACTCTGTAGGCCTATAGTTTAAATTTAACTTCACTCCTCCATTGCTCATTTTCAATATTACACTAGGATTACGAATAGTTGAAGCTTACAAAAAAAATCAATTCTAGTGAGGTTTCTCAATCAAGTATTGCAATAAGATTCAAATTAACATGAAGGGGAAAGACATGTCTCTGTTTGTAACGGTTCCTAATTTCAAGCCTTGATGGATAATTAGTTTTTATTTTTTTTATAAGTGGGCCACATTTGTTTGTTGCTCTCTTGCTTGTTCGTGCTGTTCATTCCGAAACTTCAGGTAAGGTCTGTCATTCTTTTCTTTCTTCGGGGGGGGGGGTTGACTTTTCCTATAAGCATGCAAAACGTAACTTATTTACGTATTTACTCTGTTATATTATTTTAATTAATTTGATATAGTTTGCATTTTCTCTCCAGAATAATATCTCCAGATTCAAGTAATTGATGCTAGTGAATATAGTTTCTTATAAAACAACTTCACTCTATTAATAATAAAATAACTACCAGTTCCAATGATCAAAGATTCACTAGGTACGAATCAGTTTTAATTGGTAATCCGACTTTATACATCGGTTCGCCTAATTTTTAGCCCAATTTACAGACACCTCATTCATCTCCCTTTTTAGGGCTAATTTCAACATGTTATCGATTTTAACATGATTTCCCATTTACCTTTGTTAGGATAACTGTGCCAGTAAGCAACTTTGTGTATTTGAAGCTCATCAATATTAAGGTTTGGAAAGACTACTTGATGATATCTGAGGAAAAGGTATACGCGCAACTTTAGTTATAGGGTATAATTGTAGCCATTTTGGATCTTTATTATGTCCTCGTAATCATCCAGTCTTTGATAGGCTTTAGAAAACGTTATTTACGATTTATGCAAATAAGGCACTCTTCCCAAAGTAATTTCAGGTGTCACCCCTCCTAAATACCTTCTTTGGGGCTATAAGAATCTATCTGCCAGGTTTGGTGCTTTGAGGCAGTTGGTCACGATTCAAACCATATGCATATGCTCACGATTCCAACCATATGCCAGTCCTTGCTAAGGAGTAAATATCAGGCCACTCTATTTGTTTTTATTTACATATTTCAGTTCAATCTAGTCAGTGAGCATTTGAAAGTAGTTTAATTCATTTTCACAGTCTATTGGCTGTTAGAAGTGAATTCAGCCTTCATAATATCTGCACTCCAAGAACAATGGCCTTGTAAAAAATTACAAAGCATTCTTATTTAGCCGGTACACGGTTTAGAAGATGAAATATTTTTTCCCGTAGAGAAAATGAAACTATCAACTTTTCTGTTTACAAAATAAGTTTTGTATTCTTTAAGACAACACTTTGTCTATTGTTTTGAACAAAAGGAGTAGTTTCGACTGGTTCCCTTCCCTCATTCGAATAGAGGAATCGGAAACCAGTGCGTGACATCCTACCTATTGTCGGCACAGTTGCTGGGCTTGGGCATACGGTATCCACCCTTCAGCTTCCTCGGTAGTGCCTCGCTCTCAGTGGTCGGGTAAGGGGTTCCCCCTTGACAATTAAAGTTGAATGGGAATTAGATATAATAGAGAACAAAACGGAAACAAAGGACCTATTTTATAGTATTCGCAACACGTATAAAGATCAGGATGGAACGTACCCTGAAACCATTTGATATCTGGTGTGATTTCTTTTACCTAAAGTACAAGATACATACAAAAAAAAACAATCGTATTTTTCTTACCAATTGTAGATATTTCCCACAGAAGAATGCCAAAAGACCATCTGATGATGAAAACAAAATAAAGTTAAGAAGTCTTCAATTTAATTAGGGCGGATAATTTTGAAAATAAATTCAGTGTTCCAGGTTTTAGCCTGACATCACCCATAAAGTACTCCATACGATAAACAAAGTCCTTTCTACTTACACATCACTTTTTGTCGTGTACTTCTGATACCTGATTGACTCAATAGCCAACCAGCGGACTGGAACTCGTTTCTAGAATGAAATACAAACATTAAATACACCAAACATCAAATATACACCCAAAAAGTCCACGGTTGATCCTGAATTCGGGTCATATTCGTCACTTTAATTTCCCAGTTCAAAGTAGGTCTTTAGGGTCAAATACCACTATTGCAGGCATAGGCGTAGCCAAGGGGGGGGGGGCCAGGGGGGCCATGGCCCCTCCTGCTGTGTGTGGTAAAAAGAAAAAAAAGAAAAAAAAGGAACGCAACAAAAATGGAATGTTATATAATGTACATATATTAAAAGTGGATTTTTACCAAAATGCGAATTGTATTTTAAATGAAAGTATACGAGTATGTAAATATGTGTTGTCCGAAATGCTACGTACGTGACACGTACATATTCATGTATACGTACCGAAGGCTACAGTAGTTAGCCTCCGGTTCCTGGTATGGAGCTTGCCCAAAAAGTGGTGCGGCGACGCGGCTTTTTTTTTTTTTTTTTACCTGATTTTTTTGCCTCAAAGTGTAGGCTGATGACTGCAAATGGTGCCCGACTGGACTTAGTGCAAATATATGGGAGTCCAGAAAGGCCATCTAAAAACACGTTTAAATTGTGCAGCAGGAGGATTCCAGTCAAACCAGTGAGTTTGGCGGTTTTGAGACATCATCTTTCATGGAAAAAAAAACTTTTTCATTTTGCCGACGCGCATGGCTACGGCGACGCGCGCGCATACCAGAAACCGGAGACTTTTTTTTTGGCCTAATGATCGCTTTTTTTAACATTTGGACATGGTCAGGCGATAGTAGAGTCCGAGATCGATTGTCCTATTGCGGTTGCTATTATTTTTTTGGACCATTTTCACTTGTACCCCCAATCAAAATCGTCAGATTTCACCCCCAAAACGGTCTTCAAACAGCCTTATGCGCCCCTGTAGGCTTCCGTGGGAAGTGGAAATACAAATGGTGGTGGTTATTTTCCCAAAAGGCGGCTATAGACGGCCTGTGTTCGTGTACAGGTTGAGTTAAAAAAAAAAGAGCATACTAATGGTCAGGGCCATTGTTTTATTGATATTCTGCATGTAGCACTTTCAAAATCTAGGATATGAAAGCCCAATTCATAAGCTTTCGTTTACATGTAGTACAAGAATCATTGAAATTTAAACACAACCATCGTTTTAAAGTTCTGTCCACGGATCACAACAACTGACGTATTCTTTCAGAATAACAAAAATAAATCACATAGGAATGTGCATGAATGAATAATGTTTTCGTGATGCGAAAACTGAGAACGTACACCAACAAAACCAAGATGTCTGGCGGTTACAAAACGAACGAGGTTTTCCTAATAAAAGGGGCCCTCAACTTATTCTGCGATAGCCCTAAAAAAAATAATTTCGCGACCCGAGCTGTTATGACTTTTTAGCCTCAAGCCTTGCGCATCTTTTGATACCAAAAACATAAAAATCGGACGAGGGGTTGCCGCGTTGCGAAACTTTTTCCGGCGCTACGCGCCGTGAAAACTGAATTTTCCCACATACCGTCGTCATGTACACAGCATGCACAATTACCATTCGTACTTATCACTGTTTATCAATATCAATTAATTAGCCATAATTCCAAAAACGTTTGACCATGTTGACCTATTGTCATGAAATTTCGTGGGTATGTTCATGATGAGTTACTCTATGCATGTACCGAGTTTCAAAATTGTTCGGTACTCGATGGCCGAGATCTTAGGGGGGGGGGGCTGAATCCCCCCCCCCCAGGTCAGTCAAACAACCTTTCCCCCATGCAAATCTGAAGATTTAAAAAGTCAGTATGTCGGAGACATACTGACAACCTGAAGTACATTTACAATAAATTCATAAACACTGCAGACATTTCGTCAACGACACCACGAAGTATAACACCCGAGTGGGCTTGAGTGCGTTAGGCGCGTATTTTACAGAACCGAGTAATTTTCGTTTTCGAGAAGTAACATCCGGGTAGACTGTGCGTTCAATTCGTGTATTTTTGCTTGCACGAAGTAACTCACCAGTTTAAAGGCTTTTATTTAGTGTTTCAAAACGTTTTTCTCCGAATTGTATTTCCGTAACAGTGTTGTTACTTTGTGAAAACAAAAATCCGTTCGCGCCAGTGTCCGAAGTGCGGGCGCACATTTGGGGTGTTACTTCGTGAAACGTACCGTAACCACAATTTGTCATTGACGTTTTCACACCGAAGTAACACTGGGGTAGACTTGGGTGTTACTTCGTGAAGTCGTTGACAATTTAAATCTTTTGATTGGTCCCAAGCCCGTCAGGACCGGTTTTAAATTACTATGGTTGAAGACAAAGACAAATTTTTACTCATGTTGCACATAGTAACATCGATCAATACAAAAAACAATAACAGGCCCTTACGCTTGGGAGGGGGGAGGGGGTTTCCGCTCGGTGACGAGTTCCGCTCAGAAATAAAAACAAAAAAATGCCAAGAAAAAATTCAACTTTGATGACCCACCACCAACCCCCTTAAAATCTTACCTTGAAGAGCAAATTTGATTCAGAGTAAGAAGAAAGTGGCCAGGAAATGCCTCAGATTGTACCACAGAGCGTCTAGAATCCAAAATTTCCCGGGGCCCTTAAGCGGGACCCGGACCCCACGCCGTAAGGGCTTCGCGCTTCGCGCTCACATTCAGGTTCGTAATGGCCGGTCAGACTTGGCCCCCCCTGCTCCATATTCCTGGCTACGCCTGTGATTGCAGGTCTTTATGCCCCTCCCCCCCCCCAAAAAAAAAAACACGAGTAGAGTCATTTTGCGACCCGTAGTAGTCTATAGTAAGGTTAATCATGACAAGGATTACGAATCAAATCTGACCCGGGACTGTTTATAGTGTCTATAAACTGTCTATAATGCTCTTACAAGCCAAGATAAAGAATCATGATCCTACAAATGTCAGTGAATCTAGCAATCAAAGTCAAATATGACCTGGGAATTTTTAAAGCGGACCAATCTTGTCAAACTTCGGATTTCATGGACTTGTTCTTATGATGCTGTTACCTGCCAGGAAAGAGGTCAATAATATTAACCCATCTAATGGCAGTCCAGCAATCAAAGTCAAATAACTTGAAAGGGTTATTTGTGACTAACGAAATCTGTTGATTTGTAATATACGAGTCACTGTCGCACTAAAGGACTTGTGTTAGTCTTTTGACGATTTTAATATATAAATTGTAAACATATACTCTTCAGTGCAAATGCTTATTTAGTCTAATAAAAACCTCATTAAGAAGCGAAAAAAGATCTTGGAGTGTAGTTCTAGAGTTAAGTTTCCATAAAAAACAAGTAAGTTAACATAAAATAAGTCTCCATAAAAAGTACCCTTGATGTTTGGACGTAGATATCCTCCCCTCTGGACAGTCCGAAGTCTGAAACCTTAGCAATTAGCCCTTCAGATAGTAGGATGTTCCTAGCAGCCAAATCTCGGTGGATCACCTTTTAAAAAAAACCCAAAGAACACAATTAAAAAAAAACTACTTTTAAATCAATGTTTGATCTGTTCATTGGTTCTCCTAGGGACACAGCCCTTGAAATTGCTCTATCTGAGCAAAACCTTTTCTTAAAGCCTCGGGTTGCATTCGACCCAAATTCCGCTTCAGATTTGACCCAAAGCTGGGTCAGGTTTGGCCCCTTTTTTGTGTCAACACTTCTCTGTGTTACTCTTTCAGGCCATTTGACCAACAACAAGTGGCATTGCGACTAAACAATTATCATGTCAACCACGAAAATCACTCCAATTTGTTTTGCACGTATCATTTCAATTTCAGAGTGTCAAAATAAATCTGACGGCAGGATTCCAGCTTGCATCTTCCCCTAGACTGGCGTCCGCCCCCTCCCCCTACAAAAAGATGGGAACCAGTTGCTAGTTCCCATTCAGGGAGCGTCTCAAAAGTTGGAACAGCCGGAACGTTCTGCTGGGCACACTGGCCGTTCCGCCCGGCACAGTCATTGTGCCCAGCGGAACGCCGGGGTTCCGCTGGGCATGCATAGCTGCCGTTCCGTTGGACCGTTCCGTTGGACCGTTCCGTTAGACCGTTCCATACTTTTCCTGGCATACGCGTGCGAATATTTCGGTGACTGAAGATGTGTCATATAGAAGCAAACTTTTTCCTGTTCGGGTCTCATTTTTTATTGACTCGAACCCCAGATTACTGCAAACTTTTTTCATTGCGAATTTAAAACATTAGGCCTAACTTATCTATTTCAACAACTTACCTCATCGTCATCACAAACGAAAGAAAACAGTTTAAGATGGGCGCATGATACCCAATTACGGATATCCCATCTGGATCGTTCACGTTCCCAGTGGGACGTTCCAAGGGCACATGTGCCTAGCGGAACCGTTCCACTGGAACGGTGGAACGGTCCAATGGAACGCTCGCCGTTCCAACGGGCACACAGACCGTTCCAATGGATCGCTGGAACGGTCCGATGGAATGGTCCAACGGAACGTTCCCGTTCCGATTTTTGAGACGCTCCCTTAACCCTAAAGGGGCCGGGTTATTTTGACCATCTCTCAGCCGGGGGGGGGCGGATTCCGCCCCCCCCTAAGATCTCGGCCATCGAGCGACGAAAAATTTTGAAACTCGGCACATGCATAGAGCAACTCTTCCTAAACATACCCAAGAAATTTCATGACTATAGGTCAAAGGCTTTTGGAATTATGGCTAATTAATTATTCATATGTATGAATGGCAATTCTGCTCTGTGTACACGACGTATATGCGAAAATTCAGTTTTCACGGCGCGTAGCGCCGGAAAATTTTTCGCTACGCGGCAACCCGTGGTCCGATTTTTATGTTTTTGGTATCAAAAGATGCGCAAAGCTCGAGGCTAAAAAGTCATAACAGCTCGGGTCGCGAAAAAATTTTTTTTAGAGGCTATCACGGAAAATGTTGAGGGGGGGGCGGATTCCGCCCCCCCCCGGCCCCTTTAGGGTTAAAGCCATTGATTGGATCATCTCTGTACGAGCTCAGAATGATTGTGTGTTTATGTTATTTTTGAAATGATATTCACAGTTTTTTGCATGGATGACATTTTTAACACTTGGTTATCAAAACATTCATTTTCAGTCTTAACACAACCCTAGGCAAAATTGCAAGCATTTTATAAAATGCACAGGTTTCAAAAACTGAAAAGTAATGCCCCCGGCCCATTTTATTTATAGTTGCCAAAGACACTTTCAAATTCAGCGCAAATCGATGTTAATCACCAAAAACAATTGCACTTTAGTATAATCTTCTCCGAGACCTCTTAGAGTGTAGGTTGCAATCTCGGCCAGGAACGTGTTCCAGAGAAGTGTCACTAATCAACAACTGAAAAAAATGCAATTAGGCGACGGCTCCTTACCCCCGCTTTAGCAAGGTATTCCATTCCTTTGGCAACATCCAGGGCAAACTTGACCAGCTGATCTGAAGACAATGCATCCTCGTCTGAGTCTGACTGTGAGCGAGCCGTCCGCAGGTAGCTGCGCAGATCACCGTGGGGAAGATACTCCAACGCCACGTACAACACCCCTGAGTAACAAAAAAGCATAATGTTTGTAACCCTTTGCAAAAACTACCAGTCCTGTTGTCCCTCTCATATGAAACTGCTGAGAATGGCAATATACCTATTACTAAAGCCCCACCCCATCTTTCGACCAAATGACGGTTGTGAATGATGTCCGACAAAAAAAACCCGACATGCTTTCGGCTGGAACATGGTTGGCATTAGATAGGCGCACATGTTTTTGGCGGGGGGTTTGGGGGGTTTTTTTGGCCCACATGCGCAGTGGGCGGAGATTAAATGAGCTTAAATACAATATTGTATTAATGTGGTATGATCCCAATAGATTTACGTTTAAAACAGACATTTGCTCTTTACTCATCGTAGGCAAATTGAGCAGGTTCTTTGTTTTTGAAAACGTGCTATAAAACATGACCTTCAGCTGTGTTCGAAAGCGGACTTCAAAACTAGTATCCATTTTGTCAGTTCCAAAGGTATCGTTGTATTTTGTCTGTGAATCTGTGTGTAGCTTTACTAAGTCGATAATCATCAATTATATATTGACAACAAAATGCAATGATACCTCGGTGCTGACACGCGCCAAGCATCGAGACGACATTAAGATGGTGTCCGATAGAAGTCATCATGTGGAGTTCATCGGTGAAATCATCTCGCTCACTCGTAGATGCATGGCCTGTTGGAGAGACAATAATAAAAAAATTAAAAAATAGCATTAAAGTAGGTGTAATATTTGTACATTAATTGTGTACAACTGTGGGCTATCAGAACTGACCGATCCATCAGGTCCCGCCCTCTGCGCGCGTAGACAACGTCCGTTTAACATAATGTCACATTAATCTCCATTTCTATATTATGGAGACACGTCTTTCTAATGGAGATTAATGGGACCAATGACATGCCGCTACTTCTCAGCGGGTGCAACGTACGCGTGAACATGCATGCCGTCATGACGTCATTTGTATCAAGTAAATTCCATGCGTAGGTGTAAGATCACAATCCCGAATGACATTTAACCCTAAGGGAGCTGGGTTATTTTTGACCATCTGACAGCCGGGGGAGGGGGATGCTGATGGCGCCGCCCCCGCCCCCTCCCCCTCCCCGACCCAAGATATCGGCCATTGGTATCGGTGCATGCGTAGAACAACTGAATGTAATCATACCCAAGAAATGTCATGACTATAAGTTAACCCTAAAGGGGCCGGGCGGAATCCGCCCTCCACATTTTTTTCCCGCAAAAGCTTTTAAAAATATTTTTTGCGACCTGAGCTGTTCTGACGTTTTAGCCTTGAGCTTTGCGCATCTTTTGGTATCAAAAACATACAAATCATACAAAAAAAAATCCGGCGCTACGTGCCGTGAAGACTGAATTTTCCCATATACGTAGTGTATATGGAGCAGAATTATCATTCGTGCATATGAATTATTATTTTGCCATAATTCCAAAACCCTATGACCTCTAGTCATGAACATTTTTGGGTATGTTCATGATAGGCTGTTCTATGCATGTACCGAGTTTTCAAATTGTTCGTCATCCGATGGCCTAGATCTTAGAGGGGGGGGGGCGGAATCCGTCCTCCCCCGGCCGAGAGTTGGTCAAAATAGCCCGGCCCTTTTAGGCTTAAAAGGTTTTAGAATTAGCGGCTAATTAATTATTCATATGCACCAATGGTAATCCTGCTTGGTGTACGATACCTATATTGTGCAAAAATTACGGCGCAAAGCGCCGTTATTTTTGCACTCCGCGGCAACCCGAGGTCAGAATTTCATGTTTTGGGGTGTCAAAAGATGCGCAAGACTCGAGCCTAAAATGTCAGGAGAGCTAGAGGCAGGAAACACAATTTTTTTGCAAAGGTGTAGCGGAAAAAGGCGAGGGGAGGATTCCGCCCGACCCTTTTAGGGTTTAATCGTGGATGTGATAGGTCGAAACACTTAATTAATTAATTCTTAATGGATAGCGCAATTAGGTCTCTGTAAGGTATAATCACATCACACAGTGAGTATTTATAGGTTACCTTTGAGCATCTTGATGGCAGCCCTTGTCAGTTCTCCATCTTTCATCACACCACCTGATCGCACCTCACCAAAGTTCCCACTGCCGAGGACTCGCTCACCGACGATGAGGTCGCTGCGAGGCACCTTCCACCCTTCAGCCCATGGAGGTAGATGGTCCTCATCATCGTCATTACTTGAGATCATCGGTGTTTCCTCTTGTGGTGGTGTGGTATCGTCATACTCGTGTTCATCTACATGCGGTGAACTCCTGTCTTCAAAGTTATGTTCAACCTGCTGTGAAATATTGTACTCGTAGTTGTGTGGATCTTGTCGAGACGATCTTTCTTCATATTTGTGTGCAGCCTGAAGTGCAATTCTGTCCTCGTATTGGTATGCATCTTCTGGTGCAATTCTGTCCTCATATTTCACTTCAAGTGAACTCTCGACCACAGATTGACCTGATTGTCCTAAATCATCCTGCACTTGAGCATTTTCCTTGAAACACAGGCACAAAACAACAGCAGAACACTCACATGTTATTAATATTTTCGACTTTAACCATCAATTTTATCTGGAAACTAGCCAGACTTTCCCTATTTGACTATATTTAAGCCATTCTATGACACATTCAGGGATTAAAATTAGGCATTAACAGCCGTGTGGTTGCGAAAGATTTCTAAAAGGTTACGTAGGCCTAACACTTTATTTTGAATGAAACTACATGCACACAGACATGTTCACGCGCGTTGGCGGGCGAAATCATTGAAAATTAATTGCTCCTGTTTGGAAGACCGTATCTTCACGCACCTTTCAGGGTTTATTTCCCTTATAATGATCCAAGCATTTACTTAAAATCGTTGTAATATTTCGTTTCGTTAAAATTGGCAAAATAGGCCTGGCCGAAAGTTGAAACATTGGCGTTTGCAACATCTGTCAATCTCTTCAAGCCTCACAAATATTAAAAAGGTTCCTATCCACTATGGTGTGCAGTAAAAGTTTGGAGAACAACCTCCTTCACGATTCATTAATTGATAAATATCACCCTTTTTGCCGGCTTCCATTGGTCGATACCGAGACCCACGCCAAATCACGCCTATTGACGTTAATGAATATGCTAATTTAGCTTTCGTCTGAAGTTTGAACAAAATTGCCTGGAGCAACACGTCGCCCCCACCCTAATCGAATTTTGTACGAATTTTAAATTATATATCAAAAACCGGAAAAAAAATAGGCGTTATTATACACTTTGGTCTGTTTTTTTTCCTACTGAGCAAACTCTTTTTTGGCCACCCCCCCCCAAAAAAAAAGAGACCAAGCTTTGGAACAAGTGAAAAGGTCGCAACGCTTTAATTTCCATTCCTCAGTGAAAAATTGTGTGTTTTTCCTGAGGAGAAAACTTTGAAGATTTGCTCTTTTTTGTTTCTTTTTTGTTTCGCTGGGATACAAGTTAAACAGGTTGCAACAGTTGAAATTGTATTTCTCTGAAAGTTGTTTTTTTTTCTTGGGGCAACGAGGTTGGAATTTTTTTTCTTCTGAGGAGCAAACTGTGCAAATTTTTCTTTTTCTCTTTTTGTTTTGCTGTACAAAAGTGGGGAACAAGATACTAAATTTTAACGTATTTATTTGTGAAAGTGAATGTTTTTTCCACAGGAAAAACTTTTTATTGTGTTCTGGATCCGCCCTTGTTTAAGGTTGTACCAATTTCTATCAATTTTAGGTTGTTCTATCAATTCTAGATTTCGGATCAACCCCCCCCCCATACAAATTATTTCAAAAAAATAATAATAAATAAAAAACTATAAGAAATAAGTATAGATTGGACTTAACCCTCTGATCTATTGTAGAGATCAGTGACCGAATCCCATGTCAAAGTTATCAACTACGCCGAAGTAAAAATCTCCCATTTAACGACTGTTTTGCTGAGCTGCTTTACTGTCAAACTTTCATCAATTGGTGGATAACAATTACGGTAGTATAAGAAAATGCAAATTCTTACTTAAAAATGCAAAATGTATGATAATATCCTTAAGGTTTGCGCGGCAACTTCCCGCCGGCACAGTAAAATCCGAGAGATGACAGTGGTTTCGACATGAAAAAGCCGTATGTTGTGAATCAGTCGTGTTTCCCGATTTTTCCTGCGTGTTGTGAAAGGACGACGCCTAACAGGCAACAGACGCTGAGAGCGTAAAACATGTCACCGTGCAAACGACAGTTAACCTGTCGACGAGTTGCGAAAATCAGTGAAGAAAAGACGAGAAAAACCACCTTTCCACTCCCTACATAAAATTAGATTTTCAGTATGTTAATCAGTGATGTTTTCTTCGTGTGCGAGTGTTAAAATAAATTCTATTGCCTGTTTTGTCGTAATTTGACCGGACTGAATGAGTATCCAACAACTCGTGAAATAACAACTCTGAGAAATTCCTAGAAATTGATATCAATACATAGATTTGGGGACGTTTTCGAACAATTTCTTCACGACTTTAAGGTCAGCTTTACCAGTAACCAGTACTGACGTTTTGGTATCGATGACGGCGATTTTTTTTTCACTGACATGAAGTTTAGAATTTCTTCTTCCGTTACAATTTAAGATTTTAATTATAATAAGCATATCTTCTAAGAAACACAACTTTCAAAAGGCCACGGTTTTTTTTGGGGGGGGGAATGAATTTCAATTACTCTTTTGTAGCGTCTAAGTACTTAACAGGATTAACTTTGCCCATCAACGGCAGACGCTCTGCCTTCGCAACCACATGGCTTTTAAGTTTTACAAACGAGGCAAATCCAGTACTTGAACACGGTATTTCATATGTTACTGTGGGACTTGGTTATGTTGTTTTTATAGCAAAATCACTTCATTTAAAATTTCTGAGGTCGTTTCGAAATTCGTAATTGGTTTTTCTTTTCTGAATTGATTTTATACGTGTCCAGGATGCCTTTTCATTCTTAGTCCTAACCTATCTTGCAATTTTTCTTCAGTCATGGGCCTGTTGAATAGTCGCGTGACAGTTATAATAATATTATTATAGTTTCGTCACTGATGATTTTTCTCCCCTCCTTATAATAAAACATCTTCATTGATATTTATTGTAATAAATCAGTAAAACAAACAAAGGCTCACCATTTGGACAGACGACCGTGCGTCACGTTTTATCTGAACTTTACGACGTTCCCTGTGGTTCCTTCTGAACTTCACAAACATAACGATTGCCAAGACAACCAATGTGCTCAGAACACTGACGACAGTAACTATGGCAATAAGCACTCCATTTGCATGTCTGATGAGAGCTTCTTTTTCTTAACGAGAATCAAACATATTGTTTGTTTACATAAGAATGAAACTATTCCATATACTAATAACGGTGGTTTTTTTTGGCAAACACACTTGCAAAAAAAAAAACGAATCAGATTTTGATCCCGATTCAGAGACATATTTTGACCTTTCATTTTTTCAGGGTCAAAAATTACTTTTAAGGTGAAAATAACACTTTGGTCAAGGTTTCCAGATTTAAATAAAGACTTTAAAAAAAGAGTCAACTTTGAAAAGTATCACTTCAAATGTGCATGTGACCCGGTTTCTGGTCAACTCTGACCCAGGACTTTTAAAAGTGGGTATTACAACGGAACAAGGAAAGTTTATCACATGGCTATGCAGGGCTAGCTGTGTTAGACATCGGAATGATATGCTCAATACACAATTTGCTACAAGGTGCCGTGTCTTCTTCATTTTATGTAACTGTGCTGTAAAGCACAATGACATCATCTTTAAGATTTTTTTTTTTCAATTTGGTTGAATAAACTATGTCCTTAAAACCGAAACAGACATGTTTATGAAAGGTAGTTTTGACTATCCAGCTGGATCAATTTCTCTCGAATTTTATTTAAACAAGTAGATGCGTTTCTCAGAAAAACAAATAAGCCCGAGGCAATTTCGAAAATGATACTGTCAGTCACAAAATATAATTATTTTTATTTCCCTGTGATAGGTATTGTTCATACTGGTACATTGTAGGAAAAGGGACGGGTGTCTAAAATGCACTTCGGCACTTAACAGTTTGTTGCAAGATTTCCATTGGATACTAAAAACTCAAACTACCATAGAAAAAATCTCTCAATTTCATGAAACAATTTCATAATTCATACTTTAGTTTAATGAGTCCCTTTAATGTTAGACTAAAACAGTTATTGAGATGTTCCTCAGGGAGAGTCAACAAGAATTTGACCACCAATGATGCCGAAAAGTGTCAGACTGAGGCTTATGTCAAAGATGAACTCACTGCCATTTAAAAAGAGGTCACTAAGCTTGCCCTCTTGGACAGGCACATACATAATATGTAATACTCACCCGCACAAGACGTTATCAGTACTCTGGTCCTCAGTGACTGATCACTGCTCGTTACAAGGCACGTTAGGTTACGTTCTCGAGTCTCGTTGCCAGGGTTTGTCACGATGTGCCAGCTGCTCACGTTGACCAGCCCAGCTCCGGTCCGTGTCTCGCTTTTAGCAGCGATCGTCTGATTGCCAAGCATCCACGTGAAGTTCCATACACTAGGTCTGGCGTCTCGAATCCTGCACTCGAATTGCCGCGTGGTGCCGGACTGGATGCAGACGGCGCCATACTCGTGATTGTCCAGCACAGCTCCTGTGGAGGGGTCCAGCAGTTGCAGACCTACTTGACGATCTAACCATTTTTCTTTCGTAAGGAAACACAGCAAGGGGACAATTGTATAAACGACCGATTGATGGATTTGTCTTATTATAATAGTGAAGTGTTTTTCGGCCTATATCGTATTACAAGCAGAGGTGGCAGCAAGTCATTTTTCGCAAGTCCAAGTCAAGTCACAAGTCATTGATTGCAAGACCAAGTCAAGTCACAAGTCATTAGGTCCAGTCACAAGTCAAGTCACAAGTCATAAGGTCCAGTCACAAGTCAAGTCACAAGTCATTTGGTCTAAACACAAATCAAGTCACAAGTATCTTTGTCCAAGAACACGTCAAGTTGCACATTATTTTTTCCAGCTGTAATAAGCTAAAAGAACCTGGCGTCAACTTACGAGTTATTTTGAACATGCTTCCTTAATTCCCCCTTTTCAATGTGTTGCAATTACTATTCTTGTAGTTTATCACATATCTGTCGGATATTAGCCCTTTGTATACTTTAATACATTTACTTTACATTGTAGAAATAAATGTTGAGATGACATGAAAAAAAGTCTTCACTCACTCGATTACATGTAGTATACTAACACTTTATTGTTCAATTTTCATGTATACTAAACGCCAACCATTGGGTTAGGCTATCCGGTATTTTACATGCAATTGGCAAAGGCCTGCTTTCTTTTCATGAAAGGTTCCTTTCAAAGTTTGTTCAACCATTACATTAAGCAAGAGACTTGGTCATTGAAAACTGTAGTTGTGACAGTCTTAATGAAAACTTTTGAAACTAGTGGGAACTATTCATTTTACTAGATTCAGTCACTGAGGTCTATTTTCTGGAATGAAACTTTCTCACTGCATCTATAAACTGCATTTATAAACAACTTGAGTGGCCTTTTTGGGCCTTGTGTTGGGCGACTTCAATTTAAAAAAAAAATCTATTTTTTTCATGTACAAACTGTTACACTTCAAATAAACAAGATTTGATAGCATAGTATCACTCAACTTTGCTCTGTGTGGCCTCATAATTATTCCTCCATGACTGAATACAGTTTCGATGGGGGATCTAGTAGCAGGAACATAGAGCACCCTCAAAGCAAGAGGAAAGAGTCTGGGAGGCTGTTCTTATTTACCAACCAGAAGTGCACGCAACGTAACAGCTCAGCTCACTGATATGATCTACAGCTGCAGCTGGGCGAAGTCCGTTTTTTAATGCACGAAAGGCGTAAACCGAATAGCTAATTAAAAGTATAACAGTTTAATTAAAGTGTATTGGGTCGCTCGAGTAGCGTCTGATTTGGGTTGGTAACAAGTCATTTTTTGCTATCCCAAGTCAAGTCACAAGTCATTGTTTGCAAGTCCAAGTCAAGTCACAAGTCAAAGCTGGAATTTACAGGTCAAGTCACAAGTCACAAAAATAGCGACTCGAGTCCGACTCGAGTCCAAGTCACATGACTCGAATCAGCAACTCTGCTCAGCACACATATTCTTCATGTAAAAGTATTTCAAAAAAAATATATTTATACATGTTTATTTTGAAAATTTTCCGAAGCGTTGCTCATCATAAACATTTTAATTTACTTTTCGTCTTACAGGCCACCAAATCATAAAGCAGCACCTAATTTATAATTATCCAACTTCTGTTGAGCTAAGTTGAGAGTGAGGTCTTGGCAAATTGAAAATTATGTACATTTACTTTAAACACCGACCTGCTGCAGGATGTTTTGGGCGAGGGAGTTGGTTTGTGAATGTTAATGAGATGCCCAAGCTGGCGTACAAGGGTAGGCACGACAACCTAGCTAATGTGATTCACTGGGATATTTGTAGAAGCATGGGGTCATATGTTCCGGAAAAGGTTCTAAATACGAATAAGGTGACGGATCGGTGGAACTGAAACATCTAGACTAATCATATTGTATAGAAAACGGGGTGCTGTTGTCCTTCATAAAAATGCAAAGATGTGACAGTGCCCGGTGATACCTGGGTAGCAAGCATGGAAAACGAGAGGTGTTTTGAAGATGAAGGTCAAGATGATTCCGGTAGTAGTGGGGCCCTGGCTACTAGAAACATCTCGATCACTATTTGCACAACCATGCAGATCAAATTCCTACAGAAGGCGGGACAGCTAGGAGCAGCTAGGATACTACGACAGACGTGTTTGAGATTTGAGGGGCTGCGATACGCAGCTTGACTCGAGGAGTACATGTGCTAACATAAAAAGACTAGTATAAGACCTTATCTCATTGTGCGTAAGTAAAATAAGAATAAGAATAATACAATAATGCAATAACATGGCACACTTTGTTTTATTACATTTGATGACAAAAAAAATCAAAAAGGAGAACTGACCTCAAGGAAAAAAGTGGAACAATTTTGATGAGAAACTTTAACATTCAGGCTTCTGCCTAAGACGAAATCACTAACTGTACAAAGAGGACACTTTGGTTGTCTCTGTGAGGCCAGCAGAAACCTAGTTTGTATACAATACTTACCCGCACAAGACGTTATCAGGACTCTGGTGCTCAGTGACTGGTCACTGCTCGTTGCAAGGCACGTTAGGTTACGTTCTCGAGTCTTGTGGCCAGGGTTTGTCACGATGTGCCAGCTGCTCACGTTGACCAGCCCAGCTCCGGTCCGTGCCTCGCTTTTAGTAGCGATCGTCTGATTGCCAAGCATCCATGTGAAGTTCCATACACCAGGTCTGGCGTCTTGAATCCTGCACTCGAATCGCCGCGTGGTGCCGGCCTGGACGCAGACGGCGCCATACTCTGGATCGTCCAGCACAGCTCCGGTGGCGGAGTCAAGCAGGTGCAGCGTGGCATCTCGTCGATCGGTTGTAGATTCTAATTAGGGGGAAATAATCAAAAGAGTGATCAGCTAAAAAAAGCAACTTCAACAACTGTGAGGCCGGTTCTTGACTTCATTTTAGGGTTGGCAGAATAAAATTATAGGGTTGTCAAAGTGTAAATAATTAAGAACCCACTTTGAAAACTAAAACAACTTTTGCTTTTATGATCCAACATTCTAAACGTGTTGTATGTATTTCACTATTATTAAGCTGACTCACCAATAACACGTAACTGCACTCTCGCTTTAAATTTGCGTAAGAAACCGATGGAAATTGCCTCACACAGGTAGAGACCTCCTGATGTCTCCGTAACGGGGTCGATGGTCAAACTGCAAGCCTTGTAGGTATCATTCCCGATTATGTGGTCGATCAAGTTTTGATCGCTACAGGTAGTCACCGATTGGTCGTTGAAAAGCCACCTGACTAAAGGGTCCTTCCCTGTGTAATCACCAGATAAGATGCATGTAAAGGTGATGTTGGCTCCAACGGTGGCATATCGTGGATTTCCTCCCTGGATGTTGAATTCTGCAGTTCCAGCTTAAAAGAAAGTCAAAAGATCCGCGTGAAATTGTAAACCACACGATTGGATTTTCAGACAAAGTACTTGATTGAGAAGGGCAAAGATTTCTGCTCCTTCTAGCATTTCCTCAGATGCAAAGTTACCGGCGTTTCCCTTTTTT
Source organism: Patiria pectinifera (assembly GCA_029964075.1). Classification (NCBI taxonomy): domain Eukaryota; kingdom Metazoa; phylum Echinodermata; class Asteroidea; order Valvatida; family Asterinidae; genus Patiria; species Patiria pectinifera. The sequence goes on along the minus strand of CM057148.1, from coordinate 182,978 downwards.
CGAAGCCGATTTAGACATGCTTTTTCAAAATTTCAAGTTTGTTTTCTGAAAAAAAAAGTTAAATGATGATTAAGCGCAGTTTAATCAGGTTTATGGACGCACGGACATCTTGAGAATTTTGAGAAGATCCTGAATGTGGTTGTTTACGATTACGTCACACGCTGAACGCGTGAATACCTGGCGGTCATCGGTGGAAAGTTCTTTCGCCGTACATATTCTTGATCCCACCTTTGACCGGAGAAAAGGCATAAGTTTTGCCCATGAAACTTAAGGTGTCTTTACATAAATTAAGTATTGAATTTACGTTTGCTTCGGCCGGGCCGCCGACAGGCTGGTTAGTTAAAACACAGCACGGCACAAGACTCGTTTTGAACTACGTGCTGACATGAAACTCTGCCATTGGCTGGATAGTCCTTTTGAACATTGCTCTTATACAGTTATAGGCCTAATATCTTTATTGGTCTGCGTTAGTGTTTTATTTATCATTCATTGAAAGGCAATACGCATGTAAGCCTAGCCTAGCCTGTACGAAACCATAAGCAAAATTACAAGCGAATATGCCGACTGAGTAGCGTAGCAGCCTACTCCGAATCACACTTGACATGTCCGCTGTTGGTACTTGTGGTTTTGTACATGATGGTCAACAAATTTATAGGCCTACGTTTTTGCATTGCATTCACAAATATTTCACCAATGAGACTCCTTGGCATGTCGCTTGGTTCGACTACAATTTCGAGAGGTGCGGTTCCACATTTATGCGGTCATGTTTTCCACAGCAGCTTGTTCAGTGTTCTTTTAATGTTTATTCATTTGAGGCCTACATGTCAAATTATTTCCATTTTTTTTATGTCTCGTTTTTATGCCAGAGTTTTTTTGTACGTTTCGTGTCTGTTTCCTTTATCGTTCACTCGACCCCGAATTCACGCAGTTTATCACACTTCGATCTAGATACTTACGCAACGGTTTTTAAACGCGATGTCTTCACGGAATTCGCACCTAATTGGTAGCACAGTCCAATTATCTCTTTTATTCGACGGTACCAGTAGGAAGACGCCCCTCGAAATACATGGTTATGGTAATTTGTTGTCTTTTCCTTGGTAATTCGTTTGTAGTATTTTATTTGTCATAGGAAGTCCACGTGAAAGCACATTTTTCTGAACGTGGTATAAATATGAAGCGTAAGGTAGAGTGTGGGAGAGAACCATTTGTGCGTTTGGGAGAGAGAGGTGACCACAAATTCGCTGCCTTGTGGAGACTCACACACAATAGTGAACAAAACATTGTAAAGGTCTCCACAGGGCAATTTCTATAGATGAATAGGTCTCCACAAGGTTTTCACGAAATAGATATATGGGTTTTACTCAAAAACTAGGAATTTCCAAGGTGTGTTTATTTGTCGCAGATGGAAGAGTTTTAGAAAAGGGATATTAATTCCAAATTTCAGCCCAGGAAACTTATTCTGGTTAAAATAAGAGCATTTTGAAAATTCACTTTCAAAATTGAACACTTTACTACACGGGAACAAAGAAATGTCTCCACAAGGATACAAATTTTGGAATGCGTGTTCAAGAGTTGTTGTGTGAAGTTTTGTTGGGTCGTCGCCACCCGTAACCAGCAGGCGAGTGGAAGCAGCCACCGCAGGTACCGGGCCGGCCAACCTAAACTGTTGAGGCCGAGAGCCGCGTATAGTCAGAAGTACATGTAAAAGTACTTGCTTGACCCTCTTTCATCTGTATATGACCAGACGTCACACAGCAGTAGCCTGACCCAAGAGTACACTCTCCAAGAATTACCGTAAGTTCCTTTTTATAATCAAGAACTGATATTTGAATCGTGTTCGGGTATAATCTGAATCCACTTATTTAGACATTATTTGAGATCAATTTGTATTTTCATGTGTGATTACAAAAGAACAGAGATTTGTAGTGTTTTGGGTTATTTTACATTTCATAGATAACCATTTTCCCTGGTGGGAACAACCAACCCTATTCCGATCCCGTGAGACCAATCTGTAAATGGCAGGGACCCCACTGTAGCCAGGCGGTGACTGATCAACACACTGATCGAGGCAGAGACGACCAGCAAGTCAACACTAGTGTCACCCACCTGAGCCGAATTCTATATCTGGGGAAGGTTGCAAGTATCTTAAACATAATCTAGAATCTTGAATCTAGAACCCACAAATTGGCTTTGATTTAAATTGTAATTTGTAAAACTTAAAGACCGGTTGCTTTGTTGTGTTTACTTTGTTTCTTTTAATGTAACAACTAAGTTGCTTTATTTGAAGATTTGGATTGATATTTCTGTATTCGTTTCTTGGCTGGATCAGCAAATTTGTTGTTAATATTTTGTTAAGACTCAAGATGATAAATTGCTGAATTATCTTGTTGAATTGAGCTTTCATATTTTTTGTGTTGTTGCCAAGTTGCTAATTTGTATGCCTTGCTAAGTTAACCTGCTAACTTAACCTACTAAGTTAACCCGTGCTAATTCAACCTGCGATTTAATTTGCTTGATTTGAGAAGTTTCTTTTGATTTGCCTAAGTTGAATTCCGTTACAGTTTGTCATCTTCAGAGAAACCCTGAATTCTTTGGATCGTTCTTAAGTTGAGTTCTTGAATTGTGGAAGATCCTCTGATTTAATTTGATTATTTTGTAAATATTCTTGTAAATATTCCTCTTCTTTTCTTAATTTGATTTTTCTTTAAAATAAAATTGTGCTTTTTCTCTTGAAGTTAAAATCAAATCCGTTTCTGTTTGCCTTATTTACTGAGTTGAAGACAGAACTATCCCATGTATCTAAGGTCTTGAGAAATTACTTGGCACTACAGTGAGGCCCCTTTTTCTTTGGGATTTAAGCAATAAACCTGTTCTGGTCACTCACCAATATATTTATCAGCTTATGTTGTGTGTTAGTTTCTCAGACAAAAACAAAATATACTGCGGAGCCCGGGGAGAGCTTACAAGTTTTTTTTCCAGGTTTTCCAGTTTTTTTTCAACTGTTTCCAGGTTGACATGCAAAACTCCTTACCATTACATCCTGTTGTGGCTTTGTGCTCCGGTGGAGCTTTGACGAACACTTTTTGACTGGTTTTGGTCTGTCTATTGCTCCATGGTGAGCTTTTTGGGCGCTTTTCCCATCAGGTATTCAGGTGGCTTTCATGGTTTGCAACATCTTGTCATACAGTGATGCATATGTCAGTAGTTAATTTGTGTCCCTTATATTGTGCTCTTATGAGCATTTGTATCTTTCTCTTATGAGCATTTGTATCTTGGTCTTATAAGCATTTGCATCTTACTCTTATTAACATTTGTATTGTGCTCTTTATGAGCATTTTTGTGTGCTCTTTTGAGCATTTATAGTGAGCTTTCAGTGTGCATTTTTGTTTTGGTCATTGGCCATATTATTTGAACATTTACGTTGAAAAGTTGTATGCTGTGGATATTTCAAAGTCATTGTAATCGGAAAATAAGCCCAGGAGTTCTCTTTTCCTCCTGCCAGTTCATGCATACAGTTGCTATTTTATGAAATTTCTCGACAGCATTAAAAGGCTGTGATTCTTAGAAACTGTTCTTGATACATGTTTGTGGCAGATGACTGCGTTCAGGATTGTGTTTCTAAGAATTTCATGGTCCCCTCGTGACTTTTGCCGCGGAGTCGTTAACTTTGGATATCGTATAGCTGTGGATATCGCAAGCATGGGCTTTTTTGTGTGTACACTTTTTGTCTTGGAATTTTTCTCATTTTAGTCTCAATATTTCCCATCGTAGGCTTTAAAGTGCGTCATGGTTTTATCAACATGAATTAAACATTCAGTGCTATAAATTTGCACACTGATCCAGCTGAATTTCCTTGATATTTTTTAATCAGGCTGGCTGATGACGCCATTTGATTATTCATTTTAGAGCATATAGTTTGCTGCTTTGAGTGTTTTATCTGCCAAGGCAAAACAATTCGGCAAACTTCATCTGAGGATGAGTACTTGTAACCGTGATTGCACGAAGGACAGCCAGGGATTTCATTCTAATGTCTTCATTTCACAATCTTCTTAAGTTGATCAAGACACAGACCAGTGCGCGTTCATGATGGATACAGGTATTGTTCTCCCTCTTAATTGAACTGTGTGGAGAAAAGTCTGTCTGATGATTGGATAATAGCAATATTGGATGAATGCATAATTTTTAAGCAAATATAATACATACAATATATTGTATATATCATAACTACATGAACAGTGTTAAACAACATGGCTAACAGGTTTTACTCTACGGTGTACATTAATAACTTGGATCTATCTCGTAACATCCCAATGTGTATATATATATATATATATATATATATATATATATATATATATATATATATATATATATATATATATATATATATATATATATATATATATATATATATATATATATATATATATATATATATATATATATATATATATATATATATATATATATATATATATATATATATATATATATATATATATATATATATATATATATATATATATATATATATATATATACTGATTATAAATATATATTCGCTGATTTAACAAAGGAGGGGCGAAAAACCCGCAAAACAAAACCTCTTTTGGAAAAAAAACCACGTGTATCTCACTTATTATCTCCTTATTATTATGGCAAGCACATGTGTAACTTCCGTAGATCAGCACATATTTAGATTTGTATAATGAGAGAAGACAGCGCCAAAAAATATATTACTGACTGAAGGTTTTAAGTAGTTCAGATTTAAACTAGGTTAGAGAAATGAATGTTCTCAACCGTACATGCAAACTATTCCATTTAGTTGTACTAGTTACAGCAAAGCTTGAGGTACAACATTTTTTTTTTGTGCAAAAGGAATTCTCAGTTTCATATCAGTGGATTGTCTCGTTTCACGAATCTGAATAAGTGATGTAAACATATTTGTCATATACAAAAGGAGTAATTTTGTTTAAACATTTGTAAACAAGAAAAAAACTGTTTTATACTCAACTCTTTCAGCAAATGACGTCCAATTAAGACTAGCAAACATATCGGCTGAATGGGTTAAGAATGCACACTTCAGGATTATCCACGCGGCTCTTTTCGCACATTTATTAAAAGTATTGTCGTGAGATGTGTACCTTCCTCCCCATACAGTACTACAATAGTCTAAAGATGACATAACCAATACATGTATAACAAAAGAGAGTGCAGCCTGCTTTGGGGAACATAGTCGCTGATCCCATTTAGCATACATAGTTTAGAGGAAGTGGTTTTCTTTACTTATTCAACGTGTGGGCCCCAACTTAAAGTTTCATCAATAATAACACGCAAACATTTAAAAGAGTTCATTATTACAACTGGATTAACAGCGATACTGACGATAATGCCGATACCGCTGACTTTTATGTTAATTCAAATAAGCATGGATTTGGTTTTGCTGGCGTTTTTTGAAAGTTTGTTTCTGACACACCAGTCGTAAATTCTCGCTAGGGCTGTATTCAAGTTGAAATTAATAAATTGATAGCATAATGTAGTGGGGCAATTGTTGTCGTGCGATGTATCATTAGAAAACGCATACATAATGTAAAAATCAACACATTTTAATTCAATGTGAATATCTATTTCCCGGGATGCCAGGCCCACAAAACACGTATAGAGTATATCTTTTAAAAAGAAAAACAGACTTACCGTTTGAAACATGCAAACAAGTCAGCGCGAATATCGTTAAGAGGAATACACCTGCCATGTTGCACAGTCAAAAGGCTGTGGAAATGTGATGTTCCGTGAAAAGGCATGCATTGTGATTCAGAAAATGAAATACTGACAGTTATAAGCAATGCTGATCTATGCCTGTGGATTTAGAAACACAAACAAAACAACCAGTGTTTAAGTGAAGTTCCCTTATGATTGCAGTTTTGCTTTCATTTTAGGTAATGATTTATTATGGTATACATCTTGAGGCAAGTGATCAAAAGCCATCACAGGTATATATAATGGCACAGTGTAAAGACACACAGTGCGATGTGTGACGGAATAAAGCATGTAACCTAACTCTGCTGCCGCAAAAAAAAAAAACATGTTTATCCCGAATGTGCTTTTGTTTTCAGGTTCTGTACTTTCATATATAAGAATATGAACACATTCAAAACAAAAATCTCTCAACTAACAATTATGGAAAATATTACTTGGAAAGTTCGACAGACGTTGCGGTATTATGATGATTTTAGTTCCAGCAGAGTTTTTTGTGGTGCGCAAAAGCAGATTTAAGCAGACGTCGACAATACATGTTTGTAACAGCAAGTAATACTGAACTTAATGTCTGTATCAGGTTGGGTGTTATTATTGATGAAACTTTAAGTTGGGGCCCACATGTTGATTACGGAAACCGTTTCTTCTAAACTATTTAATAATGGATTTGCCCTTCACCGACTTATTTTGACGTATTTTTACTATGTTCCCCAAAGCAGCCTTTTAAGCTAGCTTAGTTATGCGTTCTTTGTGTTTACTTCAATGTTGGTAAATATTTTTCATATTAGTTTATAAGTTAGGCATTGATTCCTTGTCTTTTTGTTTAAAATTGTATTTGACGTTGTTTTGTTATTGTGCTGTATTTATATTTGTGTTGTTTTGTATGTAAATCCAACTTGTTGAAGAATACGGAGGGTATGCGCATATTGCTAGGGGGCGACAAAATAGTATGTTTTGAGTACATCGCGTAGCATAGCAAACTTTATCTTCAGGTGCAGCACACACTCCTGATTGTGTTGTTGACATTCACTGGCTGAGATTTTGCATGCCATGACCTGGTGGACTTTGATCAATGGCTACCCATCAACGCCTTAGGGCAAAACGACTAGATTTTAGGGGACGTCATTGTACGGAAACGTATTAAGGACATTACCAAATATTTTTTTTTTCGGCCTACTATTTCGCCCGGGCGGATTACTATTTCTCCCCGGCGGATTACAATTGCGCCTGTGCGGATTACTTTTCCGCCCGGGCTGATTACAGTTTGAGCTTAGCTCAGAACCGCTCAACTTAACCCAATTTGGGAATTATTATGGATTTGCTAGTATTTTAGGAACATATTGGGGCGCTCAATATTTCTAAAAATTGTTTTGGGTAATGGGGCTGTTCATCTCATTTTTTCAAGTTGGGGGGGGGGGATGATTTTGACGATACTGCTCATATCATAAACTTGAAACGTGGACTAATTTAACATCATGACACCGAGTAGTAAAAATTACCGTGACGTCATTGTAATGTAATCATGTATCACAATAATATTATTTTACGTTATGTTTATGAATCATTAACTAAACGGGAGAAAAAAACATGTTAAAGTTGGTATATACGTGCTTTTTCCAAAGTTCGATTTTTTTTACAGAACGCAATTTAAAGGTATATAATGCCCTCTAGCAAATAAATTTCCTTGTTTGCTTTTTCAGGCCTTCATATAGTTTTAAGAAGGGATTTTTAAATGGTGCGCTCCAGTGCAGCAATTGTGCACAGTATTCAGAACAAATTAGGAGCGCCTACTCTTAATTCAAACGTTCAATTTAACTAATTGTTACTTGTTGTGGGCCAACGTTCGATGTCGTGCGATGTCTCATTGGAATGCTAACAACTAATGTAATGCTAGAAAATTATCAATTCAATTTGAAAATCTTTTTACAAGGTGCCACACCCCAGAAGTACCAACTTTAATGCTCTCTTATCTGATCGACCAAATATAGATACACAATGCATTTGAGCTCAAAAGCAGCTCAAATGAATTTGTTGGCGTTCACTTGGGATACTACCTGTAAATATGAAAGTCCTTATCAACGCATACTGTTAATAACAATCGGTACGTAAATTACTATCCACCCTTAAAATTCGTTCCAATATGTAATAACTGAAGTGACCCGTAACGTTCGAGTGTTTCTAATCTGTTAAGTAATCAGAAGAAGACCCGCAATGAATAATAGGTATGAATTTGCAGAATCCTGCTATTTAGGGACATTTCGAGGGACTTGCAAATTTTCAAGGTGAAATGGGTGTTAGGTTTTGGGGGTTTATTTAAACAAATATTCTCTGCGACCTTCCTTCAAAATGTTAATGGAAAATTTAAACTTCAAACTTATCCCGACATCCAATTACTGTCACTTCATTTTCATGTCACCACGTACGCGGCTTTCTTTTAACAACATGATTTCTGATCATTATAACGGGTCGCGGAATGAATATAAAACACAGGATGAAGATGCCATGTTGACGTCATCACCTAAAAGAGCGCCCGTAGCAGCACCTTAAAGAATTTAACAATTTGCAAACACTTTACAAATTTAGCAACGCCGATTTAGGTATGTAATGACATCATGATACTGTTACAAAAACATTATCTTATAACCATGACTCGAAACATGTTTTATATACTTGACTTGAGCTTACTGCAACCCTGCAATTCAAGTCATACGACTTTTCAACTTGGAGATTATGTGATGTCGCTTTGAAAAGGAAAAGACCTAGAGAATCAGTTTCCAAAAATGGAACTCGAAATTTTGCGTTTGTTTTTGCTACAATATTATAGCAATTAGGCACTAATTTCTTCGGATCAGTTGCGAATGATTAATTTGATGTAAGAAACAAAAACAAAAAAAGCCTCTTCCAGGTTTTTTTGTTATTTGAAAACTGATCTCTTTGAGTTTTAAATGTTTCATGGCACATTTTATTTGCGTATTACTTCCAGTTGGATGACGTCATTGGCTTAAATGTGCAAACTGAATGTAGATTTACAACTTCCGAAAGATTATATTTTCATTCCAGTTTTCATCTTTAAAGTATTTCAAGGGTCGTGTCTATATTTTTGCTCTAAATTTGACGTCCCGTTGCCTACCCAGAAAGGAGAGGTTAAGGCCCCCCCCCCCCAAAAAAAAAGTCTCCGGTTTCTGGTATGGAGCTTGCCAAAAGAGTGGTGCGGTGACGCGGCTTTTTTTTTTTTACCTGACTTTTTTGCTTCAAATGTGTGCTGATGTCTGCAAATGGTGCCCGACTAAACTTAGTGCAAATATATGGGAGTCCAGAGAGGCCACATAAAGCTTATTCTCGACCATAACCCAATCTAAAAACACGTAAAAATTGTGCAGCAGCAGGATTCCCGTCAAACCAGTGAGTTTGGCAGTTTTGAGACATCATCTTTCATTGAAAAAAAAACTTTTTCATTTTGCCGACGCGCATGGCTACGGCGACGCGCGCGCATACCAAAATCCGGAGACTTTTTTTTTTGGCCTATGCGACTTTGCCTTGAGAATATAATATATTTATCAATGTCTATAGTCTTTCAGATAACAAAGCATTATGTTTTTTTGTATTCAATTCAGAACTTATAAGTGAACGAAAGTCACGTTTATGAAGAAAATCAGTCGTACGGCAATATCTGATGACGTCACAATAACGTCACTGTAATATCTATACGGTAACTCCGGATTGATGTTCAGTCCAAGTTTTAAGTTTATGATATGAACGGTTTTGGTTGGGGAAAAAAAAATATTGTCGAACTCATCCTCCAAAAATGATAGTAACAGCCCGATACCCCAACAAAGGTTTCTGACATTATTAAGCTCCCCAAAATGATCATAAAACAAGCAAATTCACAATTCTTCCCTAAATAGTAACAAATTAATACTTATTACATCTCGGTCGGTGTTTCTTCTGATTACATTACAAATCAAACACACCTATAAACATTACGTATCACTTCGGGTTATTATGGGACAACATTTAAGGGTCGATATTTCAGTACCCGCCGAATGTTATAAACATTATTGGTCCCTTATTGAACGCCAAAGGGTAAATTTGAGCTGTTTTGAGCTGAAATGCAATAATTATGTTTATCAACATTGGGCCAGAATGGTTCTTTTTGCCATGTCCTTAATACGCTTCCGTAACATAAACTGTGCAAATATTGAATGACAAAGGTCAAATCACCGAACTAAACTCGATAGCCTAGTCCCCGCAGTGTGACGCAGTTAAATTACCTGACAGTAACTCCAAAAACTCCACCAGACTTTTTCGTCGGAGGCTTATCTTACAAAGCTAATCGTAGGATAATCGACTTCCGAAAATATATGAAACAGTGAGCCGACATAACAAACATGTTGATGGTTGTGACGGGCAAAAAGTGGTAAGTTGGAGCCGTAATTTGTTAATTAATTTGGGAGACATTCCCATACAGTCCATGAACCCAGGACTGAACTCCCATATTGGTACCTGCATCTAAAAGGACTAATTCCTTCTTTTCTTTTTTAAGTTTAGTTTATGTCTCTAGTGAATTATTATGATAGACTTCTTCAAGCGGTAGCTTAATATGAAATTTCAAGTATTTGTTTCGATGACGTCCAAAGCGCAAAATTAATGATCTCCCCGTGTTACAAGTGACAACACTATTATTCTGCATTGTAGTCTTTGTTTTAGACTGAGAGCTGGATAGGGTTTCATCAAAATTTCGGGAACAAATCCCCTGATTGTCTTTTTCATCGACCCTGATCACAGAATGGTTTGTCTTAAGTTTCGCTAGATCAGACTAATAAAAGCCCATTGGCGCCATGCCAATTAATCAAACTTTTTAAAACAAAAAGAACACCAAAGAAATTGAAACCGGTATCATTTGATAGCTTGGCACATGTTGATAATGGAAATAAAACTTAAGAGCGATTCCAGATCAGACTTATTAACTTAAGAGCAGCCCGAAAAGCGCGGAGGGGAGCCTCTGCTTGTCCGTCTTCCCTCCTTGTCCTTTTTGCTGATACCGTTGCAACGCAACGGTAGTAAAGAACATGAAACCAGTTTTATTGAGGCCTTGGCACTTGTGGAACAAGAACATAGTACTTACGAGTGATTTTAGGTCAGACTAATTCACTTAAGAGCGACGGGAATAGCCCTGAAGAGGCGGGGCCTCAACCTTCCCCATGATGTATATGTTGGCTCCTATCGTCGCAATGTACTTTTGAAATCGTGCCAAGTTTCACTGACAGTTGTTCCCATATCTTGCGGTTATTTTGACACCAGGTTTATGATAATAGAGCATACCTTCGTCGCAAAATGTCCATTTTACAACATAGATAGACCTAAATGTTAACTTTTCCTATTGAACACGTACATGTACAAACATGAATTAAATTACTATACAGTCAGTCCCCAGTGCACGCGATAGTGAGGTCAAATCCCGAACTTAATGTTCACGGGCTTCGTCACCAAATCAACCACGAGACCTACACGTGCTTTTGCGAGAGTTCGGCACATTTGTTTCTCTCAAACTACACGTTGCAAAAGAAGGTGACGTAGTAAGTCGAAAGCGAACGTTTTTCTGAATCGAATGGTATCGAATATGTCGAGATTCAGTATATTTTTGGCAGAATTTTGTTCGCTCGAAGTTGGGGTGTGATTTTGAGGATTATTTTTGTTGTGATTATTTTTGTTGTTGTGAGGCTGAGGTAGACTCTCTTAAGCTTAAAGGAAGGTTATTCCAGATTTGGCCCCCAGAGAATGTAACAACATAGTTTAAATCCTGCCGTGAGTCCCTGCACAAAATTCCGTGTGGGTATTGTAATATGGATACATGAACTACCCGTTATTATCAAACCTTTCTCGATGACGCCATTTTGGCCAATGAGGGCACGGAAAAAACGACGCACTGTTATGGCGAGATGTTTCGTTGTTGGATTTTTGACGACGTTAGAATTTTCTGCGCCCTGACTAGACTAGCTAAAGATCAAAGCGAAATCGACATTTTTTGGAAACAATATACAGTCGGCTCCCGTTATTGCAAAAACGGTTAGGACGAAATTCCGGTTATTACAAACACATAACTTCGGTCCCGGCAAAATTGTGCACATGTCTATGGGGAAAAAATCGCTTAAGACGAAAACAGTCAGTACGAAATTCCTGTTAATTTAGAAACGAAAGGTTTTGGCGACCCCGTTGAGCAAAAAAGCATTGTGAGCAACCCATTTATTACGAAAAAAAATTAAACCACAAAAGCTTAAGTCAGTCCCGGCTTTTTTTTTCAGACCTAATCTGACAGCAGCATAATTACTGTCATGAATGGGTTTAAGTTAGTTATTTAATATTGCTGACATCCTGTATGTTCACTAATCGCGCGCTGTGGCTACCAACAAAGGTATGTGAAAACGCATTGATGATACCGTGATACAATGACAACCAGACGGCAACAGAAGAAACCAAGCTGAGAACAATTACCGAGTACGTGACATCTAATCGGCACCCAAGCTGGCATGGACAACGAGATCTACGTAAACAATGATGCTGCCAGGACAAGTTTGTCCGACTATGGAGCTATAAACCCATGGTCCGACGCAGGTTTCAGTGAATCACAAAGTTAACCCAACAAATCCAAATAGCTTTTTATTCAGTTACAAAAGGACAGTTTGGCATATTGGCGAATAAATAATAAAGAACGAAACATAACAGATCAACCATTTTCCACCAACCCTTAAATTAGAATAACCCCCAAACCATTTCCGCGCCATTCTTGCAAGATCTTGTGAATTCATTATCCAAGCATTGCCTTTGCAATATGCGTCGAAAGGAATATATCAGCCCTTCCCGTTCCGTACATTTTGACACGGCAACCGCTGGGAAGAAAGCGATCGTCTCATCACTGCATTATACAGACCATACACACAGGATTGTGGGTAAAATTTGGTGCAAGCCAATAAGCTCACGTTGCTTCTGTGACGAAAATTTCATCAGACATCAAGATCCAATCATGACATACCATTATGACATCATTGCTCAGGAAAATGTCTCATGAGGGCGCTTTCTCATCCGCTGGTACAAGCAAGCAAACAAGTTTGGATTTTGGATCAACACGTGGAAATATACATGTAGAAATGAACCAAGGTCTGAAGGTCTCTCGGACTTATTTTTGCTGGAAAAACTACTGACATTAAACATTGAAAGACGAAAGGTCAAAAAAAAATCGAAAATGTCTTTATCTCTACGACACAATTTGTGCAGAAGAGTTTACTTACGTTGAACAATTATGCTCTGGTCGTCACACTACCGACGGCAGTCGATACGTTGACTCCGTCTTCAATAGATAAGAACGCTGTATCTTTGTTTTCGTAACTTCAACAATGTACACGGTCTGCAAATAGACAAACAGAAATGTAAAATGATTAAGAAAGGTTGGTAATCCTCTATCTCCCCCAAGTCTTTGGCACAAAATGTTCCCATGTGTCTTTTGGTGTGACAAAGACCGAGAACATGAATCAAGAACATTATGAACGGTTAATCTAGACTAAACTGTAACACCAAAAACCAGAAACGTAAGGGTAAAGTATGATCCAATTAATAGGATCACATATCATAGTCAGAGTGCCAGGCAGGCTTGTTAGTACTGCGACCGGACCGCCTGGGTGCAGCAGCTGGGGTGTCAACTGCGGGAGGGGTAGCGGGCTTGGTACCAATGACCTGGGGAGCAGTGGCGTAGCCAGGAATTTTTCAGTGGGGGGGGGGGGGGCTGGAACATTTCATGGGGGGGGGCGTAATGTTACTATCTAAGCGGAGCTTGGGGGTTCTTGTACACATATGACCTGTTAAGTCAAACGACTGTAGACAACGATTTGCATGACCATACGACCAGGAATATTTTGATCTACAGATCCCCCCCCCTACCCCCTAACCTGTTGCATTCATGCTAATTTTCGGACTAGACACCAACATTGTGAGAGGGAGCTTTGTGCAATAATAATAACAATACCTTAAATACCTAATTATACGCAAAACAGCGCATGCACTAGTTCTAACGCGTGAGAGTGCAGACTTTAAATGACCATGACACAAAACATTTAAACAGGTTGAATTTAAACTTCTCAGATGTACTACAGATATGCGGGTGTCCATTTAAAGAATTTCAGACGTGGGGACAGCATTGATTAACCTCTGGTACCCTGGGAGAGTCAATTTACTTTGTATACCTTATATCCATCTCCGATCATTATTGTCATTATACGCAGCACCAACGTCAAACAAAGTTAATGCTTTTGTCCCAACTGAACAAATGTATAAGATATTTGACCTTAACAGCCCCACAACTGACTCTTAAGATTCAATTCAATCTTCGTCTTCTTCAAGCCCAAAAACTGATGTGTATGTTCTTTCATTTCAGATCCTGGTACTTGTGTGTTTCCATTTTAAGTACATCTGTAAAGTTTTAATTAAACAGGTTTAAATGTTTTGTTGTAATGGTCATTTACAGTCGGCACTCTCATGTTCATTAAAAACGGTCCACATGTAATGGGAAAGTTTAACATTTAGTTATGCCTCAAGCTGTTACTGGTACAATTATATGGAATATTTTGCATGAACAACTGAGAACCATGACTTCTTTAACCTCATTTAAGTCTGCACTGCCTAAACTGTGACCTTCAGTCGGTAATATTCATTCAAATTATGTCAGCTTTTTTAACAAATTGCCCCTAACAGTGAGTCAAGACGCTTATCACCATAACAGGTATTAATAAACACATGTCCGCCAGATTCATGTCACATAATAATCTGCACCTTCATAAGATGGAATTTTGCGTTGGGGTGATGTAAATCAAATTAGGTCTTTCCCTTAGCCGATTCGAACCAGCCAACCGATCCCGTTAGCTCGGTGGTCGAGTGGTAAGACATCTGCACTAGAAAGCAGGAGGTCATGGGTTCGAGTCCCACCCGAGTGATTTTTCCAACTTTCACTCGAGAGGTAACACACTGAGTGTACAGTGTTTATACGTCGGTGAAGGGAAAAACCTAACTTGATTTATCTGCACCTTGTTGCACTATCGGAGCTCCCATTCAATGCAAAATAACCTTCTTAAGCAAGTATACACAGGACCACACATGCTCAATGCGCTCAACACAGCCCATAAGCATTCTCAATATGTCAAGAATTGACATAATTCCCTAAAAACAAAATAGTGTTTAACAGTATATTGTATAAAATATCTACTATATTCTGTTAATTTCACGTACCTTTCCAGTTTTTGATAAATTTCCACATTTGCAGTGATGTCGATGATTTTATCAAATCTTTGGCGCGCTATTTTTTGTTTACCCCAAAAGGGGTATACAATTATAGTCAATATGCATTTATTTTGTACTCTGTGCCCTGTACTCTGATATTTTATGCACGTACCTTATATATCGGGGTCCATCCGGAGATCCCTAAACCTATGTTCCCAAACATCTATGTTCTCCAATCCTTCGGGTAGGGTTAAGGTTATGGGTTACGGTTATGGGGAACATTTAGGTATTGGGGAACATATATGGATTGAGGAACATAGGTATATGGACCCCCTACATGATGTCGCATAGCAAACTTTATCCGCAGGTGCAACACACTCCTGATAGTGTTGTAGGCAGTGATGGTACACTCCAATGTGAACTTTGTTCAGCCCGACATTGCACTACACTATGTCACACAGTTGTAAGGTCACGGATTGTACAAATAGATGTATTTGAGTTGAAAACAAGTCATATCACGAGACTCAACTGGAAAGTCACTGTAGTGTGGCGACGATGAAATACCTTGGTAGCATTTGACGGTATCATATTAATGCTTATTATTTTTTTTTTCAAAATGCTTTACATTACACTCAAAACACCGAACAAGTAAAAAACAAACACGTACATGTACATTTTTTAAACAGATAAATGGAAGTCACTAATAATTCAATTGATAAGTTTCACAATTAATCAAAAAAAATTATTGTTTATTTAAAAAAAACTTGTAGAGAATAGGCCATAAACAATGATAAGCATGACGCCAAGTGGAGAAAATAGGGGGAGATTATTGACGCCAACTCTGAATCCATACACGTTCCTGTACAGTAAGCTCATTAGCATAATACTGTAAACTGTCCCAAAAAAATTAGGCATGTTTAGGCATTTCCCCGTAAAGCACATGAGTGGTGCTAGTAATCCAATAATAATCTGCTTTGAAATGTTACATATCTGCATGATTTTACAAAAGACAAAATAGTTTAGCAGCTTTGCACAACTAAGTCATTACGTTGAGTGCATGGAGCACGACTGCTTTTTACCCACCTACTGTGACCTCTGAGCAAGTACTTCCTGTTTCACTTTTTTTCAGCGGCTGTCCTATCTTCCCGATCCCCTATATACGATATTTGGTGTAATTCACAACGCACTCGCCACAGCTGCATCTGCGCGGCATCGCGCAATATGCATGATGCTCTCGCAAACCTCAATAAAAAAAAAGGAGTTGTAAAGTCCTACTCGCGAGCTGAAAACACCATTGTATAGCTAGAGGGTGTTTAAAAAAAACTTAAGTGATTTTTTGACATGTTTCGACTTTTGGACTGAACAGTGTTTTTTTTACCGGAAAGGTATTTATGAATTGGAATAAATATGTCCTTGGTTGGTGTTAAACACTATGTATAAGACTGGTTGGAGTCTGGATGCTGATAATTACCTTCGCCTAAGGCTCGAATATAAATCAGCATCCAGACTCCAAACGGACTTAAACATAGGGTGTGTAGTACAGCAGTACTTTGGGGGTCTTAAGCTCTAGCAGTGCGGAGTCAGCCACCCATCAGAGAGGGACACGACTTCACGGTTTCACACTGCATACAAGACTACCGAAACAAGTCAAAAATTCATCATATTTGTTTGAACTGCACCGACTGTGAGGTCAAAGTCACCCTTCCAGTGTAGCTCAGAGAGCTGCTATAGGAAGTCAACCACTGAAGACTGAAGGGCGTATCGCGGTCGGCATGTCAGGAACCGCCCGTGATTGACATGCTTGGCTGAATTATTATTCAACATGAATATTCAACATGCTATCGGTCCAATCACTACACTCTTTCCCGTCATATATTTTTTTAAACATAATTTTCTCGTTTACTTTAGACAATTTAGAATTTTGGTTTACTTTTTTTTTTGAACCATCAAAATATGTCTCCCTTACTCTTATTCAAAATCATATATAGTTATCATTCTTTTTGAAATATAACGATTAGATGTATACTTTGAAAAGATAAAAGCAAATCCTCAACGTCAATGAATTCAACCCTTATCCAATGAAACTACATGTATAAAACAACAAATATCTACTTCTTTATTTCTGAAAAGTGTCAATTTCTTGTTTGCATAATTTTCCTATATAAATGTTCTTGTTTGGGCCAAATAAACAATCTAAACAGTATCTTTGGTGAATTGAATTTGATTTCAAACAATTTCAAAAGATTTTGTTACCATTAATTTTTAATTTTATTTATCTTATTGTCATTTTCCTTATTTTCATTTTTTTTCAGATCTTAAAGACTTAAACATATACCCACCATGAAAAAACATTACAAATTAATTGTTAATCAGAATATGGCAGCTTGTTATAGAATACAAATAATGCTGTTACAATGTGGCACTAATTTGTGTTACTAACTACTGCTAGGCTTTCGCAATTATCTACACTATTTCATTAAAAAATAACACCATAAAGCCTCGAAGTGTTTTGAAGGCACTGTGTAAGAACATCTTCCTCTTGGATTCGTCTGATGCGAGCAACCTCCCGTGCGACAAGCTTTGCGTTGGTGGGATTGCTGAACTTGACGGAGCGAGGTGACCATCGTGGTTTGAAGTAGGGGCATCAGTCTCAAGTAGCAGACATTCCAGAAGGATTCTTCGTGCCACTTCTCTCGGTTCGGGGGCATCCCACATGATGGTCGGCGTTAGACCCACACACAGGTTTGGACATCTTCTGCACCAATTTGTTGCCCTCTTCCAGCTGTCGGTGTAGCAATGAAGATGAATTTTCCATTAGGGAGGGAGAATTTATGACACAATTTGCAGGCCCCTGGTCTTCCCACCTGGTCTTCCTTGTTTGTGTTTACCCATCTTCCCCCATCTTTCATCCCTTTCCACCTCCATACTGTCCCCCCCCCCCCCATCTCACACTCTTTTGTCCGTTCCCACTCCCTGTGACCTTTGATCCTTCCCCTTTCTGGTCCCTCCCCTGTTTACACCAGACCCCTTGTGGTTTGCCATCTCCCTTTGTTCCTTTGTTCTCTCATCCACCCTCCCCTGCATCTTTCCACACCTTTCCCACCTAATCCTCCTTTTGTGTTTCTTCTTTCAGCCCTGCATGTTTGTGGGCACCCCCATGTTAATGTATGTACGTCTGTCATTTCTGTTTTAGCCTCTGAAGAAGAACTTGCTAAGTTCGCAACGTCAGGCCACATTAATTTTTAGATTTATACATTTCAGGTCCATCCAGTCAGTAAGCAGTTTGCAGCAGTCTTACTTTTTTTCATTTTTTTCACAATTTGCAGGCAGTCATCTTCCGCATCCCAGCAATGCAGAACCACTGGTTTTTGAAATTCAGCGGCCATTTTAATAGGTGTCGAAAAACGGACCGCTTAACAGATTTGAATCGCTCATGCCCTCCAGAATAATCAAGTCTTACTTCTCCTAGGGCACATGTTTTCGGTTGGCCTAACAAACGCTGGATCACTCGATTAGTGTCCAACTTAAAATGGCGAGCATGCTTGGGATAAAAACCGACCGCAGCAAACACAAATTTATCTTCAACCAACTCCTCCCAACGCTTTGGATCTGTCAGTGTATTCTCATCACAGAAGTTGGCGATGCAACCCCGGAAGTTAGATGTATCAATCTCGTCATCTGCCAGATATTCAGCGAGGTTACCCGTCCGTTGAGCTGCGTGGAGAAGACGATCTACATGGCAGTGAGAATGATGAAATCAAGTGGGGAATCTAGCGTCGATTGGGGAAGGGGGGAACCCGATGTCGATGGGGGAAGGGGCGAATCAAGTGTCGATAGGAGAGGGGGGACTCTGTGTTGGGTGCAAGAACCAGTGACAGTATGCGCTGAAGAGTCCTCCAATGCAAAACTGAGGAGATTCGCGTTGAGAATCGTAGGTTCCTCTCTCGTAGTGGGGGAAGACCTTGGTATTCGTCGTGTGCATCCCAAATATGAGCTTCCTATGAATTAAATGACGAGTTACAGTCACCAAGGTTATTCTTGGCAACGAACAGTGGAAGACAGCGTGGAGAGTCTAGTTTAAGTTGTAATGCAATGAAACCATATACCAAATTATTAAGTTGACCAACTGTGCTGATCCATCTGAAACGGGCCATGCTCTCTCACATGGACAGCAATTTCCCATCTCTTGCAGGTCCAGCAGCTTGCCAAGGGGTACAGAAATTTTGTCTGAACATACGTGATACCGTATTACATGGCGCTTCATCATTTTAGGGTACATTTTGGCTCGGGACACAACTGGAGCTTTTTTTGATGTTGACATTTGTCTTTGGAGGGAGTGATGGCTAGTAGTAGCGATTTCACAACTGTCGTTTTCGATGGTGAGTCGCCTTGGGTGGTGTTCAGGACGAGGCGAGGGACGGAAACAACTTCTGGCTCGTTCAATAGTTCCTCCTCCTGGTTTTCTGTAGATGGATCGTAGTCGGGAACGAAATCGACTTCCTCCGTTGTTTCTATTCTGCAGAATTAATTTGATATGTTTCATAAACACAATAAGTCTTATCAGAATACAGGTTCATCTATAATGGTATATACTCGTTCACATATATATATATATATAATACTTGCTGTCGACTATGTCTTGCCCAACTGTCGCCGGACAACAGCATATCCATTCGAAACAACATTTTATATGGAAAAACCAAAACAATAAAAATAAACAATGTATATACATTCTTTCTTTGTTATATTAAACACTTGCTTTACTGGCAAAGCTTCGTTGTCCAACTATCGCCGGGCAAACAATCATTTCCCCTAATAAATCACTGAATCGGCAAAACGAGATGGAATGGAAATGGAGATGGAACTTTGGTTCTCCTCCCGCTTTTAGTGAAGACACTTTTCCCTGCTCGGGAATCTGGGTCTGGCTCGAATAGAGACTTAGTTCCAAGGTCTTCCACTTGGACGTTTTCTGGCGGTTGAGGGTCACAGAGCAGTTGCTTACTTTTTTTCCAGAGCCAAAACGGTTGTTCCATATCTTTACATCTTTTAAAAAGGTCATGATGCACAACAGAGTTCCCCTTTTTGCCCTGAATTCGATACAAAATGGGGGAAAGTACTTCAGAGACAAGAAATTGGCCTAGCCAGATCGGCTGTAATTTACTTGATTGGCCTGACTTTGTCGCCTTGTTCAATTTATAGAACAACATCCCCTTCAAAGGTTGTTTGGTTTTTCGTGTAATCGAAATACTTTTTTGTATTGTTGTGTCCCCCAATCACCTCTCTTGCGAGGGCATGAACTTCCGATAACCTATTTCCGAGCTCTGTAGCAAACTCATGGGGCTATCTTAGTGCTGCAGCCGAACCGCCGAACCGAACTAAAAACAGCTAAACTTGGCCTTCCGAACCCAGCCCGAACTGAACCGAACCCAAATGTCGGTTCGGAAGAGTTCGGCAAGTATTTGTTGAAAACGCTAGGAATGCTAATGCTTGCAATGAAAAGGAAAAAAACAACGCACGGATGATTGAACTTACCGTGTTGACAAGTCACCGCATTCATCTTCATTATTTGCAGTGTTCTAGCAAGGCATACAATAGGATATAGGGCCGATACGCTTTGAAAAAAATCGTGCGCATCTTGCGATTTTCTCAATGAAAAGCGTGATCTGTGCATGCAATTCATCCAACGTAGTCACGTCAGTATCTGGCCCTGCTACGCCATGTTTTAGCGCACGCGTGACGTAGAACGTTTGGACTAAACCAATTGTGGTGGAGGGTGTGCTTTCCTCAGCATAATTCACCAGCACTTTCAGTTTTTTTCACCGTATCAGAATTAAAAGAAATACTTTTTACGGAGTCTGAAACTTTTCTCATGTTCAGAATAAGTTCATAATTTTCGCAATACATTTTTTTCGTAAAGAATGTATACGAAAAACAGTGTAATCTCCGTATTAGAGGGTGAAACACCCCTTGACAAAATAAATGGATCCGTCCACAGAATGAATATTCATGGCAGTCGCGAATCGAAAAGTTATTTTTTTTTACGGTAGCTGCTACTTGTCAGCTTGTTGCTACAATAATTATGATTTCATAAGTTTGGCATAGCAAAAGGAACTGCTTGTTCTTAGAACAAAACTAATCAGCAATTATTGGCACGAAGCAAGTTTTTAGTACTCATCAGGGCATGCTCGGACGGGACGGAACTTGTCAGGAAAACCGTCAGCACACGTGGAAAAAATTTACGGCGATCGTGTAGCGTTTGGTTTTGATCAAATTAGAGTCAAAAATGATTTTTATTGCTAAAAAATCACCTTTATAATCAAAAGCAGACATTTTTCAATTCTAATGACACCCGTTTTGCAATTTTGAACCGTTTCTTGAGGTAGAAATCACGATTTTCTTGCGCGGTTTGTTTCTTACGATTCATCGCCGTGCGTGCTCACGGTACATCGCGCGATGATCGCCATCTATATTTTCAGGTTGCATGTTGTGTCGCCGCGCTGTGATCGTCATTTTACCCCCAAATTTGCCTCAAAAAAATCAAAACACTGCCCTCTATTTCTGACATACCTTTTTATTGAGAACCAACTAGTTTGGTCTGTGTAATAATTTTTAAGTGGATTTTGTTCCCTTAAGTTAGGACAGGTTGGGCAGGTGGGGTTCATCAGCCGTGGGAGGCAGCTCACCTAAGAGACGGAAAACTCTGATTCCAAACCCGGGCAGGAGGAGCTCGTCAACCAACCTCACTACACCAAGCCCCCCTTGAGGGACATCTAACCTCAGCAGGTGTTGGTAGATCGGCAGATCTGGCGGACGAGCAAGTTATCACGCAACTTGCCAACGGCAGAAAAGGCGTACAAACAGCAATTGGTTGTGCAAACCACAGGGCGCATGGATAGATGCAAGCAACATGCGGCCATGCACTACGCTGGTGGAGGAGTGGTGACACGCCAGCGGAATCCATTCACCAAAACCTCCAAAAATGAATCACAACACTGAGAATCACAGCGATACCCTATTGAGCGTGGGGACCCCGAGCGCGCCAACTGGGTCTGAAGCTACTGGGGATGAAGGTGATCATGCTCTCTACTACCCACGCTGTAATGACGCCTCGCACTCAAAGCCTTTATTGGACGGTGCGCGGTTGAGTTTGCGTGAAGAACGAAGCACGGGCACCTTTAGCTTAGGATGCTAGAATGTGACCACACTGAACTATAGCCTAGCACCTGAACATCTGATGGCCACTTTAAAAGCCTACCGCTATGATGTCATTGCTCTTTAATAGCGAAACTCACAACATCGGTCAGGAAGTAGCATGCAATGGACACATAATCATGTCGGGTGGTGAAACTCACTACGCAGGTGTGGGAATACTGATGTCAAAACGGGCAAAAAACAGCTGCCTTGCCGTCTACTACATCTCTGATCGGATCATGGCTGCCCGCTTTCGTCTGAGGAAAGGCTCCCTGCTGTTTGTCTCCGTCTATGCACCTACATCCACTGCAACGGATGACATTATCAACAACTTCTACTCACAACTACAAGATGTGATCAATTCAAACAAAAAGAACTGTGACACACTTGTTGTGGCTGGTGACTTCAACGCCAAACTTGGAAACCAGCGCATCCCTCTTGTCATGGGACCCCATGGCTATGGTGACAGAAATTCAAGAGGAGACAGACTTGTTGATTTCTGCACGGTTAACAACCTCACCGCCTCACACTCCTGGTTCCCCAGGCGATCTTCTCACAAGGTTACTTGGATCAGCAGGGCGAGAAACGCAAGAAACGCCATTGATCACATCTTAATTAGCACAGAAGCAAGGAACCACCTGACTGACTGCCGTTCCTACAGTGCTTGCTTTGATACTGACCATCGGTTAGTAATCTGCAACCTGAAGTGGAAATTCCGTCGTCATGCTACTGCACGTGGACTACGACCTCAACTTCCAAACGTTGAAGCCCTGAAGTCGGAACAATCGTCTGAAGTCTTTCGGCAGCTGGTTCGATCCCGTGTTACTCAAGGTGACTCTCTTGAAGCTGTCGCATGTGTCATACACGAAGCATCTCTCGAGACCTGTGGTACACAAACATCCCAGAAGAAACAGCCGTACTTGTCTGAATTAACTCTTCATCTGATTCAGCGCAAGAGGAGGGCTGTAGGCACTCCAGAATTCACAGCTCTGAGGAATGAGGTCAAACATGCATGCCAGAAAGATCTCAACGAATGGTTGGTAACTTATATCAACACATTGAACCAAGCATACCAGAATCACAATTGCAGAGCTATGTTCAAAACTGCTGATGTTCTCCTTCAGAAAACATGTACGCCTGTGGTGAACATCAAAGATGCAAACGGTCTGGTATTGGAGACAGCTGAAGAAGAAATACAGCGTTGGCATCAGTATGCTGTAGATCTATTTGAGTCCAATCGGCCACGTCCACCCCATCACAACTGAGGTTGAACGAAACCCGCCGTCACCGGAAGAGACCAAGAAAGCCATACAGGCACTGAAAAACCACAAGGCTACCGGAGTTGATTGCATCACATCTGAAGCTCTTAAAGCTGCGACACAGGACCCAGAGATATTCAAAACCCTTCATGTGTGTAACATCTGGAACTCTGGGAAGTGGCCACAGTCGATGACCAAGTCAGTGTACATCCCGTTGAACAAAAAGAGTGACCGAGGCTTGTGCAACAACTACAGAACACTTGCACTAATCAGTCATGCCAGCAAAATTGTTCTGAATGTGATACAACGCAGACTGGAAAGAACCGCTAACATCGAAGTGAGTGACACCCAATGTGGCTTTGTAAGCGGTAAAGGCACAACTGATGGAATCTACCTCCTGAAAGGTGTGGCGGAATCACACTACGCAGGAAAACGCCCTCTCCATCTGGTCTTTGTTGACTATAAGAAGGCATTTGATTCAGTTAATCATGCACTTCTGTTTGCAAAGCTACGATATCTTGGCGTGGAGGAGGATGTGATGCGGCTACTTGAGGATCTTTACATCAACTCAAATGGCAAGCTCCGGTGGAAAGGTCGGATGACAGACGAGTTTGAGACACCAGTCGGAGTACGCCAAGGCTGTCCATTGTCACCAACACTCTTCAGCCTCTACACTGAGTGCTGACGACCTGGTACTGATGGCGCTGTGCAGAGCTGATGCTGAAGAGATGCTTACTACCCTGGGTGATATATCTGACGGGTATGGGTTAGCCATCCACCCTGGTAAGACTGCATATATGATCATCCAGCCAACAACCGATGACAGCAACATCACATACCGCTCGGCACAAATACCTCGTGTCACATCTTTGAAGTATCTAGGAGTGTTGATCGACCACACACTAGACGACAGCAAGGAGATTCGGATGCGGTTAGGTATGGGCAGATCCACTCTTCGGCAGTGTAAGTATCTGCGCTCCCCCCGCGTCAGCCTTGAGGTAAAGGTACAGCTTGCTCGGGCCCTAGTCATATCAAGGGTACTGTATGGTGCCACCACCCTGTCGTTGAAGGCAGCTGACATCAAACGCCTAGACAGTTTTGGCCGAACCGTTTGGCGTCACCTGCTCAACATCAAGTGGCAAGATCATGTGACAAATGAAAGACTGATGGAGATGATCGGCGACCGGTGGTGCTTCAGCAGTAGCACTGTGATGCAACGAAAGGCAGCATGGTTGGGCCATGTGGTTCGGCATGGCGGCATGGCTGCAGCTGTTGTGGATGGGATGCCAGTGAGATGTCGTCGCTCCGTGGGCCGGCCAAAGATGCGCT
This sequence comes from Patiria pectinifera, assembly GCA_029964075.1. Taxonomy (NCBI): domain Eukaryota; kingdom Metazoa; phylum Echinodermata; class Asteroidea; order Valvatida; family Asterinidae; genus Patiria; species Patiria pectinifera. The sequence continues at coordinate 158,181 of CM057148.1, read as the reverse complement.
GGGTGGACAACATCCGTGAATGGTCTGGGTGTGACACCAACGAACTGAAAGCAGCAGCACTGGAAAGACGGGCTGTGGTGGAAGCGGAGCCAGTGATCCCAACTGTGTATAATTTGAGGAGGAGACCACGGGCAAATGCCTATGTCTAACGAATGAATGAAGTTAGGAACCGGGCCCTACACTACACGATCGCCTATAGCAGCCGGGCCAGATAGGGCTGCGATAGGTAACACGGTAGCAATTTACGATGTTCATTTCTCAACGTCATCAAGTCAAATTATAACGGACTTTTGTTTACATAACAAAAATAAGATTCATCCTTCAACTTGTGTTGAATAGCATGTGGAAATTGCGGTGCCTATTTCTGTCAGACGTTCGCAGTACACACGTACGTGTTTGTCAGGGGAACGGCATATGCTTTTAATTGTAGCCCAATACATTGTATGGACATGTACATTATGTATGCACTTCCGAAGCCGAACCGAACTGAAGTTCGGAGAAAAAAAATCGAACTACAACCGAACCGAACCGAACCGAACTTTGAGGATCAGCCCGGCTAGTTTAGCATCATGACAGAGACTCATTACTTCTTCTCTAAGTTTTGTTGGAATTACGAGAAGTAACCTAGAAGAAGGGGCCTCACACCAATTCATGTAAAGTACTCCATCCTTCACTCGTAAGAGAGAGAGGTTGGACCACAGATATTTTACAGTTGGAGAGCAAATTTGGAGTTCACTCTGTTTTGGAGGGGTTGAGTTCTCTCCGTTTAAGTCAAGTTGAAGCGTGTGATCATCACCTGGACATTCTATTGTGCGGTACAAAAGTATGTCGTCAGCAAACAAAACACAGCTAGAAGAAATTGATAAAAAGATTGAACAGCAATGGCCCCAGGACACTGCCTTGCAGCACGCCAGATCATGATGCTAACTCAAGAGGAGACTCCGGCCGGAAGCGGACCCGTTGCCTGCTACCTGTCAAAAACGATTTGACCCAACGCTACAAGTCACCCCGGACATTAAAAAGAAGAAGCAAGTTTTCCAAGTAGAATGTGATGTGGCATTGTGTCAAAAGCCTTTGACGTGTCTAAGACAACGGCATCTGTTCTTGCCGGACGACGCCTATCAAGGGTGGATGACCAGGAGTGAAGAATATTGACCAGCTGGGTAACACAGCTCCTGTGTTTAACAAAGCCGTGTTGGTGGGGATTGAGAAGACTGAAAGTACTCAAGCGATTATTTATAGCAGTGGATATAATGCTCTCAAGAACTTTACATAGCAGGGAAGTAAGAGCAACAGGTATGTAATTTGTTAACAGTGCCTTATCGCCTTTCTTGTGAACCGGTGTAATGTTAGCGCACCGCAAGGTATCTGGCAATTGACCAATGCTCAGCGAAGCGTTAAACAACAAGCAGAGAGGATGGGATAAATCGGAGGAAATTTTATTAAGGATACTCGGCAAAATACAATCAGGTCCAGGAGATTTATCAGATGGAGTCGTTTACAGCAAAGCAGTACTTTGGCTAGCAGAAACAGAAATATGAGAAAACTCAGGAATGTCCAGCAAGCAAGACGGGGGATTGTCAGCTCAGGAACATGACCTGATTGTTTACAAACGTAAGCGAAATATTCACTAAAGGCAGATGAAATTTTGTCAGGACTAATCAATTTACAATTGTAATGATGACATGACGGAGGAGGTAGAGATTGCTTCCGGTATCACGGTCTCACTTCTCCGGCGTGCTAGCTTCTCCGCAGAGGGAAATTTCGCCTCAACACGCATGCACAAATTGCGCAGTAGTGTACATTTTTGGCAACTTTATTTGTGTGCTGAGCTCTGTGGGGTTGTACTGGTGCACGTGGCATTTTAGGATAATTGTATGTATAGTTAGTAAGCTGTTACAAGGTACCAGTCGAATCCAGAATTTTCGTGGCGCGCGCAAATCCCAATACATTGTAACCAAAAAACTTGAAGGATACACATTTATTTTTAAACCATGGTTACAAAAATAAAGATAATCACGAACGAGCAAGGAACACAGACAATGCACAGGGGTTCGTCCTTAATATTTCGTCCATGAACACACACTTGCAAAGCCATGGAATGACCCACCCAGGGAGTGACCATACTCTCTATAAGCTCAATAGCTTGACCCACAGGAAGTGTTACATAACACATTCTTGGGTATCCCTCACTCAGGCTCACTGTGTTATTTAACACAGCCCGAGGAAAAGTAAGCACAGTGGACACATGAGCATGTGTCGTGCTCATGTAACGTGCACTGTAACGTGCTCAATCATCCGCCGCATCCACCCGGATAATCTAGCACGCCGGAGAAGTGAGACCGTGACACCGGCCTCTTCTGACATAAGACCCGAAATTACGTCTGTTGCCACCAGATTCAAACAACCAATAAACGTAATTCCAGAAAGCCTTACGGGTGGATTTTTGAACTGTTACGAGCAATTTTTATACTGAACCCAGTCAAGTGAACGACCAAGTTTACGGGCTAAATTGAATAATTTGTGTTTTGTGCGGATCAAGTTCTTCAGTTCTGGAGTAATCCATGGAGTGTGACGGGATTTCCGTTTGGTGACCTTTGGAATGGAATCATGGATAGCAGCGTCAAGTAAGTCGTGGAATTTCTCGGCAGATTCATTGTTGTTGTTGTTGTTGTCGTATGCGTTCAGCACGCTCTCACCGCCAGCCACTCCAGGGCAGCTTCCTCGCAGTTGTGTAGGGCTTCGATTCCTCCGTCTAGTTCATTGATATCGTTGGTATCTATGAAGGCAGACCAGGGAACGCGGTGGATTAGCTGACGTAGATGGTCAAAATCACCTTTTCGGGTTTGTAGAAACGTCCGAAGAATCGCTGGACGAGGGGGGGGGGGCAGGTCGAATAGAGCGGAAATAGTCTGGACAGCAAGATGATCAGAGTGGACGGGGTTTTGAACCTTTCAGACGTCGGAAATGAAGTCTGGTCGATTTGAGAAAACTAAATCAATGATGGACCCCTGGTTAGGATTGTTGCAGCAAGATCTTGTAACTGATGGGACGAGCTGTTCTAGATAATAGTCACTGGCAATATCAAGAAGACGAGTTCGATGGGAATTTACCGTGATTGAAGGGAAGAAAGCGACGTTGAAATCGCCTAGGAGGAGACAACCGTCGAAGACGTCCATGTTGGGAGTTTCCATGGCCTCCCCAAGCTTTGTCCAGTAAGCCACTGTAGAAGAAGGTGGTCTATAGAGAAGGCCAAGTACAAAGGATTCTGTGCCGAGCTTGATTGAAATCCACACAAGCTCAAGGTCATCACGCTCGTGGATGGAAAGCCTGCCGGGGGACAATGATGTCTTAACTGCTACCAAAACACCACCGCCACGGCGTCATTGGCAGCGGTCTTTACGTATGATGACGTAATCATCAGAGAAACCAAGAACGCTGTCAATGTCATTTGTAGAAAAATCATGTTTCCGTGAAAACAGACAATATCGGTGGAGTTAAGGTTAAGTTCAAGTTCTTGGCATTTGTTACGAATGCTCCGAGAGTTGCAAAGTAAGCAGGAGATATTCGTCTTGGATCGGTTTGTAGTCGTATTGGGTCTTTGGGTTTGGGTTTATGTCCCCACATAGCAAGAGGGTCATTATTGAGAAAGTAGCAACCGAATTTTTGTGGTACGGTATGCGGGCCTTATAGTACACCACCTAAAGTGGAATATTACATTTTGGACGGCATTTTGTGGTAATAGCAGGCAACCATGTCAGATCAATCAGTCAAAAGATGGAGAAGAAAATTTAGGTGGATGCCACCCTTAATTTTGACCCTAAATATACCTAATTTCCATTCATTGTTAACCCCTGCAGTGTAATATATTTATACCCATATTTGGGTATATTCTTTATCTTTTTTTATTTTTTTGAAAAGTTTTTTTTGGTGATTGTAGTTACACCCCCTTACTTAAATAATATTTTCTTAAGCATGTAAGTGACATAATAATCACGAGGACATAGTAACGTTCCCAAATGGCTACTATTATACCCAAAATTGCGCACAATTACTTTGTCTCCAGATATCATCAAGTAGTCTTGCCAAACCTCAGTATTGATGAGCTTAAAATTCACCAAGTTGCTTACTGGCACAATGTCCCTATTGAAACCCTTATGAGAAATCGTGTGAACACGATAACATTTTGGTATTAAGCTCGGCAAACAAAAACAGGGGAAAACGAGCCTGCTGTTTGTAAACTGGGCTTAAATTAGGAGAAGAGTCGCCTAACGTGGGATACTTGAATAAGTTCAAAGAAACGGCCCCCCCCCCAAAAAAAAACCATGTGTTTAGTAATCATGTCTGTGTCAAAATGTCTTAGACACGTCAAAGGCTTACCCCTTTTAAACACCAAACTCTATTTTCTTTCAATTGTGTTTGTGTTTGTAAAGCAAATTTGGCATTCCTTTTTTAATTACATTGCTGTTAATGCAAGACACACTCATGTTGTGAAGTTTCACCATCAAAGAGCCAGGTGTAATGCTGCTCATCATTCTCTTTTTCATAGATTTCCTAGATTATTGGAGACATTACCGACAGCTGTCCAAGACATGGTTCTTTTTGGATTATCGTCATTTACAAATTCGCTAAAAAAAACATTTATTGACCCCGGGTTCGGGAGATACACTAATGCAAATTCCTTAGAGTTATTATTTTACAATGTTTTCGGTTTTAAATAAGTACAAAATGTTGGGTGAGGCAGCATTATATCAGAAAATATCAAGCTGTCTTCACCGAAAGTCTCCCACAAAACAACAGAAAGAAAGAAAGCCGAAAAGAAAGACAAAAATAAAAACAACAACAACAACACCACAAACCCACCCAAAACTAAAATGATAAATTCAGTGATCAATTTGGAAAAAAAAACATGTACTGAATCTTTGTGTTGGGAAAGATAGTGGGTTAAAAGAAACAATATTGAAACTTAATTTTTGTGGTTGTAGACTAGAGTTAAAAATGTTAAACAATATTAATTAATTGTTTAAAGCTTTAATCAATTTATATAGTCTTTTTATGTGTAAAAATATTTGTTGTTCCACTCGTCAATTATCTTATCTGTTGCCAAGTGTTTGCATCGTAGATTTGATATTCCAGTCATGCATTGTCTTTTCATGAAATGAAATGAAATGAAATGAAATGAAATGAAATGAAATGAAATGAAATGAAATGAAATGAAATGAAATGAAATGAAATGAAATGAAATGAAATGAAATGAAATGAAATGAAATGAAATGAAATGAAATGAAATGAAATGAAATGAAATGAAATGAAATGAAATAAAATGAAATGAAATGAAATGAAATGAAATGAAATGAAATGAAATGAAATGAAATGAAATGAAATGAAATGAAATGAAATGAAATGAAATGAAATGAAATGAAATGAAATGAAATGAAATGAAATGAAATGAAATGAAATGAAATGAAATGAAATGAAATGAAATGAAATGAAATGAAATGAAATGAAATGAAATGAAATGAAATGAAATGAAATGAAGTGAAATGAAGTGAAAGGAAATGAAATGAAATGAAATGAAATGAAATGAAATGAAATGAAATGAAATGAAATGAAATGAAATGAAATGAAATGAAATGAAATGAAATGAAATGAAATGAAATGAAATGAAATGAAATGAAATGAAATGAAGTGAAATGAAATGAAATGAAATGAAATGAAATGAAATGAAATGAAATGAAATGAAATGAAAAGAAATGAAATGAAATGAAATGAAATGAAATGAAATGAAATGAAATGAAATGAAATGAAATGAAATGAAATGAAATGAAATGAAATGAAATGAAATGAAATGAAATGAAATGAAATGAAATGAAATGAAATGAAATGAAATGAAATGAAATGAAATGAAATGAAATGAAATGAAATGAAATGAAATGAAATGAAATGAAATGAAATGAAATGAAATGAAATGAAATGAAATGAAATGAAATGAAATGAAATGAAATGAAATGAAATGAAATGAAATGAAATGAAATGAAATGAAATGAAATGAAATGAAATGAAATGAAATGAAATGAAATGTGATTTTCCGGGTTTTTTTTTCAGGAATCCGTTTTTAGGGGGTCTCAAAAGTCAACCCACGTGAATCTTGTGAATTTGTTGAGAAAATAGGGGGAGGGACATTAAAATGTATTTATGCCGAAATTTATTTACTTTGTATTTGTCAATAACAGATGTTCGTACAAAGCCAAGATGGCTGCCAAATGAACCCCATTGGACAGAAGTTCATGTTATAAACATCACAATTACTTTTCTAGACACCTTGAGGATTACAAAAAAGTAGGTTAGAAAAATATATCCAGGGGGTGCATGGGAACCCATATCTTCCTACTGGACTATTAGGGTAGCATAGCCTGTCTGGCCGTAATACAGAGCTTGTGATAGTATGTACGGCCAGAGGCAGTCGGGCTAGATAGCTACATGCCCTCCTGCTTTCAAGTGCTTACTGCACATGCCTGAGATCACAGGCCAGCCAAAAATATTAGTTGGCCCCTAAGAATAATAGTTAAATACGTCAAATTGCGATCAAAATTTACCTTGCATTAAGAAGAAATGGAGAACATATTTCTGAGTGTTTGACTGTACTGCAACCCCTTTTTGCATTTTTTTTTTATTGATGGCTTACTCCTTGCCTATATTAATAACGCCGTTGACTGTACTCGGAATAAATGCTGGAAATATGTAGATGATCTCACTCTCAGCGAAAATAGACACATTACTGGTGTAAGCAGGATTCAGGCAGATTTAAACAATCTCAATGACTGGGCATTGGCAAACAAAATCCAATTGAACCCTTCTAAATGTAACACCATGCAGGTGTACTGTGGGAAAAAAGATCCTCCCTTCGTTCAATATTCCATTTCTAATGTTCATCTTCAACAGGTTCCCAGTGTGAAGTTGTTAGGTGTTACATTGCAAAACAACTTAAAATGGGATGCCCATGTCATGGAGATTGTTAAAAAAGCCAACATGAAACTTTTCATGCTTAGGAAACTCAAAATGACAGGGTTAACTGACAAAGAGCTTGTGACCGTGTATAAAGGTTATATTAGGCCTGTTATAGAATATGCTGCCCCATTGTGGCACTCGGGCATCACCACAACTCTTTCTAATCTATTGGAATCAGTACAAAGAAGAGTGTGCCGCATTATATTGGGTCAAAAATATACTGGATATGAACAAGCTTTGACCAGTTTTGGTTTGGAACCCTTGGACATGCGCAGAACCTCCCTTTGTAACAAATTTGCAATGAAATCCTTTAACTCAAGCAAATTCAATGAGTGGTTTGTCAAATCTAAAAGCACCGATACTATGAATCTCCGGTCCAAACGAACACTTCATGTTCCATCTTGTAAAACAACCCGTTTTTATAATAGCCCAGTCCCATATCTCAACAGACTTGTTAATAGCGCACTCAGTTCACTCCCACCAGCCCAATAAAATTACCGGTTCTTTTTAGCATAGTACATGTATTGTTTTTCTGTGCAATTTTTGATATGTATACTATATTTTTTGTACTTACAATTTTCCTTTGTTTTTTACCGTTTACTCTTTGTGATTTTAACCTCATCTAATTTTTATTGAAATTTGTATGTAAACTGACTTGTAATTCAGCCTGTGGGCTGCTATAAGCAGTGTTTTAATAAACTACAAATAATAATAATAATAATGTTTCAGCTGTAAAGTTAAAAAGGGGCATTTTTTTTTATTACTACCTTATTTTTCTCAGAAATAATCTATGAATTAATCGGTTTGTTTTTTTACAAAATAAAGACCACATAGGCCTGGTAAACACAACAGCCTCTGACAAAGCACGCAAACGTGGTGACCGTTATTGGTTTTATATGAAATGTATGTTATTTTTTATCTACAGTGAGCCTGATAACTTCTTTGACATTATGGCGGTTACGTGCACAATTATTCTGTTAACACTTGGACTTTGTGAAGCAACTGGCAAGATATGCCCAGCAATCTCCAGTGAGTATGTTAGTATGTTTTTTGATACAAATGCAATAAATAATAACTTTTGAGGGTCCTTTTCTTGTAGTGAAATCTCTTTTTATCTAATTCGTGCAATGTTATCATACGTTCGCTCTTGTTAAGTTTGTTTGCAAATTAATTATCGATGTTAACTTATTTGTTTCTATAAGGATGAAGAAGGTTGTATGACAAAGTGTTACCATTTAAACAAATCCAAGAAAAATAATTCTAAGTTACTTTTTAAACAAATTAGTACCATGAACACGTTTAGAAGATAATGTATTACAATTGTTAAGAACCTGATAACTTATTTAGATTTTCTATCAATTCTATCAAAGAATCGATATAGCACTTAAAAAAATAAAGTGGGCGAAATAAAAACACTGTCGTTATTTCTAGTATATATTGTTTAAAACTTTCTGTTGCACAAACAGCGGTCGTAACTTTGACCTAAATGGTATCTATCTTCATAACCAACAGTACAAATAAAATTACTCGAATCAGTGGTCCTATATGGAGACTGCAGTTATCGCAGTGTGCAGGAAAAGGTTCTCTGTGACTCACGAAATGGCATTGTTAAAACTAACGGTTAAAACGTACTTGTTTCAGTTAACAGTACTCACAATGCGTTTGGTGCATTCAACTACGTTCAACGAGGCGTATGGCACCAAGTACGTTGCCCATCCTTCCGTCCCGGTGAGGCTATTAGTCGGGTCATTTGGTACAGAAATGATACGACTCCAGCGCAAACTTTGATCACTCACAAACGTAACGCAGACCACCCAGAGAGCGACAGGTACGCGTTCGGGACCTCTGGTTTCAGCCTCGTTATCAAAGGTGTCGAGGAGACTGATACAGGAAGTTATGTGTGTCAAGTCGTACCAATGGTCACAGAATATCGACTTAAAGAAATCAACATCCAAGTTATAGGTAAGCAGTTTCTTATTACACTGTAATCGGAATGTTTGTAATTTGTTTTACTTGAAGTTTAATTTCAGTTACAAGCAGTTGCAAAACTTCAACCGGCTGTTTGAGGATTTGTTCTCGTGTGTGTGTTCAAAAGTTAAACACGAGGTTTTCCAGGTTGATTAAACATTTTTTTTCCCCAAAAAATGGCAACCCACATTTTGTATAGAATTCCTGCATGTAGCGCGTTCAAGATCTAGGATATGAAAGCCCAATTAATGAGTTTTCTTTTAGTTAAAAAATAATTTAAATCACTTACGTACTTTTGCAGTTATGGAATTTTAACCACAAACACAGGTGTTATTTTTTTAGCCTTTTCAACTGATCACAATAAAGTCAAGTGATATTTCAGCAAAACAAAAACAATTCACATGTAAAAATCAGAACACTCTCATAACCATGATAACTGGCACTTGATGTTTCCAATGTAAGAATTACATGCTTTTGAGTGTCAAGAGTTTAAATTCTTGCCCTGCCTTCTAATTGGCTACCCCGGGGACTTATGGGATTATTCTGATATTAAATTCAGAAAACGACATTCTTTTCTTTTTACTAAAATATCCCGTACCTTAAATGTGATCAATGGACAAGGTTAAAAAACGGTGTTTGCGTTCACAATTCCTTTACTGAAAAAGTACATGAGCGATTTGAATTATTCTTTCGCCAAAAGAAAGCTATTAATTGGGCTTTTATATCGATACATGAATAAAATAATCCCTAAACCCTAACAGAAACATCTCTGATGGATTATTAATTTTTCACAGTGTCCATCGAGGATAGAAGCCGGTAAATTCCTATATTATAATACATGTTATATCCTTCAAAATTGCAGGCGATACCTTTCCAGGTGGCAGAAGTCAGGGTTCTTCCACTGCTAGATTACATCGAGGACGCAGACAGACGCTACCGTGTGAGTGCGCACCACAGACACCAGACGTAGTGTATTGGTCAACGGGAGAGGGCGTCATTACAGATACACGGATCATTGATGCGCGTTTCTCTGATGGTGCCACCCTGCAGATCCAACATGGCGCCGATTACAGCATTGGTAGCGACGCTTCACTTCTAGTCAACTCCCTGAATGACGTACAAGATACACAGAGATTCTGGTGTCACGTGTTCCAGTCAGATGGTACTCTCAGGAATTGCGACACTGATGCCAAGATATCGGGTAATGCCAAATTTATGTAAATGGACGGAAATGCCTGGTGTTACCTCGTTGGCAAAGTTATTGCCTCAATAAAAGGGGAAAATACAAATCATATTGTAAATTATTCCATTGTCCGGTTTTTATTTTAAAGTTGATTAACTTGTTTACCCTTTCTTTGAAGCAGATGAGGAGAAATCAGATTGTGATGCACTGAAGGCCTCAGAAAGATCGTTCTACCTGCGAAAAGACACCCAGCAGATACTGCCTTGCCTGAGCTGGACACCTGGAGACACAGCTTGTGAGGTAGTGTGGAGTAAGGTCGACAACCCAGATCGACAAGTCCTCAGTTACAACCTGTCGACTGGTGTCGTCGATTCTAGTCCTGAATTCGATCTTGCCAGTGACTTTGGTTTGGTGATTCAGCAAGTTTATGATGACCATGCTGGAGTGTATCGATGTGCTGTGGGAGATGAAACTCAGATAGATGTTGAAGCCCGAGTGATAGGTAAGTAGAAGGATTGAGCTTGAAGCCGTGTTTATTAGGGAACTCGGACCTGAACTCAGTGATTGCTATTTTATCTCTCTTATCGTCAAGGTTTTGATTTGTGGGCATCCTTTTTTAATCTGAACATTATTTCTATCTCTCTCACTGTTGTTTGTTACTATAGGAAATCGCTTTCCATTGGACGGCGGGAGCGCCATAGAAGGTGAGAGCAAGACCTTTAAACCTGAAACTAGATTTTATCTTCAATGTCCTGCTCTCTCAGACATCTCCTTGACAACCAAGTCAACTGTTTTCTGGTCGTACGGCTCCCTGGACGCACAGACGACCAATGTGATCGGCACGTTCGATCTAGTACCAGATGGTATCAAGATGACGTTTGATCTTGGAGACAACGACTGCTTCGATATATCAAGAAAATTTGCTCTGCTCCTCAATGACTGTTCCCAAGATAGTGACGTCAGATACTGGTGTCATGTCTTCCCTGTGAATGACGATCTGATCCGGTCATATGTGGATGTTTTGATAGAGAGTAAGTTTGTGTCCTTTAATGTTGCAATCATTAGCCATGTTATCCTAACAACCTCCATTGTCTAAAAGCATTATTCGCATGACGTGACGTATGATGCAAAACAATTTATAATTTTATAATCAAACCACACAAGGGCGTAGCATCTGGAGAGGGGGGGGGGGAAGGGTAACTTTTTTTTTTACCTCCCTCCCCCCCCCAAAAACAAATCACGACTGCCATTTTCTCATGTGTGCCTTTTTACAGTCTGGTAATGCCCTTTTTTAACGTCTCACGAACGTCGGCATTTTTGCTGCCATGATCGACGTCACATATTGTTCAATTGTCCCCATGATCGTGCGATTTGACCAACGCCCCCCGTACAGTGAATATGGCGTACACCCCCCCTCCCCCATTCCCTTCTGGTTGACCCCGTAACCTGTTGACCTGGTGGGGGAAAAACACTGCCTACCTTTGAGTACGAATGATACAGTGAGCGCTCTTTTGTTCGTGAACCCACCCCACACCAAAACAAATAACCAAAGCAAAATAATAAAATAAATCAATTAAATAATTTATATATAATATAAATGGCCTTGTTACGAATGTGTGTTATTGTCATTGATTTGATTCTAAATATGCATTAGATTCAAACGGGGATCCTGAATCGTCCAATATCGTGGCCATCGCCGTGTGCGTGCCTTTCTTCCTTATCGTTCTTGGGATTGTTCTTTTTCTAATCTGGAAGATCCGACGATCTTTGCATCGCAGAGAAGACAGGGAGGAATGTGACTACATGCTACCTAAAACACAAGGTAAGAAAATGAGAAGGTTGATAAGAGAAGTCTTTTGGGGAGCAATTATGAAACAAATGAGGACATATAAGGAAAGGTTGCAACTTTTCTTTCTCAAGAATTCAAAAGGCCAGCCCGATTAAATGGTGAAGAAGTTTTACCATCAAAATGAAACTTTGAGTTGCAATACTGCATGATTGCGTTTAAGAGTTTAACGTACCCTACAGGCCTGTATGTTCTACCCTATTGAAATGTTTTGGTTCTTCCCCAATTTTGTTACAGAGCCCGTCGTTAAGCTGGATTTGGTGACGTTTGCCAAGCAGGTCAAAGAGTTTGTGAAGGGAAAATTTATGGGAATTCCTATTACATCATGGGCTGGTGGGCACTATGTTTCCTTCGCATTTATTGATACAGTCTACGAACCTTTAGAGATGTTCGTTAATGTCTTCAAGGGAGGTAGCACTGTAAAGTATCCATTAGACTCAGAGTCTGGTATCTTTGATGATGGTAATCCAGAATTGGCTAGTAAGCATGCTATAATACAAGGTAGACGGGGTTGTGGTAAGACTGCGTTTCTGCACAGACTGATATTCGACTGGGCCATGGGAAGGCAACGTGCACTATGGGGTAGTGATCAGATAGTTGTTCTTGTCCCAGCTTGGTTGCTAATCGAAGCTAAAACTTTCGGAGAAGCAGTCGTTAAATGCATGCTTCAAAAAGACGCAAACATTTTGGCCAATTCCATTAATGCACACTACGCAGGAAATAAGAGCAACTTGACAATTTTGGTTGATGACTGTAATGGCAAGGACGACATTGACGCTGTCATGAAAGTAATAGCGGACAATGGCTTTCTTGGCTGTCAATTAGTTCTGACGACAAGAAACGCGGAGCTGGCAAAAGATGCGTCACAAAAGCATAACATGCACTATGTCACAATTACCGGCTTTACGCTGGCAAATGCTATCAAATACATCAATACAGTTTTGGATACTGCTGAAGGTAGGGAAAACGCTACCCTTGAGCATGAGGCAGCCAAAAGCAAAACTGAAGAAAAACGACAGCTTCATCAATATCTAGAGGATAACATTCTTCCACCGCATATTTCATGTCTCCCAGCTGTCTTGGTAGCTCTCTGTCAACTCTCAATCTGGACAAAGGGAGAAGCCTTCAGTCCCGACGTCACCATGGCAGCTTTGTTTTTCAGATTGGTGAAATGCTTGTTTGATGGAAACACAGGTCTAGAGGAAGGTGTCACAGAGGAACACCAACTCAATGTTCTCACTGAAGATCAATGGAACGTACTGACAGAGCTTGGTAGAGTGGCTTCTTCGAGAGTGCTTGGCAGTCGTGCAATTTCTGCAGACATTTCGGAAGAAGACTTCTTGAATTCGTCCGAGAAAGGAGAGTACGTCTTGAAAGTCGCAAAAGAACGAGGAATTCTTCGTCCCTTGCAGTTTGAATCCCGGGACGAGTCTATGAAGCCAAGTACTGATAAGGTAGTTATAAATTCTGAGGTATCCGGAGTAGAGCATAAGCGGACGCAGACAAGTCCAAGGGATGAAAGGGTTTGTTTTGTCTTGGATATTCTTGAGCAGCTTTGTGTTGCTGTGTTTGTGGCTCTGACTACACGAAAAGCGAACAAAGAGTTCGGAGACAAAACAGAGTTTAGCAAGAGAGAGAGTATCCTGATGTTTTCAAATATCTTCGAGTTTGCCAACCAGGTTAAACAGTTTGACAGTTACAGTGGCGGCGCCGGACTCTAAATTTCTGAGGGGCAAGTTGGGGGCAAATAAATATATACGCATGTATACTTTGGGGGGGGGGGGAGGCAAAATAATAAAGCTAAGGCGCAGGTAATGCAATAGCAGGTGTAAATACAATAGCCACCATAATGAAACAATGACTTATGGGCTTTCATTACACGTTTGTCTACCAAGGTTTGTGATGATGACATGGGCCAACTGTGCAGTAAGCCAACAATTCTCTCTCTCTTTTTCAACAATACCTCTGATTCTGAACATCGAAGGAAAAAACATAATTAATCCATATGTAGACAGCAACATCGCACTCTCTCAGTCTAGCGTTTGGACCAAGGGGGGGGGGGGCTCCCGTTCTGGTGCTTGGACTTTAGGTATTGTTTGCTACAGGTTGGTCAAGTGTATGTTTTACAGGAGTGGAGCAAAAGTAGATGGCAAGCCTCTCCATGAGGAGCTTTCTTTAGCTAAGGCGCTCTTGAAAAAATAACAGAGTTGGGCAAGGTGGTTCAACCTATAACATTTACAAATACCATAAGGGTCCATTGTCAGGGTCCGAATCGGCTTTTCTCGGTATTGAAGGAGGATAAAAGGCTCTTTAAGCAGCAATCCAAATTGGTCGGCTCTGCTGTGGCGAAGATTTTAACAAGAAATCTACGGTGGAGTCCATTGAACCGAATGCAGACAAGGATGTCAGGGTGTTAAAGCAAAACGCTGTTGCAGCCAATTTTTTTTGCACACAAAATAAAGACATTTAGATACAGAGCTTCGTCCTTGACATACTAGAACAGCTTACGGTGAGCAACTAGTTTCTAATGAATCGCACGTAATATTAGCCTTGGAACCAGTCTTGACAAGATTTCCAGTGTTATCACATTCGCCTGTCGGGAAACTCGAAAGACAGTGAAGCTGTTTTTGACCATCTTGTGAAGATCGTGGAAAACAGGACAAAATCAATCCAAAAGTCCAAAAGCTGCGCTCCCTGTGCAGAAATCGCTGTAGTTAGGATTGAGCATTAATCATAAAATAGCAATCTTGGAGGTTCCGCAAATAAAACACTGAATATGCGCTTTGATAAGGAAACGATCCGTTTAGTTGGGGTCTCAAGACACACGATCCGTCTTTTAGTGAATCTTCTGAAACACGCACATGAATGTTGGGGTGGAGGCAAACTTAATGTAAAGTCAATCGAATTGTTTCGCATGGGTTGTTTTTATTGGAAGGACGTTCAATCAATTATTGGGATTTTTTCAGGAGTTAGCGAACGTAGGTAAACGGACATCTCATAATGGAGGTTGGCAAACCAAGGAGAAAATTCCCCAATCACCAACCCCTTCATAATGCTTGGATGCAAAGACACATTCTGCTACTTCAAAGCAAGAAACTATTGCTGATCTGAAAAAAAGCAAGAAGCACCTCAAAACACGTCAAGCTGAGTATCAGAAAAGTATAATGAGTGGATCAAATCCTAAGGGTTCAATATCGAAATAACCTGGAGATGAGGAAAAGCTTCCACAGAAGAGCATCAGCCAAGTGCTTGTGCTCCTAAAATGAGCAGTCACGCAAGTATTAAAGGAAAAGATTATGAAGAAAAACAGAGGGGGGAAATGCGGTCGCTACAAGGTAAAACAGATGAGACTAAATCCCAAACAGACGAAGCCCCAGTTAGACAAGTGAAGTCTACCGAGGCAAAAAGACAGTCACTTATTTTAATCTCTGGTCAAGAAAAAACAAAACGTTATAAAGTGGAACGTCAAATCAAAGCGACACCATCAGATAATGACAAAACCAAACATATGAAACAGAGAGCCATCATAAATATTCAAATCAATCCGAGCAAAATGCCCCAATCCCGATAGAATGAGAATGTGCATCAAACAACCAGAAGAACAGGAAACCCCTGATCAGAAAAACTACGAGACCAGTATGTTTGCCTCTGTACCCCTCGTGGCGTTTAAGATACAATCCTATAATCTAAACTCCAAGTAGATCAACCAACGAACAAGGAGCCAACAAACGATGTGTCATTCCAGAAATGAAATGGAGAGGAAGTCCACCCAAGTACAATCTCTCATTCGCCTGACGTCCGCCTGGAAGCACTAGGATTATAAACTCGAAACACTCCACGCATTGCAAGAAAAACGTAGAATTACAAAACGAAGAAATGCCTCGGCTTCCCGTGACGAGTCTAATTCCACTGTCCTTCATACCTTTACCGTGCTGTCTTTGGGTCTACAGGAGATCAACTAGCCACAATCTGGTTATTGTCACTCTGATTGTAGGCCAGAGTAGGCCTCTTTCAACAAATCATAATAAATACAGCCGTGTGGTTGCCAAGGTCTATATCTAAAGCTTACGCATCACTTTATTTTGAATGAAACAACATGCACACTGACATGTTCACGCTAGCAGGTGAAATCTTTGAAAACTAATTTCTCCCGTTCAGATGCCCATATCTTCATGCAACTTTCAGGGTTTGTTTCCCTTATGATGATCCAAGTATGTGCTAAAAATCATTGTGATATGTTCATTACTTTTTGTTGAAATTGGAAAAAAAAATAGGCCTGGCTTTGTGCATTTTTAAAAGTTGTCGATGTTTGCAATATCTGTCAATCTTTTCAAGTCTCCCGAATATTAATAAGGTTCCTATCCATTATGGCGTGCAGTACATATTTGCAGAATAGCCTCCTTCACGAGTTATTAATTAATAAATGTCACCCTTTTGCCGGCTTCCATTGGTCGATACCGAGTCCCACACGAAGTCACGTTAAGTGACGCTAATGAATATGCTAAAATGCGCTTCGTTATTGTTGCCCCAAAATCAGCAAACCTGAAAGCCATGCACGTGAGTTCATTTGGTCGTAAAAATCCTCGTCGAAATTTACCTTGGAGATAGTGCAAGGTGTAACACAAGCGTTTGCAACAACATATCAAGCTTAAATTCAGAATATACTTAGATTATATGAGTGTACAACTATTCGTGAAATAGCAACTTAAAGGGATTCCTAGAAATTTAGATAAATACATAGATTTGGGGACGTTTTTGAACGATTTCTTCCGATTTTAAGGTCAGCTTTACCAGTAACCAGGATTTACAATTCGGCATCAATAACGGCGATTTTTATCACTGATATGAAGTTAAGAATTTTTTCTTCTGTTATAATTTAAAATTTCAATCATATTGAGCATTTTTTTCTGAGAAAAAAACACACATGTTTTTTGGGGTGCAAGAATTACACTGCTGTGTTATAGCGTCCAAGTATGTAATCGGTTTAACTTTGTTAAACAACGGTTACGCTTAGGCCTTCGCAACCACACGGCTGAAATACACTCAGTCACTAAAATTAACTGTGAACATACCGGTTGGGGTCGGTGTATCAATGTCATCATGAAGGAGATGCCCAATGTTTGTCTTGTCTAGCCACTTAGGAAGTAACCACTTGTGCTGATGTTTCCGATAATCTATTCCATGTGACAATTAAGTGATCGATGCAAGAAGGAGAATATTTAATGTCCGCTATCACTCGTCGATATACCAAGGCCAGTAAATTGAGATGTTTCAGTCTCTGCTCGCAGCTCATGCACCTGAATCCAGGGACGAGTATGGTTGCCCGCCTTTGCACATTTTCAACTTCCACGATGTGTTTCTTGAGGTGTAGTGCCCTATAGGTTTGCATATTTTAGGTGTGGTTTTACCAAGGTTTTGTAGAGCGACGACGATGCTGGACATTAAAAGGATGGCCGAGTCAGGTTGGCGTGTACTTTCCTCGCCTTTCACCGCTGTGACCCGGGTTCGATTCCTGCCTGAGCCAATGCGTTGATTGGGTCTTCAGTCCCTGCCTGATTCCGTCGGTTTTGCCCAGAATATTCCAGGATTTTCCTCGCACCTCTTTGTCTTCTCATTGTCTTCTCTTTATTGTTTCTTCAGGATTGCGAGCTACAGTGCCTTGGGCGCTTATGAGGAATCATTGGTTTCAGTACCAGAAATGATTAATAATTAAACAAGAAATTAATAATACTTATTTTCAGTGAAAATTCAAACTGCCGTTGTGGCTGTGGACAACAGTGCGCGTATACCCTGCTAGTATAGTGCTGCGCACTGAATCCGCGTGCTGGACGCTGCCGCCGCTACGCGCTGTTGACTTAACGGTTGACTGTGACTTTCTACGCTCAAGATTGTGTTGGAACCAGAGAAAATGCCTGGATGACTGCAATATCAATAATTTTGCAGCCATCCAGGTACTTTATTGACATAATATTACAGTCATCCGGGTACTTTTTACAAAAGCATACGATACGCTTATCTATTTTTACCACTTGAAGCCTGATATAAATAACAATGTGAAATATGAGGCGAGCATATTTGTATGTATCACATATTTCTGTACTTTTATGTTAAGTACTCCTAATAGCACAAGTATGACACCTATTTGATAATGTTTTTTAATCATGAATAAAATTTATTTGATTTGGTCTTGTAAATGTCAACATTGTTAATAAAGTTTGGATAGGCCCCCCAAAAAGTCTCCGGTTTCTGGTATGGAGCTTTCCCAAAAAGTGGTGCGGCGACGCGGCTTTTTTTTTTTTACCTGTTTTTTTTTGCCTCAAATGTCGGCTGATGACTGCAAATGGTGCCCGACTAAACTTAGTGCAAAAATACGGGAGTCCAGAGAGGCCACATAAAGTTTAATTTCGATCATAACCCCATCTAAAACACGTTAAAATTGTGCAGCAGCAGGATTCCAGTCAAACCAGTGAGTTTGGCGATTTTGAGACATCATTTTGTATTGAAAAAAAAAATCATTTTGCCGACGCGAATGGCTACGGCGATGCGCGCGCATACCAGAAACCGGAGACTTTTTTTTGGCCATAGAGTGTTACAATAGCATTAGCAATACATGTATATCTTATTAAAATATTTCACTTTAGTGACGTTTTTTGTAATGACATTATTACTGGTACAAGGACAAAATATTGGAACAACTTCTCTTCATATTTTTGGTGACTATTCTTATTTCTGGATTGGATAATGTATACTATACTATATTTTTTATTTATGAAATAAATTGGCTGTATGAAATTTGAATTGCATCAATAAATTATTATAGTCGGCAGTCATGCAAAGTACCTAGGGAGTTTATTTAACCCTAAAGGGGCCGGGGGCGGAATCCGCCCCCCCCCCCCCTCAACATTTTCCGCGAAAGCCTCTGAAAAAAGTTTTTCGCGACCCAAGCTGTTATGACTTTTTAGCCTCGAGCTTTGCGCATCTTTTGATACCAAAAACATAAAAATCGGATCACGGGTTGCCGCGTAGCGAAACATTTTACGGCGCTACGAGTAGTGAAAACTGAATTTTTGCATATATACGTCGTGTACACAGAGCAGAATTGCCATTCGTACATATGAATAATTAATTAGCCATAATTCCAAAAGCCTTTGACCTATAGTCATGAAATTTCTTGGGTATGTTTAGGAAGAGTTGCTCTATGCATGTGCTGAGTTTCAAAAAATTCGTCACTCAATGGCCGAGATCTTAGAGGGGGGCGGAATCCCCCCCCGGGCTGAGAGATGGTCAAAATAACCCGGCCCCTTTAGGATTAATGTTTTTATATTTGTAGTGATATAAAACTGTCTTAAATTTACATATGCTTAACGTATTGGATCTTCAACTGTGAAATTGTGCTTCAATCAAAATGTGTATAGATATTTTTTTTAACGTTTTCATTACACAGTTATTATTCAGAGCGAAGTTGCAAAAGAACAAAGACTTCTGGCAACCTTTTATGACTTAACTGAATATATTTATATAACTGATATACTTACTGTTGTTTACACTTATATGTTTATAATTAAGTATATTCTAAATGATAACATCATATATTATAACCTATGGTTCTAACATACATGAAACGCTGCATGATTCTTAAGCTGGAGCGGATCCAGGAATTTTTGCAGGGGAGGTTCCATCGGCAAAAAAATCTGAAATGTAGACAGGTTTTTTTTTTTTACGGACACTTGGCCTTCAAAAACCAATAAGATGGGGGGGGGGGCTCATATCATACTTTCAATGGGTCGCTGTTCAAACCCGACGATTATTAACACTATATCGCAGAATAGTGTACATAACCCCTAACCACGTCCGTATTCTGTGCAAAGGCGGATATTATTATCGGTAAAAACTTTTTGGGTGTCAGAGCAGGGGGGTTCGCATTTTTTTTACCATGAATTGCTATGGAAACAAAACAATTTTGACGGAGCTGGGGGTTGCCTGTTAAGGGTTCTTTTCAGTTTATATAATCCAATTATCCTTAATTTATTATTTTTGTAATAATTATAGTTATTGGAGTAATACACATTGGTGAAGTTTTGTGGAAAATTATTATAACAACTCCTTGTCGTGCTTATTTTCTTTGGGTGCCCTTGTGATGATCTTTCTACTCTTATGTTACGTTTAATTTGTTTTCAGATTTCGTTTTATTTTTAATTATTGCATTGTTTAGCGGATTGTTTAAAAAGTTCCATCTATAATTTCTTTTTAACAGTGATTGATATTACTCAAATAAACTAGCAATAATGACCTTTCAATTGCATAAATCATTCATTATAGACGGCAATCAAGCAAGGTTATATGCTTAACATATTGACTGTCCATAGGTATTATCTTTTTCTTCACGTATTTTAATTTTGCCGTTTTAGAATTGCTTGCTTCTGTAGATATTAAAGTGTTACTAAATCTAATGAGACACCATGGCATTTAAGCTTTTCTGTACGTTTGATAATATCGCAAAGTGCAAATACCTTGGGTTTTTTTGGATGTCTGTATTCCTTTGTTTTTGAATCTTGGTTTTACAATTAGTTCTGCAGTCTTCTCTAATTCATAAACAGTGAGCACGAATTACTCAACAGTGTGTTAAAGTGTGCGAAATGAATAATGATCCAGCTCAGAGGCAACTTATCTATATAAAAAAAAAAAAACCACGAAAACCGATTAAAATGCAAGTTTGAATCTTATGTACAACAACTTGTTTGTGCATCTTCGACACCAATAGTCCGAGAGCCCAGTGAGGTTTAATCAGAATATCGCGCACAAAAGGTTTGATGGTGGCAGCGAGTAGGTGGGGGTGTCCAACCTTCGAAGCCGTCATTCTTCAGTGTCACACCCCGTGCGTTTGGGAGGGGGCACCGCCTAAAGACCCTCCAAAATTGATTTTTAATTAGAACGTCGCGCACAAGCACGATTCCAAAGCGAAAAGATAGTATTTGATGAACTTATCAATGACCAATTGTTTAAGAATGAGAAATCCCGTGCATTCCATGCTTAAGAATGGCCAAATTAGTGCTAATTATTCACCTTTAACGCGTGAAACCTTCACTAAAAGCTAACTAACGTGACCAAAATGCAAGATATGCAACTTAAGAATGGATTTTCCCGTGCATTTCGTGTTTAAGAACGAGTTAAAGTTCAATAATTAGCCGCCCGTTAAGGAATAATTTTTTTTTTATGTGTTTAATTAGAATGTTGAGCACAACGATCATTCCAACACCAAACGATAGTGTATCAGTCAGCGTTTGCAGATTTCAACTTGAGAATAAAAAATCTCGTGCAAAATCAACTTAAATAGGGCTTTATTACCGTTTATTACGATTGTACGGTACGGAGGCTTAAAAAGTAAAAAAAAAAAGCGAAACATTTCGCAATGCACATGCTAAATAGCTTAACGAAATATTTCCCGGAGCAAAAGCATCGCTACACACGTACTGCTTTATAAAATAACCCCCAGAATTGCAAAATGCTGCAATATACTTTATTATGCAATAATGTTACGCCGGCCTAAATGTTGGAAATACGCAATAATGCAACCTTTCACATTATTGAATAATACATATAAATGTCCGCGTTATAGTCCAATTCGTCAAGTTGTCATGGCATTTATATGTATTTTTTCATACGATGTAGAAAATCCTGCCCAGCACATGAATGGACTGGAAGTCATACCCAATCATGACGGATCCTGAAATATAAAGAGATAAATTACGAAGAACCGCATGGAAGGCCTGAAATCAAGCACAAGATTCAGGATGTGACGAACACTTTTGCAATCCTAAGGGCCATTATTTTTCTCCCCAAATTGATGGTAGTTCTTTTCGGCATAAAATAATGAAACAAGAGAGACACCGGAATTTAATGAGGGGGCACCGAGGTCGGATCTACATCATTTCCCCTCAATTTCCAGGCCACCACAAGTGCTGCCAATTTGAAAAGCAGAGGGATTGGCTGGAACTCTTCAGACGCTTCAATTCAAGGCGCTCTTTTTTTTTCTCGTATTAATTTATTCACATTTTGTAAAGTTGTGCGGTTAAGGAAAGTCACCAAGGGAGTATTCGACTGTAATGCTCTTCGTTTTATCAACTCACAAACATTCTTTTAAAGAAACTTTCTTGGCAACCTGGGGGCACCTTGGGCCCTTCGACGACCAAAATTTACGATTTGCAATGAGAGACACACTGCACTGAGTGAAATTTGTTTTTGAAAAAGCATGCATGCATTATTCAAAAATAATGCGTTATAATTCCAAAACTACGTAATATTCTGTTATTTTACAGCTAGCATACTGTGTTGATTTTTTAAATTACTGCCACGGAATTTCGCGATTCTGGGGTTTTTTTTTTGAAAGTTGATATGCTTGTTTCAATCCTATTGCGCTAGTTTACGAAAGAGTTCATCTATTCACAAGTGTTCCGCGTTATTTTGCAATAACACTTACGTTTTCACCATTTTAGCTGTGCAGAAATCGACCTCCATGCCATACAATCGTAATTAGCGGTAATAAAGCCGTTCTTGAGTAGATTTTGCGCGCGATTTTTTATTCTTAAAGGGAATATACATCATTTGCTTTTGCTGTAATTTTCAGAAATGGATGGAATTGGCATGGGGGGTTGGGAATATATAGCAAATATAGTTACACTGACTTTTTTGAGGTTTTGGGTTAGAAAATGCTATAAAAACCAAGAAAAACAATCATTTTCCTGTAGACGGGTTCCCTGACTCCATTTAAGAAGAAACAGAGCAGGTTACATACATTGGGGAATTGTAAGGTCAGGGAACCAGTCTAGCTGGCCTGTACCCGTTCATAGGTGTGTAATTGATTGCAAACAAGTGCGATGGTCAACTGGGGCCAGTATTTGAAAAAAAGCCAGTTTTTCCAACGCTGATCGGCCGATCAGCGTTGGAAATTGATACAAAAATACCACTTTTCTTGAAAATGACAGTATACCAGGTGCCATGATTTTACAGGATGCTTTACACTGTCAATCACTAACAGTCCAGCAAGGTATTTCAAAATGATTTGGTAGTATTATTTTTTGATGTTTGCAAAGTTGTATTTTCCCTTTAAGTTGAAATTCTGCAAACGTTGACTGATACACTATCGTTTGGTATTGGAATGATCGTTGCGCTCAACATTCTAATTAAACACATAAAAAATAATTCCTTAGCGGGCGGCTAATTATTGAACTTTAACTCGTTCTTAAGCACAAAATGCACGGGAAAATCCATTCTTAAGTTGCAGATCTTGCATTTTGGTCACGTTAATTAGCGTTTAGTGAAGGTTTTACGCTTGCGCTCAAAATTCTAATGAAAGGTGAATAATTAGCACTAATATTAGGCCATTCTTAAGTATGGAATGCACGGCATTCTTAAACAATTGGTCACTGAAAAGTTCATTGAATACTATCTAGCAGCCTATTGGACCACAGCATAACGGTTGAAGCAGTAGACAGCACACTGACGTTGAATGCTCAGTTGTCATCAAACTCGGGCCGGATTGCACTCAAATTCTCGCAATGCACTCGGTCAAATGAAAAATAGGTCTGGAAGTAAATAGGATTAACAATGTACTTTTTAAGAGCTGTACAAACCCTGTGGTAATTTGGACTTCAGTAAAATTGGTTAATCTATAAATTGTGAAGTTAAAACATTCATACTAAACAAAGATTGTTTCCAAGAAAATTGCGATTTTTTTTTTATTGCACGTATCTAAACAAAAGGAAGATTGTTTTCATTGTTTTATTGCTTTAAGTGCAATGTACGTATTTAATTAAAATGAAGATTTTTTTTCCTCTTCTAGCTAAATATCTAAAGGGATGTGGTCGCGGTGACAAGATAACTTTAATGCGAAATTATTCTGCAACTTACGTGGTGAATTTTACTGTCATCCATGTCACTTAGGACAGAGACTAGATCTGAGAAACTTGGTCTGTTGTTCGGATCCTCTTCCCAGCACTTACGCATCAGGGCGTAACTGAAAACAGTAGCAGTGAAACCGTATGAGTGAAGATTTGTCTGTTATGGTTTTCTTTTTCGGATCCTCCTATAAGTTCTTAATGTAGGCATAATTCAAGTGAATGAATGTTTTCTTGAGAATACATTATAGGTCACAATGATTAGAAATATGTGGACAGAATGTGACGATTTAATTCTTTTGCATGTCCTCAGCGTTAACAGAGCTTCAATTATGAGGTCGGACGATGTTCCTTTGACCACCACCAAACACATAGATCATGCTGTAACATTTTGTATATAGTCTTAAGCATTAACTTTGTTTCAGCAAATGATATACTCATAAGGAAAATTCAACAATTGCCCAACTATGATTTTCTGCGGCTTGTCAATAATTTGTTCCATCAGTATATTTTTTCCCATTTTAGCGACCTTTCGACAAGTCTCCGAATTTACACCCCATACATCTTTGTTGTTTTTGAAAGGGTTCGACTTTTGCACAAAAAAAATGTACAGTGGATTTCACCTCGTTATGTTCCACCAGGGCTTTTTACTCGAGTACTCTTCAAATTTGGCATTCTTTTATTTCCCGAATTTCTACTCAGAGAATCAGCATTATGGACTATTTTCATTTTCATAAGATTGCCGGAGAAATCCACCCGATGTAGTTTTGCGACTATAAACAACCATGAAAGTGCTTGGTAGTCAGTGATTATTTGGATTTTTGCTCAATGTAGCAGATAACAGAATTGTGTTTTTAACTCCAACAAATGCTAAGACACTTTCAAGCTCTGGTAGTCCATTTCTGCTTTACTGAAACACCTTCCTCAATTAAGCTACATATTTTTCTGAATAATCCTGACTTTAGAAAGATGTAAGCTAAATAATCAATTGATGCATCGGTTTGGACGATAAACCTTAAACTTCGAACCATCAGACTTCAACAACTGGAATGCCGGTAAGTTTCTTAACCGGCAAAACTATACACCTGTTAAGTACCTATTAAGCTTACATCTCACCTTTTGTCGTTGCAGCTGCTGGGCTTGGGCATACGGTATCCTCCCTTCAGCTTCTTGGCTAGTGACTCGCTCTTAATGGTCGAGTAGGGGGTTCCCCCTGCACAATAAACGTTAAATGTGAATTAGAATAATATCGGTGAAAAAGGAAAAGAACCCATTTTGTAGTTTTGTATAAGAGGATAATAATGGAAGTAAAGTTTCCTTAAACCTTTTGATGATATGTGGTCTATTTTTTTATTTGACCTAAAAATGAATATGATTTTATTTAGAGCAGGATTGTTCTTACCTATGGTGACTATTTCCCACAGGAGAATGCCGAAAGACCACCTGATGGTAAGAAAAAAATAAAGTCAACAATTATTGTACCGGGGCCGAATATCTTGAAAATAAATTTAATATACCAGGTTGTTGCCTGTCATCAACCATAAAATACTCCATATGATAAACAAGGTCCTTTGTACTTACACATCACTCTTCGTCGTGTACCTCTTATACCTGATTGACTCAATAGCCAACCAGCGGACTGGAACACGTCTCTATAATCAAATGAAAATCCACAAACATGAAATCTAAGCCCAATAAAAGGTCCTCTAAAAGGTTTGACCAGGAATCCGGGTCACATTTGGCCTTTTAATATTCCAGGTCAAAGTAACACTTTTTTGTGTGTCAAGATTACACTCTTGCCAGTCAAAATGACCCTAAATGACCACGAGTAGTGTCATTTTGACCGGAAAAAATCCTAATTTTGACCCGGAATTGTATCACGTCAAAAATGACCCGGATTCAGAATCAAATCTGATCGGGACCTTTGAAAAAAGGATTGCCTTTATTTTTCACAATTCATTTGTACGGAAGACGGATAGTGCCACTCAATGAGTGTGAATATACTTTTTTGGTGCGTGTGAAAATATTTTGTGTACAGCGGCCGCCACTTATTATGTGGCGGCCGCCACATAAAAAAGTGTGAATATTTTGTTTGTACGTGTGAAAATATTTTTTTGTTCAGCGGCCGCCACTTATTATGACGACTTATGTGGAGGCCACCACATAATAAGTGGCAGCCGCTGTACAAAAAAAATATTTGAGTAGCTGGAAATTTGACTTGAGAACAAAGGACTTGGGTAAGAGGAAGATATATCTACAATATACACTTCAGTGTTTTATGCTCAATAGTCTAGTAAAAACCTCATGAAGAAATGGACTGCGATTATGGAATATAGGTCTAGATTTGAGTGAAAAACAGTAATAAATTACCCTTGATGTTTGGACGTAGATATCCTCTCCCCTGGACAATCCAAAGTCTGAAACCTTAGCAATCAGCCCTTCAGATAGTAGGATGTTCCTAGCAGCCAAATCTCGGTGGATCACCTTTTAAGATCAAAGAACACAATAAAAAATACCTCTAAACCCATTTTGCAATTGTTCATTGATTCTCCTTGCGAATAAAACCGTATAGAAATTGCTTCTTCTGAGCAAAAAACAATGCAACGGCTCCTTACCCCCGCTTTAGCAAGGTGCTCCATTCCGTTGGCAACATCCAGAGCAAACTTGACCAGCTGATCGGAAGACAATGCATCCTCGTCTGAGTCTGACTGTGAGCGAGCCGTCCGCAGGTAGCTGCGCAGATCACCGCGGGGAAGATACTCCAAAGCGACGTACAACACCTCTGTTAACAATTAAAAAAATGCATATCCCTTTGCTTAGACAACATGTTGACCATCGCATGCGAAACTGCTGGGAACCGCAAAAGACCAATCACCGATCAAATTTAAGCCGCGCCCCATGTTTTGACCAATCGCAGTGGTGATTGTGAGTGGAGAGGTGCAAGTCATTGTGTTTCAAGCTGAGGTAAGCTGCATCAGATTCACGCTTACCATGTGCAAAGCAATATGATTAGCGAATCACTCGTCTTATTTAGCAGGTCCGTCAAATTGGGCCCCGGTCAAATCACAAACATGTTAAGGAAAACTTTGTTATTAAAGAGATTACTATATGATAGAAATCAGTAGCGCTACATTAAATTACAATGTATCTTTGTCTCTTATCTGGTGGCTTGATTTCGTTTTTATTCAG
Organism: Patiria pectinifera; assembly: GCA_029964075.1. NCBI lineage: Eukaryota > Metazoa > Echinodermata > Asteroidea > Valvatida > Asterinidae > Patiria > Patiria pectinifera. The sequence continues at coordinate 131,093 of CM057148.1, read as the reverse complement.
TCCATTTTTCAAGAAAGTGAAATCCGTACGTCGATGCCGACATGCACCAAGCAGCAAGACAACATTGGGATGGTGGCCGAGAGACGTCATCGTGCGGAGTTCATCGATGAAATCATCTCGCTCACTCATCGATGAATGGCCTGTCCGAGAAATAAAAACGATGTTAAAAGTAACAATCAAATAAAAAGCGTACTGATTTTGTGCATTTTAACTGTGTGCTGATTGGAACAGACCGATCCATTACGCCCGCCCATTGCACTCACAGACAACACTTGCACCTCTCATAATTATGCTCCAGCCGCGTGCCGCACAGTATAATCAAGATTGTGATTGGTCCAAACGCCATAGGGCGGGGCTTAATGGATTGGTTTATCGCCATTAGGCCTCTGTCGGGTATGTAATAACCTGACACACTTAGTAGAGGTTACCTTTGAGCATCTTGATGGCAGCCCTTGTCAGTTCTCCATCTTTCATCACACCACCTGATCGCACCTCACCAAAGTTCCCACTGCCGAGGACTCGCTCACCGACGATGAGGTCGCTGCGAGGCACCTTCCACCCTTCAGCCCATGGAGGTAGATGGTCCTCATCATCGTCATTACTTGAGATCATCGGTGTTTCCTCTTGTGGTGGTGTGGTATCGTCATACTCGTGTTCATCTACGTCCTTAGGTGAAATCCTGTCCTCGTATTGGTGTGCGACCTGCTGTGAGATTTTGTACTCGTAGTTGTGTGGATCTTGCGGCTTAATGTTTTTCTCGTATTTGTGTGCAGCCTGCAGTGCAATTCTGTCTTCGTATTTGTGTGGATCTTGTGATCCAATTCTGTCCTCATATTCCACTTCCGGTGACCCGCCGACCTCAGATTGACCTGGTTGTCCTAAAGACTCCTGGTTCGAAGCAGTACTCTAACAAATAAAAGATGTGATGCATAACAATTACTGTACATATTTATCTGCAAATTTAACCATTATGTTCATCTGCAAACAAGCCAGGTTTTTTCAGGGTTTTTTTTTTTTTGACTGGCCATCATGAAAAGCTTTGTTAAATTCAAATTGAACAGAAAGTTCATTCAACAGAGTTGATTCCAAGTTCTTGTACAATTTGCCTGTAAGACAGGTTGCATTACAAGACTTGTTCTTATGCTGTTTGCACAAATTTCTATTTGTTTCCCCTCAAACGTAAGTGTTTCACATTCTTCTGAATTGAATTTAAACATGTCCCAGGTATTAAACATGTCCAAGGTATCTTTTTCTTTTTAGGCGTCACGTGAAAGTTCTCTCCATTCAACTTTCATTTTCCAATTGTCATATAAATCATAAACCCATGTAATAGTCGTGTAACAATTATAATGAAATTCCACCACACATGAATTTTCAATTCCATCTTTCATTTTTATTCTGTTGTTCAAATGTCCATTTTGATTTACTGTAACAAATCGGTCAAATAAACAAAGGTTTACCATTTCGACAGACGATTGTACGTCACGTTTGATCTGAACACCACGACGTACCCTGCCGTTCCTTCTAAACTTGACGAACATCACGATTGCCAAGATGACCAATGTGCTTAGAATACTGACCACAGTTACAATGGCGACAAACACTCCGTTTGCACCTTTAACGATTAACGAGTGTTGGATTAGTTATATAAATTAGAATTTAAATATTTGTTTAGTTACAAAACTAGGTATATTTTACAACACATTAAATTGTGCCGAAGTGCGGGTCGTATTTTTGACTTTTTTTTTCTTTTCTTTTTCTTAACGTTGTATTTCTTCTGGCAAACTGACTCTTCTGACAAGGTTTCTGGGGCTTAACAAATGATCCAGAAAAGTGCAATTATGACTCACAATGATCATTTTAATGTAATATACATGAACAGGGAATATGTATCGCATTTCTAAGTAGGATTTGGTCACACATCTCGATCAATACCTGTTTGTATTAGGCATAGTGTCATTGGTCAGTTTATCTGAACTTTGCGATGAACATTGTAATGACATCATTTTTTTCACACAAAAAATATCAAAAAGTTTTCTCTTCAAAATTCCAGATCGGGTCTTGAGTCGACGGAGGGCTATTTCAAGTCATGATAATAATAATAATAATAATAATAATAATGATAATAATAATATAATATTTTATTCGGCAAATTGACATATATACACACATTTACAAAAAATACATAAAATTTGATATTAAAACAAAAGGATATACAAACAATAAGAAACCAAGTAAACACTACACACGAAAGACAGAACGTGGACAGTGCAGGGCTGCCAAGGAGAAGAACAAAAGTGAAACAAAACACTGTCGCCAATAGGGCGTGTCTCTCCAACCCTGCACAATGACAGACACATAACACTGACCAAGCACAAAACAATTAAAACTACCAAAATTGCACAAAGGAGGAAATGTCCAAGGGAGTATAATATGGGATTCAAAAAATGGGCAGGGCAGCTGAGGCTAAGTAAAGGAAGTGGATAGGAGAACTGGGCAGTACAACAGAGGGAGGGAGGGAGACAGGGAAGGCGAAGAGGGGGCGACACACAAACAAACAAACACCCCGACAACCCCAACAAACAAACAGACAAACAAACAAAACCAGGAAAGGGAGGGTTAAACAGGGACAATGGGAAGGGGGAGGGTAAGACAGGAAATGGGAAGAGAAGCAACAAAACCAAGTGTGGAGGAGAGGGCTGGGAAACGAGTATGGTGGAGGAATTTATCCAGCAGAGCAAACCAAACACGATCAACCAAGAACAGCATAAAAATTGTGCTAAAAACAACAGCAGAGTCTAAAATGGATGTATCAAGTTATGTCTTAGTAAAAAAATCGAGAAAGAGAATACAGATTACAGATTACCGATTAAGATACTGTTTTATTTCCCGCCCAAAAAAAGCAGACGGGGGGCACAAGCTAACATATCAACCAAGTTATCAGGATAAGTACTCCATTTCCTGACAAACTGACAGGGAACCCAATGTATAAATATGTCAGTACGAGCAAACAGGTGGTGAAAAGTCAACCGGGAGCTCGCATGTCTACTATTCACATTGTCATCGCTTAAAAAAAGACGGTGAAAAATCACCCGAATTGCAAGAAGTTAATTGCTTTCAAATAAATTAATAAAGCACACTGAGCCGCTCAGGGTAAGGTTGCTCCTGACGACGTTGATGTAAGATGAGACGAGTGGCATACCTTTGAACCTTTTTCAAGTTGATCACTGTGCTTAACTCTGTACATATACTATGAAAAAAATGTGTCCTTGCAACTAAAATTGAAAGGTTTCTGAAAGTATGATTCGACTATTCAGTTGGATTAAATGTTTTGCTTTCTATTCAACGTTTCATATTAACAAGTAGGGCTAGATGAGTCACGCAATGTCGGAAGAATAAAACTATATAAATAAACTTGAGGAAAGATCGAAAGAGATACCCTCTCACAATACATGTATTTATCTTTCCCTATTGTACATGTATTTTTCTTTCCCTATTGTCCAAAAATGTACCGCCGCCCTGAACTGTTTATTGCATGAGGTAAACGCGCGCATTTCGCCACGCAATACCTAAATTGTAACGACCCATAAATAAAGAATTATCTTAACGAAACATGGAGATAATTCAGAGATCAGTTTGATGAGTCCCTTGATTTTACACTAACATACATTGAGCCTAATCGGTGCATGGAAATAATATGACACCAATTTTGAACACATATATACATTCGTTTCAAGGGGAAGGAAGTAAAATAGGAACAAGAATTTCTCGAGGACTCTTTAGGGCGTCGCGAGGGGGCAAGGCGGGGGGGGGGGGGCTTCCCCCTGGAAAAGCAAAAAAAAGGAAGGAAAAAAAAAAGTCTTAATGGGGTAGATTTAATGGGTTGGGGGGGGGAAAAAATTTTCCTCCCCCCCCCCCCCCCCAACTGATATTGAGAATATTTTGAGAAATACATGTACAGGATTTTTTTGGGAAAATAATGTGTTGAAACCCCCCCCCCCCCAGAAAAAAATCCTGGCGACGCCCATGATCGAGGAAGAAATACAATATAGCCTTGAGGCTTCCCTGCCTAATATGAAATTACTGGCATTCACAAAGAGGACACTACTCTGGCTCTTTGGGACAAGCAAAGATTGTTTACATACAAAACTTACCGGCACATGACGTTATCAGCACTCTGGTGCTCAGTGACTGATCACTGCTCGTTGTTATGCACGTTAGGTTACCTTCTCGAGTCTCGTGGCCAGGGTTTGTCACTGTGTGCCAGCTGCTCACGTTGACCAGCCCAGCTCCTCTGGTACGTGCCTGGCGTTTAGTAGCGATCGTCTGATTGCCAAATATCCACTTGAACGTCCACACCCCAGGTCTGGCGTCTTGAATCCTGCACTCGAATCGCCGCGTGGTGTCGGACTGGACGCAGACGGGGCCATACTCAGCGTCGTCCAGCACATCTCCGGTGGAGGGGTCAAGCAGGTGTAGCTTGGCATTTCGTCGTCCAACCGAAGAGTTGTCAAATCCTGGAACAAAACAAAATACATAAATAACCTGAGAATGCGTTGCGCAATTTAGCGGGTGTGGCATAACACGGTGCTCTTCAAAACAAACTGTTATGAGGAGTATTTAGTAAATAGTTTGCTTCGGTCTAAATGGGGGAAAAGGTACTATTTCAAAATCAATTTTGAAATTTTCAAGCCGCTGAAGAAAGGCTTTCATAATTGCGTACAAATAAACCCGTGTCCACGAGCGAGCCGACCTATTGTGTATAGCAGCAAATAATTTGATTTCCGAATTGATAATGCAATTAACCAAACAATGGTTGATTTGATCGTTCGATGTCCCACGATGGAATAAACTACAGAAGGATACCCGACCAGGTTCACACAAAGATAACAATGTTGGATCGTGAAATTAATAGGAGCCAATGTTTAAACCTCACATGCGCCATCCGGAAAACCGTTCAAGGGCGCAAATCGTACACTACGTACATGGGCGTCGCCAGGATTTTTTTCTAGGGGGGCAAAACATATTTTTTCCCCAAAAAATAATTGTATTTCAGAACAAAATCTCGATTTCTCAGTTTTAGACGGGGGCAGGGACAGTTTGCCCCCCCCCCCAACTCATTAAATTTACATCATTATGACTTCGCGCCTCTTTTTCTTTTCTGTTTTTCTCTTTTTTTCTTCCTTTTTTTGGCTTTACTTTTCCAGGGGCAAGCGCCCTGCCCCCAAGACGCACATGACTACTTATCAACTTCATAGTTGATTTTAGTATTTTTTCTTCTTTTTCCTCCTCTTCATTTTTTGGGGGGAGGGTTGAAAATTTAAGGATTAAAATGAAATTAAGAAACATTAGGGAATTTGCTTTAGTCCAATGAAATCACCCCCCCCCCCCCAAAAAAAAAAATATGAATGAATAAAAAAAAAACGAAACATTCGGTATGACTCAGTGGACTTACCAAAAACGTTTAACTTCGATGTCATTGTCTTCCCTTCAGGTTGGTCTAGTGTATGCACTTCACACTTATACAGACCTCCGGATGACTCCATTACGGGTTTGATGGTCAATATACAAGCCTTGTAGGTACGATTATTGATGGAGAGCTCTGTCAAATTATGAATATCACATCGTGCCACCGTTTTGTCGTTGACAAACCACTTGACTAAGGGCTTTTCATTGGCGTTACTAGTAGTCAAGAAGCAAGTGAACGTGACGTTCGATCCAATAGCAGCATCCCTTTGGGTTCCTTCCAAGATGCCAAGTTCTGCTGCTCCAGCTTGAATGGAAACGATAGAAAAATGGTATCAATCAATTTGGCTTAAATTGGCGGGGAAGATGTTATCAAGGCCATATGTTCGGTTCGGTTCAGAACTGGACCCTAAAACAAAGGACACTTCCTTCAGATCAGAAAATAATAGCAACTTTTTGTCGCTTAACAATCGAACTTTAATATGTAAGTGTAAGTCCAATCTGATATCGTTCCGGATTTCATTTGACCTTTCTACTGTTTTGCTGAGCATGGCAAAGACTTAGTAAAAATTGGGGGAAAATGCATTAATATAAATCATATTCACAAGTTGGGTGAAAGACACAACTTCACGGTCGCTAAATAATAACAATAAAATTGTCAAATGAGTATAGCTTACCTTTGGAAATATACAAAGTCAACGCGGTAAGCACGAAAAGAAATAACACGGCCATGTTAAGGTTTGCAGGCCACATGTGTCCCGTACACAGAAAAAATGATTCTAAAAATGAAATGTTATATTTATAGGCTAACATAACTGTGAAAGTGAAAATCATAACAAATCACCTGATATTTCCTTGTAGCACCCGCTTTAGTAGGCGCATACGGCAATTTCTAAAGAGAGTAGTTATATGTTTTCGGAAACAAAGTGGGCCTATATATGGCTTTGGACAGTGGCCCCACCAGGCCTACGGTTATAATTAAGCATCCCCTTCAAATTTCAAGACGGGCTGATACTAGCTCGATCCGGTCCCAGTAAGGCAAATTAAATCATATACACTGTGTTGCATTGTCTATGCAACAATAACAGGCTAATGTAAGTTTTCACGTAGTGCATGCATGTACACGTACAGTGTTCATGTACATGTAGTACATGTATTGTAAAGGAATACATATATAGGCCACTGCATCAATGCTTTGGACTTTAAACCCCATTGATAACTATTGAACTCAGACGTGCATGAACGCACCCAACCCTGTGCGCGTGCGTGCACAAGCCGTGCGGGTTAATCTTAGGGTCTATGAAGTCGGGAATTCCAGTCTTGACGGAATCGAAAGCCGCCCCCAAATCACCTGTATTGGTGTGCAATCGACCTTTCGTTTCTTCGAATATTCTTTTAAGCACTGCTCGGTCACCATTCTGGGTAATATCGTTCATATTATTGTTGATATCGTAGTATAAGTGTTGATCGGGGCAAGGGCGGATCCAGGGGGGGCCAAAGGGGGCCATGGCCCCCCCCAAAACGAAACAATTTTTTTTTTTTATATGTGACATCGCAAAAAAGGCAGGCAATGAGTGCACCACCATCTTTTCCTCAAAAAAAACATTGGTTAAAGTGGTCAGAAATTGCCTCAGATCGCACCACAGAGCATCTAGAATCCAAAATTTTTTCGGGGCCCTTAAGCGGGCCCCGAACCCCACGCCGTAATTTTTGGACCCACTTTTTTGGAGGACCAAAATTTTTTTTGGCCCCCCCAAAAATTGTGTTCTGGATCCGCCCTTGGATCGGGGTTCTGCGATGAAGCGTTTGGTGAGTTCTAAAATTATGCACAGCTGCCATTTTGGAAAAGTGGAGTCATTATATTTACTAATAGTAATTATACATACAACTTGTATTTTGCTGCCTATGTAGAAAAGTCACCCTAGAAAATAATACCCGTCTTCGAGCTGTTTGATAGCCGAGATGTGATCTAGACTGCAAAGTTGGGCAAATGTGACATCGTACAGCATAAATGTGAACATTCCCCCTTGATAATGTACATGTATATGATGCGTGATTGACGGCGTGCATGAGAGTGACCACTACATGATCAAATAGAAACCATACAGATGAACCTCGAAATTTCAGATGAAAAAAACCTGAAAAGCCCGGTTCATACTTCACGCGTAAACGAAAGCAAACCGAAATTCGTAACGTCAACAATACGTTCTAAGTGTGTCCACCATTGTTGACGACATGAATTTTGCTTCGCACTTCTTTCGCGCGAAGTATGAGCCGGGCTTAACACCTTTTATTGATGCCTTGCAACTTGTCGAACAGGAAAATATCACTTAAAAGGAAACATGCAGTGGAAATTCAGCTCATCTTGTTTTCATGCACATTTCCATGTGTTGCAACAATGTACGAGATCATAATATATACTTGTTTTAATAGGCAGTAAGAAGAAAGTGGACTTTTTTTAAATTATTAACAATTCCTCTCATCAATACATGTAAGCGGGCACTATTTTGCTTTTGTCACACAAAGAACTCCTTGTAAAAAGTGCATGTGAACAGTACAAAAAAAATTAGTCCTTCAAAATTACCCACAAAAATGTTTGAAGAAATATTGGCCACTACTATTGTCCAAACAAGCTGTTTAACATGATAGACAAGTAAAAAGTAGAACTTGCTCCAAGAAAATGAAGAAAAGTTTCGTATATATTTGTATATAAAGTTATGGAGATACTACCGTTCTGCCTTGCATGACATCACGTCTGGCTCATGAATAAGGAAATTTTCATTAGCATAAAATATTGAAATTTCTTCCTTCTACTGCTACGAAGCAGGTGGAAAGTCATAGTACATGGCAAGAGAATTGTTTTAAATGAAGTCATAAAAACCTTATTACACATGTTTCCTTGCAGCATCCACGCGGTGATAAAATTCTCCACGATTTCCAAATATGGGCATAATGGTTTTTTTCAATGTGCCAATTAGGCCAAGCTTCCATGTAATTCTCACCACTACTTTATACACCACAAGCCAGCCTGTAGACTCCCATTGGCCAGACCCTAGCCACTTCGGAGTAAGGAGTATTGAAAGACAGAAGCCAAGATGGCGCCTAATGCCTTTGGGCAGTAATTGGAGATCTTAGTGACCAACCCCCTAAGTGCGGCCGATCCCTTTGTGTCAACCCCTCGTGCCGCCCAGAGCTCAGACAGGTTGTAAACAATCCCTGGCCATGTGAATGACCTATATCTTGTGCATGTACAGGCATGCCAGGGTTATTGACCTATAAGCACATGTGGTGATAAAATTCTCCACTTGGTTCAACCGCGTAAATTTTTAGGGCTTGATCCGCGAAGGGTTGAGCTTAGCTCAGACTAAATAACTTAAGAGCGGCGCTAAGAGTGTGGAGGGGGCTTGGCTGCAACCCCCCCCCCCCCCCTCAACGTACCTTTTGGCCTATGTCGTCGCATTGAAACGTTTTAAAGCCTGCCCAGTTTCGATGACAGTTCTTTTAGTGTCTTGCGGTTAATTTAACGCCAGGTTTATGAAAATAGGGCATACCTTTCATTTGTCGCGACAAAAACCCATTTAGCAAAACAGGTAGGCTTGATAAAAGAATTGAAAGAATTCCAGATGTAGGAAGAGCATATCAGACCTCCGGTATCTTGGAATAGGTTGTATAAATTTGAACTTACTTTTCACTTTTTGTCATTTTGATTTTTCTCCGTTAGCCAAGCCACAATAGTGCAAAAGAAGGATATTGCAACTACTTGTATACACTCGATCATGCCATAAAACAATAATGGTGACCTCTAACCTCCATGTCCCTTTTTTCTATTGGCATCAATGACACGATAAAAGGCTGCAGTGAACCTGATTTTTTTTATTGGAATATTTTAACATTTCTAGCAGTAATACGCTGTTGTGCACTATTACATCCAATTGTATAACCCTTTTAAATGACTCTTTTGCAAATCCCACTGAAACATTGATGGGATGTTTGTCCGACGTGTCTACGTCTTTTAACAAGAAACTCTGGTTTATTCATGCTGACATTCACAGTGCATGTATAGTAGAATTCATGTGCAAGAAAAACATCATAAGTCATAAATCATAAATTCATACCTTACCAATTCAACGCCGATTGCTTTACGAGACGAATTTCAAAGATTTTGGACGAATCGGAATGCTAACAATTTGAATTATACTGCACCTTAAATGAAATCTAGTGGTGGCTTTTTGAAATTCAAATTGAGAATTGAGCTTGGCGATGTTCGGGGACGAAATTAAAGTATCGATTATGGAATTCCTGTGATACAAGTGTTAAAGTAACTGGAAAAAAACTATATTTGTAAGCAAAAGATGATATCTCTAATGGAAAGACCCCGAACATCTAGCTGTAAAGAATAAATGTGAAGTTTTAATTCAACATGTTCATTTAAAGTCAGCACTCTCTTGAACACCCTCATGTACATTGTGATGTGTTGGAAAATAAACATTTTTCGACGAATGTATGTCCTATTTCACATAAACATGGTGTCAAAATAACCGCAAGACATTAGAACAACTGTAAACGAAACTTAGCAGGATTTTAAAGATGTATCGAGACGATAAAGATAAACTGTACATGGAGGGGGTTGCTGCCCCGCCCCCTCTGTCCTCTCCGCGCTCTCCGCGCTCTCCGCGCCACTCTTAAGATAATTAGTCTGGCCTAAAATCACTTTTTAAATTATATTTTCATGCTCCACAACTGCCGAAGCATCAATAACAATAGATTCATTTTCTCATTTTAAATTTTGCAGTGCGTCTATGAAGATTCAATTTGATATGTTAGTTGGCACTCTCATTCACGCTTTCATGTACATGTAAATTTTCAATGAGAAAAGTTAACATTTAGTCCTTGCAAGGCATGCCCTTTTTCATACAATTGGTGTCAAAATACCCGCAAGACACCAGAACAATTGTCAGAGAAACTTGGCAGGATTTGCACAAAATGCACAAGGCCAAAATGCACAAGGGGGTGCGATCCCGCCCCCTCCACGCTTTTCCCGGCGTTCTTAAGCTAATTAATCTTAATTCACAATGAATATATATATTTTATATAAGTACCAAGGCATACAAATGGGTTTCATTTTCTCCTCGACCGTTGCGTTGCAACGGCGTCAGCCAACAGGGAAAGGAGGGGACGGCCACGCCCACTCTGCGTCTTTTTGCGCCGTTCTTAAGTTAATTTGTCTGATCTAAAATCATTCTTAAGTTATTTTTAAAACATCAACAAGTTCCGAGCTATCAACGATACTGGTTTCATTCTTGTTCTCAATTTTTTTTTTATTAAATGCAAAATAGCTCCATTTGGCATGGCGCCAATGGGCCTATAGTCTGATCTAGCGACACTTAGGAATGGCCTATCTGTGATCATCAGGGTTGTGCTTTAAGACAATCAGGGGATTCGTTCTCGAAATCTTGATTGAACTTATCCAGCTCTCATTCCGAATGTGTTCTCTAAGAAAAATCAAACTGTGTGATAAATAACGCACTTTTTTATTGATTTATTTATTTATTTCATTGGAACATTGTAAGCTTTTCATGATAGAGCCAAGCCGGAAACGATGCCGAGTTTTAGAAAAGGACCGTGAAGTTTATTTTTGGCCCGGTGGCGGCTGCCCGACTTACATTATAGACGTAATTAAGGGTGTAAAGGAATTGTCAGATCAGTAAACAAGACAACACGATTGCTTCGTGAAGTTTATGGACTGAGAGCTGGATATGGTTTAATCAAAATTTTGGGAACAAATCCCCTGACTGTCTTAAAGCATAGTGTCATCGACCCTGATCACAGAATGGCCAGTCTTAAGTTTCGCTAGATCAGACAAAGGTGGCGCCATGCCATGTGGCCAAGTTTGCATTTAATCAAAATTTTGAGGACAAGAACAAAACCAGTATCATTTGATAGCTTGGAACTTTTAGATTTATGGAAATATACCTTAAGAGCGATTTTAGATCAGACTAATTAACTTAAGAGCGGCCCGAAAAGCGCTGAAGGTGGGCGTGGCCGTCACCTCCTCTTTTTCTTTTTCGCTGATACCGTTGCAACGCAACGGTAGAGGAGAAAATGAAAGCAGTTTGTATTGATGCCTTGGCACTTGTGGAACATGAAAATATTACTTAAGATGGATTCTAGGTCAGACTAAATACTGTGACGTGTCGTGCCAGCTCTCCTGCGTCAGGCTGGTTTGGTTGGTAGCGTGCCGTCCCGATGGTGTCCTATCCCTGCAGTGGTGGGCCACAGCACCAGGCTATCCCCTCTTCTGGGTTGGTTGGATCAGCCAGTAGACTGGTAGTCAGGGCAATGGAATGGGAGTGGGAACTGGGAATCGGAATGTGGAGTCGGAAGTGGGTGGAGACGAAATGTCAGTGGAGTCGGAATGTCGGCGGAGTCGGAATGTCAGTGGAGTCGTAATGTCGGCGGAGTCGGTGGAGTCGGAATGTGGGTGGAGTAGAAATTGGGTGGAATAGGCGGAGTCGGAATGTGGGCGGAGTCGGCGGAGTCGGAATGTGGGTGGAGTAGGAATTGGGTGGAATAGGCGGAGTCGGAATATGGGTGGAGCAACTTATCCTAGGTAGACCCTATACCCTAAGACAGACTAGTAATTGGTGAACAGAAACAGTAATCAAGTACGGTGGTCAAGCCTTTAATCATCATCATCCGTCATGTCATTCCACATAATCAAGAGCCTTAGCAATTAGTCTAATCATCAGAGAATCAAGCAATCAACTGACTAAATCCTAGCCCTGCAACTCCTTTTATAGACTTTGAGCCCCATAAGCTAGTGTACAACTTCTCTTTGCCATCCTACAGTGCATAAACTCAATTGACCAATCAGAAACAAGGATTCCTTATATGCAAACTGTGGGTGACTCACAGTGTGCTAATGTATTTAAAACATACAGTTGGTGACTTAATTCCTATTCCGTCACATAGCCCCCCTCCCAAAGTTTTCAGTCCCTGAAAACTACAAGAGCTTTTAATAAAACAACTCAGATAAAAAAAACTAAGACAACAATATTTTACATGAAAATTAAGTTTGGTAAATCTTAAGCACATTCCAATACTTCTCGGAAACATTACTTTGAAAAACAATAACTTAGTGGTTCAAAACTTAGCTTTAAAACTTGACTTACAAATATCTCAGATCTGAACAAAATCGTATAAACTTTAATTTCTTTAGAAAACATTCCTCAATGTTATTTTTATAGAGATTTAGGAGTTTAGGTGGACGTTCTTGTCATCCTTTCCTGATGGCAGGCTACATCGTTCCAACAGATTGTGTTGCCGTATTCCCTGTTGATGTCCTCTTCACCCTCTGATATGTGTAGCTGTCCCTGGTTACCTGGACACTGGACTGGTCCTCCTGGCGTAGCACTCTGTGGAACCTCCCCCCTTTTCGTGGAAGTACTTCTTCCACTTTCGGAGGTTGAATGTCGGAGCAGCTTGCCTCTGAGGAGGAGCGATTTGCGTAATGTTGGCTCTGGGTCTTGGGGCTTGTGCTGCCCGCACCCCGGTGGTTCTTCTCATGTCGATCCCGGAAGTCCCTCCTCGTGAATCGTTCCCCGAATACGTCACAGCGGAATTGGGACTGCTCCCTGTGGCACTCCCTCACGTGCCTGACGAGGTTGGATCTCTTGGTTGTGGTCGTTCCACACCCTGGCTCCGGGCAGTGGTGCTTAGGCTCGTGTGGCTGGGGCTTGGTTCGAGGGTCTCGATGCCGGTCCTTGGCCTTGTCGGCTCCCCGGTTGAGCTTGTCTTCTGGCATCTTCCCTCGTCGCTGGAATCTCGGTGGAATATCCTGGTGGAATACTGTAGGAATATCTGTGGAATGTCTCGGTGGAATATGATCGGAATATCGGTGGAGGGATGCCGAAGTCTTGGTGGAATGTGGCTGAAATCTTGCTGACTTTCCCCCGGTGGAATGTTGTTGAACCTGCCCTTGTAATCCCACTGGAATGCTGTTGGAGCACTTCACTCTCAACACACGTGGCCTCACCATGGTGTTCTCTCTCACCATGCTTGGTGCTTTTGCCACATGTTGCTTGAGTAGTCCATGAGCCTTTCTTCCATGGGATTTCGAATGGCCACAGATCTCACACCTTGTTGCTGTTGTCCGTACATCCTTCACCATGCCCGACCAGTAGTAGCGTCGGCGCACTATCTGCAGTGATTTGTAGACGCCGGGGTGACGTGACATTTTGCTGTCGTGTAGTTCCTTAAGAACTTTCTCTTGAAATGTGTGTGGTAACACCATTTGCCATCTTCCACGTTTTTCATCCACCGTCTTCCATTGACGTAAACAACACACCATTCCGAGTCCGTAGCTGACTCCGAACCCAGCATCTCTTCACACCTGCCGATTCCTCCGACATGGCTTCCCATACTGGCTCCTCACCATTCTCCATCGCCTGCATCATCGGCCCAATTGAAGCCGATCCGCCAGCTGTGCGTCCCTCAATTCCCGCATTGTCCAGCTTGGAGTTTTTGTCAATGTCCATGCCCCTCTTTCATTTTCTCCACTGGACTCCTTGAGAGTAGCCTTTGTCGTCGCCGTGTCAGTTACTTGGCTCTGCTCTGGTAGAGACGGCTTCCCCACGACTAGCTGTGTTAGTCCCCTGGGGTTTCCAGTAGCCCATCCTCGGCTCGTAGGAGTTGGACAATTTCTTTTGAAATGTCCCAAGCCCCCGCAATTGTGACAGGTTTCGATGTCCCATGGTTGTCTTCCTCCTCCATCTCTCTGAATCCCAGCATCGTTTACTCCTCCTTCGTTACTCCTCGGAGCTGCGGTCTTGCTGTGCATTGCCTCTGCTAAGCCAGCTATCATCGCCTCCAATGCATTGAGTTGTTCCAACATGCCCTGTGTATGCCGGTTGAACTCCTCTCGAGAGACCGTCTCGACGTACCGATGCGTCCTTGGAGGTTGGCGACCACCTTGGCCCCCTGCCTCTGTCTCTCGGAGTTGATGAATGATTCTGTCTCCAGGGCCGCCCGTATCGCTTCATCTAAGGACTTAGGGTGTACTCTGAAGATTCCCGCACGCACTTCTGCATCTGGGATGGCATCCATGAAATGCCCTCGGGCGAGTCTTTCCTGTGAATCTCTGGGGAGCTCAGGGTATGCCAATTCCGTCAGCCGTCGGATGCTGTGTCCGAGTGCTTGTAGACCTTCGTTGACCCCCCTTGTCCTACTCCTCAGTTCCGACAGGAATCTCTCGGCCTGCTCCCCAGGACCAAATCGTCTTTCCAACCTTGTAGTAAGGTCGTTGTAGCTCAATGGTTCGCCCTGGACCCCGTCTCCAAGCACTTGCTGGGCCTGCCCCTTCAGGCTTGCTGCCAGGAAAAACGCTTTCTCTGCAGAGGTCCACGCGTTGATCGTGGCACAAGACTCAAAATGAGCCTTGTAATCCCTCCAGGAAATGTCCCCTGAAAATCTGTCTGGAACAAAACTCGGCTTCCGTTGTGCTCGGTGGATCTTCTCCTCCCCTGCACCTGTCTTTTTCTCTTGTTCCGCCGTGGGCCCCTCTGGTTTCTTGCCCCCAATTGTCACTCCCGCCAACCCTTGCTCCAGTCCCTCCACGTTCATCGGTGTGGAAACCTTCGGTGGTAGCTGTGGTTGACTCGACTCCATCTTGGTAGCAAAAACTGGACCCCACGTGCTTGACCGTTCACTTGAAACCGGCCTGTACTCGCTTCCGGCTCCCACTCCGGGCACCTCAAACGGTCTCCCTTGAGCAGAAGCTGTGCTTATGCTTGCTCCGCTTGTAGACTGCTTTGCTGCTGCTGCATACCCCGGGGATGTCCGCAGTCCTGCCGTCATAGTGCTGAAGACTAGTGGCACGTACGGGCCGTACCCTGGTGGTGCTTGCCATGCTCCACTGACGGTAGTGATTCCTGGTGGTGCGGAAGTTCCAATATTCACACTTCTGGTGGAATGTTCCCTTGCTCCCGCTCCGCCCGGGCACCAGTTTTCGATCTTTCTGATCGTCACTGGTAGCCTTGGTGCTTGCTCGACTCTGGCTCCTGATATCTGTAAGTTGCTCACTGGAGTAGAAGTGCTCAGTGGTTTCAACATCGGCGATCCTCCGGCTGGTTCCCCCAGCTCGCCCATCCATCCACGTTGTGGAGTTCTCTGTTGAGACTCCTCAAGATGTGCAGGGTTGATGCTCGCCATCGGTTGCCTTGCCCACTCTTCTCCAACCGTTGTCCATCCTGTCGATCTCCCTAGAAACAGCCCTGGGTTCACGGTGGATGTCATTGGAGAGAACTGGAGCTGCGATGCTTCCTGGACTGGTTGAAGGATGCTGCTTGCTCCGCTCGTCGCCACACTTCCCCCAGCCGCTGGAAATAAGTCACTGCCTTGATACCGGAATTCCACTCCCGAGTCGACTTCTTCCACTCGGTGTCTCCCCGGTGTAAGCACTGCTTGCTCTCTTTGTTCCATTCCATTGTTTTCTTCCTTCAGCTGCTGAATTCCACTGAAGTTTCTCTCCTGGTGGATCCCACCGCTGCCACCAATGTGACGTGTCGTGCCAGCTCTCCTGCGTCAGGCTGGTTTGGTTGGTAGCGTGCCGTCCCGATGGTGTCCTATCCCTGCAGTGGTGGGCCACAGCACCAGGCTATCCCCTCTTCTGGGTTGGTTGGATCAGCCAGTAGACTGGTAGTCAGGGCAATGGAATGGGAGTGGGAACTGGGAATCGGAATGTGGAGTCGGAAGTGGGTGGAGACGGAATGTCAGTGGAGTCGGAATGTCGGCGGAGTCGGAATGTCAGTGGAGTCGTAATGTCGGCGGAGTCGGTGGAGTCGGAATGTGGGTGGAGTAGAAATTGGGTGGAATAGGCGGAGTCGGAATGTGGGCGGAGTCGGCGGAGTCGGAATGTGGGTGGAGTAGGAATTGGGTGGAATAGGCGGAGTCGGAATATGGGTGGAGCAACTTATCCTAGGTAGACCCTATACCCTAAGACAGACTAGTAATTGGTGAACAGAAACAGTAATCAAGTACGGTGGTCAAGCCTTTAATCATCATCATCCGTCATGTCATTCCACATAATCAAGAGCCTTAGCAATTAGTCTAATCATCAGAGAATCAAGCAATCAACTGACTAAATCCTAGCCCTGCAACTCCTTTTATAGACTTTGAGCCCCATAAGCTAGTGTACAACTTCTCTTTGCCATCCTACAGTGCATAAACTCAATTGACCAATCAGAAACAAGGATTCCTTATATGCAAACTGTGGGTGACTCACAGTGTGCTAATGTATTTAAAACATACAGTTGGTGACTTAATTCCTATTCCGTCACAATACCTTGAGATTGGCGGGAAAAGCCAGAAAGAGGCTGGGCCTCGACTCCCTCCATGTACATTTTTGCTCCGATCGTCGCAAAGCATTTCTTAAATCCTGCCAACTTACTTTGACAGTTCTTCAGATGCCTTACGGTTATTTTGACACAAGGTTTATGAAAATGTGGCATACCGTCATCACAAAACGTCCAAATGTTATCTTTTCCCATTGAAAAGTACATGCACATGAAAGCGTGCATCAGAGAACCGACTAACAGATCGAATAGAAACTGTGCAAATGTACTTCAAATTAAAAATGGGAAAATGAAACAAATTTATTGATGCCTTGGCTCATCACCGGCCCGACGCGACACCCTCTGTCCATCGAGTATGTCCGCGCCGCACCCGTGATCGGTCTTGCCACAGATTTGTGCAACTTTTTCTGCTCCACGTGTATTCATTTCCATTAAGTCGAGCAGTCTCATCGGTCGAGATGTCCCGAGTCTAGTTATCTCAACGGTCGACCTGTCTCAACGGTCGAGTTGTCTCAACGGTCGACTTGTCTGACATTCTTGTAAACTTTCCATTACATGGAGCATGTGCCTATAAACGTACGTAGTTCGGGGGGCGCATGAGAGTGCCGACTTTAAATGATCATGACAAGCAAATATTGTAACAGGTTGAATTGAAACGTTACAGATGTACGACAGACGGGAGTCCTTTCATTACAGATATCAACGTTTACTTAAAATAATGGGTAATTAAGCGAAAGCATAGGTAGCAGTAGCTGACCGTAAAAAAATATTATATAGGCCTAGTACATTGTACATGTATCAGATTTCGGGTTTGAAGCTAGATATTGAATTGAATCTTAGGCCAAAAAAAAAAAGTCTCCGGTTTCTGGTATGGAGCTTGCCCCAAAAGTGGTGCGGCGACGCGGCTTTTTTTTTTTTTACCTGTTTTTTTTTTTTTTTGGCTTCAAATGTCGGCTGATGACTGCAAATGGTGCCCGACTAAACTTAGGGCAAATATATGGGAGTCCAGAGAGGCCACATAAATCTTATTCTCGATCATAACCCCATCTAAAAACACGTTAAAATTGTGCAGCAGCAGAATTCCAGTCAAACCAGTGAGTTTGGCGGTTTTGAAACATCATCTTGTATTGAAAAAAAAAACTTTTTCATTTTGCCGACGCGCATGGCTACGGCGACGCGCGCGCATACCAGAAACCGGAGACTTTTTTTTTTTGGCCTTAAGGGGCAGTGGGTGGGCTGACAGGGCTGTTAAGGTCAAATATCGTAACCAGTTGTGCACTTTGAGTCGACTCTCATTATAAAGAGCACTTTTATAAAGAGGTTTTGCTTATAAAGAGCAAATTCTGAGGTCCCAAATCTCAGGTTCTCTTTGTGTTTCTTTGTTTCGCTGTCCTTTTATAACAACATTCCTGTTATAAAGAGGTAATTTGGCTAGTCCCATCGACCTTGTTATAACGAGAGTCGACTTATACATGCAGTGAATGATGAGCGGGTGTGAGAAAATGTCACATTTGCCCTATTGTGACTTTCGAAAGGTCTATTAACTGTGTATACCCTGTTTATTGATATTTTAAAGATGTATTATTCAAACCCTACTTTTCCACGACCCAAATCTAAACTGTCGATGTCAGTTCTTGCCATTACATGAGGTTTCATACGTAGGGAAAGTTCATATCTGACCCATGGCGAAGTTTTAAGGTTGCAGGCCAGTAAATAGGCCCCAAATTGCCTACGCCAGCCAAATCACGATTTGCATGCCCTCAAAATCTTCAGTATTTGAGAGTATTGTGGGCCATGAACTTGAGGGTTTGTAAAAAATATGGGTGGAAGCCGTGCACAGGACTGGGAGCTTGCAGTTGTGTGTAATTTGGATGTAATTTGGACCCGAAAAGCGCTCTATTTTGCAATGGAGTGTAGCCATCGTTTTTCAAAATGGCGATGGGCTTCAGGACTATTTTTAGGGGTGATCATCTTCGGATGGAAATTTCTCCTAAAAGTCATCAGTTGACCCCCCGAAAATTGAAAAGAAAATGAAAGGTGATAAAATAAGCTTTAATTTGATGTGTGTCTCGAACACCTTGGAGAGTTGTAAGTATTTTTCCCGAATTTCTGAAGTGGGAGCATTTACCATTGGGGTCTATGGAAGTTTATTTACTGGTCTGCTACCTTAAAGGTCAGCGAATGTTGCGAAGTTGCGAAACCGCTAAGCGTGAAGGGCGCCCTCTAGAAGCCGACCGCTCACCGCGCATGCTTTAGAAAATATTGCTGGAACGGGTGGTAAGATTTGTTGGCTTATTTGTTCTAATTACGTGATGTTAGCAGATTCATATGATTATTAGTATTCGTTTGCTGATCAACCAATTATCCTAGACCATACATCTAAGCATTTTTGTTGCCGAATTAATAGATAGGACATGTAGGACGAGGGGTACTTTCGCCAAGGTGTCGGAAATAGACGCATATTTATATGTTCCCGTCGCTTTCGAGTCAACTCGTACCTTGGGCAACTCGTACCTTGGACAACTCGTACCTTGGACAACTCGTACCTTGGACATCTCGTACCTTGGATAACTCGTACCTTGGTCAACTCGTACCTTCAATTAAGACGACTCGTACCATGCAAAATAAAAAGTAGAGTACATGTACATTGTACGTGCGTGACTATTTTGTATGCACAGTGCGATGGTTCCTTGACTCCCAAATGATACGATTCTTTTCAAGTCAAAGTTAATTTCTATCCCACAGAACCACATTCAAGATCTAATGGCTTTGCCAGGCAGCGTGATTTTCCGCGTTGGACCTGCCGCAGGGCAATGAAATTGACTGCCGGGCCGGCCTCTGACTGAGGGCGCTAGCAGCGGTATCGGTCGTGCGCGGTACCGATGCCGCTTGACTCCGAAGCGCGCGGCACTGCCATTCTGTTTTTAATGGAATTGCTTGTACGTTCCTTGTGCATATTCAACGTTTGATTCGGTACCTGAGATAACTTGTCAAATAAATTTTAACATCCTTTCTTTCTTTTCTTTTTAGGTTCTTGATTTGTAAAAAAAAAATGCGGTAAACACATAGTTTGGGATGAAAATAAGTATTTCCTAACAAAATTGGAAATTTTGTCAGTCCAAGATTCACGTCATCATTTTTGCAATGAATGACCTTCATTGAGATGATATATTATGAAGAAAAAAGGGGCATCAGATCGCATCATTTTTTATCAATATTGATCCCTATAAACATCAGTTCCATAATATTTGCACATGAGCCTAAGTCTCTAAATGTAACGGCAGACTGCATCAATGTCACCGTGCACAGATGGCCATATTGACCGGTCAGCGCGGCGCAAGAACCGTGTCACTTTGCACGGATGGCTAGGTTGTACATGTACACGTACCGCGCGGGCCTGTGCATGCCGCGCCGGTGCGTGGCGCTGCTTCGCTAAATACATGGAAATTCATTTTGGGGGGGGAAAGAGATCGAGCCCATACAACAAAGAGATTCGTCTTTATTTTAATAAGCAGTCCACTTTCAATGAGTACGGTCCACTTCATTCGGCCTCGGATCATTATCCTGACTGATGGTACGACTTGACTTACGAGTGATGGTACGAGTCGTCTTAACTGGAGGTACGACTTGCCGAAGGTACGAGTTGTCCAAGGTACGACTCGGTATAATGATGTTGAGTTGAAGGTACGAGTTGTCCAAGGTACGAGTTGCCCAAGGTACGAGATGACCTGTTACCGTCCCATCCTGCATCGCATTTATGTAAACTCGCCGTTGTAACTTGTAGAACGGTTCCAAATTGTTCGTCAATGTAATGTATTTCCATTCCCTTTGTTATTTTACAGACCGAACTCCCGAACAAACTTCTGAATGGTTCATCCACCAACCCCTGCAATATATGAAACCCTTATATTATCGACAATATTGTGGGAGGAGAAATTGAATAAAATATGCACATTGGACAGGCAACGTACCCTGGATATTATTGTTTCCCTCAATATTCAACAGCGAACTTTATGCACCCATTTTCCACTATTACTTTAAAATGCCAACTGTTCATGTCCCAAGTCTAAACAATGAATAAAAATGTATTTTTACTCAATTGTTCTATACATGATGTCATGAATTCAGATCCAGACTGACTGAGAGAGATGATTTTATTTCTTCAGAGAATCTGATCCCCTGTTTGGGTATTTAGACATTTTGTGACGAAGGTACATGCCCTATTGCCATATTAACATGGTGTCAAAATAACTGCAAGACATTAAAACAATTATCAGAGAAACTTGGCAGAATTGAAAAATTGCATTGCGACGATAGGAGCTAAAATGTACATGGAGGGGGGTTGCGGCCCCGCCCCCTCCGTGCTCTTCGCACCGCTCTTAAGTTAATTAATCTGACCAAATATCACTATTAAGTTATATTTTCATGTTCCAAATGTATCAAGGCATCAATAAAAATTGTTTCATTTTCCTATTTTTAATTTGAAGCACATTTGCACAGCTTCTATTCGATCTGTTAGTCGGCACTCTGGTGCACGCTTTCATGCGCATGTACTTTTCAATGGGAAAAGATAACATTTGGACGTTTTGTGATGACGGTATGCCACATTTTCATAAACCTTGTGTCAAAATAACCGTAAGGCATCTGAAGAACTGTCAAAGTAAGTTGGCAGGATTTAAGAAATGCTTTGCGACGATCGGAGCAAAAATGTACATGGAGGGAGTCGAGGCCCAGCCTCTTTCTGGCTTTTCCCGCCAGTCTTAAGGTATTTAGTCTGACCTAGAATCCATCTTAAGTAATATTTTCATGTTCCACAAGTGCCAAGGCATCAATACAAACTGCTTTCATTTTCTCCTCTACCGATGCGTTGCAACGGTATCAGCGAAAAGGAAAAAGAGGGGCCGACGGCCTATTTTGGGTGGACAGTCGATATTAGCTCCTCTCTGTATTGGAAGTTGACAGAACCTCGGGAACTACATGTAGTTTGTCAACTTCAAATACCCTGGATAGCGAATATCGACTGTCCACCCTCAAACCATGTTATTTTTGTATACTCTCGCACGGTCATCACCCGATCAGCTTTGTAATTGTTAAAGATGTGTTCATCCTGGTTTTCTCTACACAGTTAGCTGTATGAACTCTTGATGCAATCACTGACATCATGGCGGCGACTTACACGGCAATTATACTGTTAACATCATTTGGACTTTCTCTGGCAGCTCACAAGATATGCCCAGCAATTTCAGGTTGGAATTTTGGACTTGCTTTCAGAACCTTATTAATCAGACATAAAAACGTTATACCTTTGGACCCTTCACTTCATTCCATTCAAACATCAATTACTATTCAAAATTGTCAAATGTAATTATAACATCCAGGATGTAAACATTTTCTACATAATTTAAAATACGAAACTTTCGATGAGGATGTTTTGTTCAATAAAAATCGACCATTTTAAAACTAATTTCAAAGCAATGATCTTCTGGCACGGTGCTGAGGTGGCGATGGGTTAAAACCAGGATTTTTGTTTTGCAGTTAACAATATTCGCAGCCTTTTTGGAGTGAGCTTCGTTCAACAAGGACTATGGCACCAGGTTCCCTGCCCAGCATTTCGTGCTGGCGAGCCCGTCGATCGTGTCGTTTGGTTCAAGCAGGATAGTCCCACCACAGCATCCCGCCTGATCAGCTACATAGATAAAACGGACTACCCAGAGAACGACAGGTACGCCTTCGGGACGCCTGGTTTCAGCCTCGTCATTAAAGGTGTCGAGGAGATTGATGGAGGAAATTACACGTGTCAAGTCGTACCTCATGATACTGTTGGTAGAACTGCGAAGATCGACATCCACGTCATAGGTAAGGTATTAATGTCACGCGGCAAGCGTCCCGGGAACTCTCACGCGGCCCGCCTATATGAGCTTTTTACACTGGGTTGCCCTTTCTGCTAAATTATAACTGTTGGCAAAATTATTCTACCCCTGACCGTCCCAAGAAACAGTTATGCTGGAACACTGTCTTGCATTCTTCAAATAAAGTTGGGGAATAAAATCGCTTGGAGATGGGTACAGACAAATTTCATGTGCTTCCTTTCACATCCGGCATTGGCGTTCCTGTTAGTCCCCTTGCTCTTTGCACGTTTGTTGGCATATCTTATTTTCACAAGAACAATAATATATAATGTTGCAAAGATTAAACTGTCCTCAGCCAATGGATTCTACATTAAGGGGATTGGAGTGAGCAGATCAAAAGTGCAAGTCTACAAACGGTCAATTTAGATTTTTTTCTTCTTAAAACCTAGTGAGTCCTTTAATTACGTTGACTTGCACAATTTGAACCATCTGAAAGACTTCTTCTATTTCACTTTCAGTTTTCACCTTTGGCCACCAAACATTTAAAAAAAAACCCTATAATCTACGTACACAGATTTAGGGAACATGCATCGTAAGTTGCACTAGTCCCCATGTCCTTCAGATTTTTGGAAGTGAGAGGTCCATTTTTGGCACATTTCTATTTCAAGACAGGAGATTGAACACTTTGCGTAAATCGATATGCTACAATGTTGTAATAGAGGCCTTTTACGGGGTTGAAGAAGTCAATGAACCAATATTAATTGCAAATTCTAGTGCTTTTCACGTTAATATTCCTAATCAAGTGTCCCGGTAGCATGCCACCAGGGGTGAATTTTTAGGCTCTTTATGACATGGTTTGATATTATAATTGATAAATATTTCCCATAATGAAGGCATGTAGTCCATATACAAGCTTTGCTATTGAAATGGGATTGAGTTAAACTGGCATGACTTGCAGAACAAACAGACAAAATATAATCCTACTAGCCCTTGCAATAACTATTTTCTTTTTATTGAATATTTTAATGATACCATAAATAAAATTATCCATTATTTAGCCCTCAAGGAAACGTTCCTAATGGATTATTAGTTTTCTCACACTTTCAGCGGAGGATAGAGTCAAATAATATCCTACATGATATCCTTCAACATTACAGACGATACTTTTCCAGGAGGCAGTAGTCAGGTATCATCCACTGCTAGTTTACCACGAGGTCGCAGACAGACGCTACCGTGTGAGTGCGCCTCACAGACACCAGACGTAGTGTATTGGTCAATGGGAGAGGGCGTCATTACAGATACACAGATCATTGGTGCGCGTTTCTCGGACGGTGTTACCCTGGAGATCCAACATGGCGCCGATTACATCATTGGTAGCGACGCTTCACTTACGGTCAACAGCCTGAATGACGTACAAGATACACAGAGATTCTGGTGCCACGTGTTCCAGTCTGATGGTACGCTCAGAAATTGCGACACCGATACCCAGATATCAGGTACAGCTTCAAAATCTAGTGTTACCTCGTTGACAAAGTAATTGCCAAAAAAATTACAAATGCAAGTGTTTCCGTTTCAAGTTTATTACCGCAGTATTCTTTACATTTTTTCCATTCTCCAAATATAAAGATTTGTACATTTTACTCTTTCTTTGAAATACAGATGAGTGGGAATCAGCCAATGATGCACTAAAGGCCTCAGAAAGATCTTTCTACCTGCGAAGCGACACGCAGCAGATACTCCCTTGCCTTAGCTGGACACCTGGCGACACAGCTTGTGAGGTGGAGTGGAGTAAGCTCGACACCCCAGATCGACAGGTTCTCAGCTACAACCTGTCGACTGGTGTCGTCCATTCTAGTCCTGAATTCGATCTCGCCAGTGACTTTGGTTTGGTAATTCAGTCAGTTGATGATGACCATGCTGGAGTGTATCGATGTGATGTGGGAGATTTAAAGCAGATGGATGTTGAAGTCCGAATGATAGGTAGGTTTACGGATTGAGCTTTAAGCTGAGACTTCAAAATATATTTATGATCAGGATTACCAGTTGAAATTTCTCGTGTGTTTTGATTTGTGAGCATCATTTTGAACCTGAGTAATTTTTTTGCTCTTTCACTATGGTTTTATCATAGGGGATCGCTTTCCATTGGACGACGGCAGGGCTACAGAAGGTGACAGCGTGACCTTTACACCTGAAACTAGATTTTCTCTTCAATGCCCTGCTCTCTCAGACATCTCCTTGACAACCAAAGCAACTTTGTTCTGGTCCTTTGGCGCCCCTGATGCAGAGTCAACCTCAGTGATCGGCCGGTTGAAACTACCAGATGGTCGAAAGGAGATGTCTGATCTGAAAGACATTAGCTGCCTCGATATATCAATGGAGGGCACCCTGCTGCTTAATAACTGTTCCCACGATAGTGACGTCAGATACTGGTGTCATGTTTTCCCTGTGAATGACGATCTGGTCAGATCATACGTGGATGTGTTGATAGAGAGTAAGTTAATGCCTTCCATCAATGACATTTCCGGTCGTATCATTATCGTGGATGTATCTATCAAAGTTCACATTCATCTTTTAAAATGTTTGATGAAAAATACAATAATATACCACGTAAACAGATAACCGAGCATAAATACGCCATTCATTCTTTTCCTGGACGCCCAACCTTCTCTCTGTGTATCAAATGTTTAAAAGAAATTACGTGTATAGTGTAAAAAGGAAGGGCTATGGAACAGTGGCGCAGCTTTCGGGTGTTACGCCCGTAAAAGTTCGCGCCCCCAGTCAACCCCCACTGAAAATTTGGCATCCCGTAGAAAAGCACACATCCCTATGAGTTACCATGATTAGCTGCAAGAAATACAAAGTCCCTCTTTCGGCGATTTTGGGGTTACGCCCCCATAAAAAGTTTGCGCCCCCCAAACCCCCCCCCCCCCCAGACAAAATTTGGCATCCTGTAGAAAAGCACATCCCTATGAGTTACCATGATTAGCTGCAAGAAATACAAAGTCCCTCTTTTCGGCGATTTTGGGGTTACGCCCCCATAAAAAGTTTGTGCCCCCCAGTCACCCCTCCCCCACTGAAAATTTGGCATCCCGTAGAAAAGCACATCCCTATGAGTTACCATGATTAGCTGCAAGAAATACAAAGTCCCTCTTTTTGGGATTTTGTGGGTATTTGTCATCAAACCTTTTTCCCGCGAGTGGCTGTTTATTATTTAACCCTGTTTGCTTTTCAGCACGGATGAAATTTTTGGGCGCCCCTCCTCCCTAACCCTAACCTCCCGATGCTGCTATGGAATGGCATACTTGTAGGTTCAAGCCATTGTTTGATGAGTAAAAGAAATTCAAATTGTTTTTCATTGCTAAACTCATGTGTTAATTCTATTAATGTCGTTATTCTGAATCTTTCCATGCATTAGGTATTCCTGAAATATTTAATATCGTCACCATTGCTGTTTGCGTGCTTTTATTCGTTATCGTTCTTGGGATTGCTCTTTTCCTGATCTGGAAGCGGCGGCAACGATCTTCTCATCACGGAGAAGACGGGGAAAGAGGTGACTATAAACGGCTGCATAAAAAAGGTAAGACAATGACAAGATTATCATAGTTCAACTTCTTGAGTTCAATTGAATTGTGCTTTTTGAGAATACTAACCATAATTGGTCATGTTCATTTGGGATGCATTAATTGCTTCAATTCTTAATTGAAAAAATTATGTTGAGACCTTTCATTTTTAGACTGAAACCATTATGTCGAGGTATGGGAGAGGTATTGATCACAATACCGAGGGTATATATAGTAAATAGTTAGGTACAACAACAAGCTTTTGATGTTCAATTCTGGTCTTTTGAAATCTTAATTTTTTTTCTTTTTTAATTTTTTTTTTGGACAGAGCCCGTCGAGGAGCTGGATGTAAAGACGCTTGCCTCAAAAGTAAAAGTGTTTATGATGAGCAAATTGGTCGGAATTCCTATTACTCCTTGGTTTGACCAGGACGATGTTTGCTTCGCACCAATAGAGACAGTCTACACACCCTTAGAGATGTTCGTCAATGTCTCACACGGAGGTGTCACTGTAAAGTATCAATTAGACTCAGAGTCTCGTATCTTTGATGATGGTATTCCAGAATTGGCCAGTAAGCATGCTGTAATACAAGGCAGACGGGGTTGTGGTAAGACTACGTTTTTGCACAGACTGATATACGACTGGGCCATGGGAAGGGAACTTGCACTATTTGGTGAAGATCAGATAGTTGTTCTCTTCCCAGCTTGGCTGCTTATTAAAGCTAAAACCATCGGTGAAGCAGTCGTTGAATGCATGTTTCCAAAAGACGCAAACATTTCGGCCGAATCCATTAATGCACACTATGCACGAGACAAAAGCAACCTGACAGTTTTAGTTGATGACTGTAATGACCAGGACGACATTGACGCTGTCATGAAAGTAATGACAAACAATGAATTTCTTGGCTGTCAATTGGTTATGACGACTAAAAACGCAGAGCTGGCAAAAGCTGCGTCACGCAAACATAACATACGCCATGTCATCATCACCGGTTTTACGCGCAGAAATGCTATGAAATACATCAATGTAGTTTTGGATATTGCAGAATACAGGGAGAAAGCTACCCCTGAGCGCAAGGCAGCTAAGAGTGAAGCTGAACCGAAATCAGGTTCGACTGTGAACACAAACATCGAGACAGAAGCGTCTCCGACAGTGTCAGCTCGTCCAGAAACAAATGAAAGCGTTGTCACTGGTATACATTCTGAGGTGCTCAAAACAACTACACCTGAAATGAAACGAAACCTTCATCGATATCTGGAAGAGGACATTCTACCACCGGATATTTCATGTCTCCCAGCTGTCTTGGTAGCTCTCTGTCAGATGTCAATCTGGACAAAAGGAGATGCCTTCAAACCTGACGTTACTATGACGAATTTGTTTTTCAGATTGGTCAAGTGCATGTTCGACAGGATGAAAGGTCTGAAAGTAGGGGTCACTGAGGGACACCAACTCGGTCTTCTCACGAAAGACCAAATGATCGTTTTGACAGAGCTTGGTAGAGTGGCTTATTCAAGACTTGTTGACAGTTGTGCATATGATGCATACTTTTCGAAAGGTGACTTCTTGAGTTCATCAGAGAAAGGAGAGCACATCTTGGAAATTGCAATAATACTTGGACTTCTTCGTCCGTTGCAGGTTGAGTCCAACACTGAAGCAGTTTCTCCGGAGGTTTCAGAAGTAGAGATAAGGACAGGGTTTCTTTGTTGTAAGCGGAAGCAGCAAAGTGGAATTGAACCAGATCCGATAGGGCAGGATACAGAGCTCATTCCCCTGACAAGTCCTAAGGATGAAAGGGTTTGTTTTATCTTGGAGATTATTGAGCAGCTTTGCGTTGGTGTTTTCTTGGCCCAGACAACACAAAGTGTGAACAAATGGTTTGAAGGCATCTCAACGATTGGCCACAGGGAAATTCTCCAGAGGTTTTTATATGTATTCCAGTTCGCCATCCAAGATTATCAGTTGGACAGGGAAGCTCTTGTTGATTATTGTGTGAAAATCCTCAACAGGGGATGCAGTCAGGCCCGACCCCTCCACGACGTGCTGCAATTGCAGAAGTTCGTAGAGTTGTGTCTTCAGCTGAATTTCGAGGGGCAGTGTGAGGGCGCCTTGAACAAAAAATTGATCTTTCCTAACGGGCGGGTCCGCTTAATTGGGATATCGAGTTACAAACTGCGCCTATTGTCATACCTACTCCAACACGCTCAGCCAGAAGATCAGAGAAAGCTGAATGTGAAGTCGGTTGAATTGTTACGAATTGGTCAATATGACTGGTCAGAGCTTCAAGAATACATTGAATATTTTGTCCCCTGGCAAAAGGTGCCTGAGAAGAAGACAACACTGAAAACCAAAGCTGAAGACAATCAGCCATCTTCAAATGGAATCCACCAGGCAACAGTCTCAGCATCAAAGGAGGGCAACAAAAAACTCCCAGAACTCCAAACACTAGTATGTCATCCACCCAAGTCTGCAGATGATCAT
This sequence comes from Patiria pectinifera, assembly GCA_029964075.1. NCBI lineage: Eukaryota > Metazoa > Echinodermata > Asteroidea > Valvatida > Asterinidae > Patiria > Patiria pectinifera. Next base: position 102,389 of record CM057148.1, on the reverse strand, counting down.
TTAGCACAGCAGAAGGTCACATCCAGCAAAATCGAGCCTCAACCAGATGGGGAAAACAAATGTGATCATATATCGCTTGAGAGCGACTCACCAAGTAAGGATGATGACAATAAGGATGAGTCTGTACAATTGTCATGTCAATCTGCATCGTATCGTCGTGGTAGGCAGGAACTGGCTGTACCTAAAAAGCTACGTGAAAGAGTAGAATCAAGTAACCAAGACATGCCTCGGTTTGCTCGTGACAAGTCAGACATCAGTGTCCTTCGTACTGTGCAGTCTTTTTGTCTACAGGAGCTCTCAGAGTCACAGGCAGGGGAGTGCTACTCATCGGATGCAGCAATAGACTTGGCCCGCTACCTTCCGCATCTGGAAATGCTGGAGAGTCTGGTTCTGGTTGGGACGATTCTGAGTTCAGACGCTATTTGCGACTTGGCGAAAAGTGCTCGGCGACTCCTAAACTTGAAAAAGCTGGATCTCCGTCTGAATATAATGTTCGATGACAGAGCCTTCGTGGCGGTAACCAATTTACCGCTTCGTGAGTGCAGAAAGTTGAGGGATCTCAGACTGTCTCTGTGCAAAGTAACAAATGAAGGGTTTGATCGTGTTCAGAGGGAAATGAAGAAGGGTGGCGCGGACTCGTGGGGAAGATTGAAGACACTGTATCTGCTGCATGGATCACCCACTGAGAGGTTTGTAGGATTCCTCAGATACAGTTTAAAATACTTCAATTCTGTTGAGTGTTTTCATCTTTCAGCCACTAAGCAAGAAAGAATACAGGACAGTACACTGGTGGAGTTCGAAGAAAATATGAACGATCCCCAAATCATGCGAAATCTTGAAGACCTGGAAATCGGCAACATGGAGACACTGAAGGCTAGACTGGCGCCCTTGAAACTCCCTAAGTTGAAAAAGGTTGGGAAAATTACGGGCGCCTTAGCTGCAGGTGCTGCAGGTGCTGCAGGTGCCGCAGGAGCTGTGGTGTTGCTCAGAGCTGCGGCTGTAATGCTGGACAAATAGATAATAATCGCTACACAAAAAAAGTACAAGAAAGAATCAAGGTCAGTACTCTGGAGGAGTTCGAAGAAAATATGAAAATTCCGAAAATCTTGCAAAATCTTTAAGACCTGGACATTGGCAACACTGAATGCAACATTGGCGCCTTTGAAACTCCCTAAAAGGAGAAGAGGACCTGGAATCTTGAAAACAGTTGGGGAAAAACAGCAAGCGAGATTGCTGAGTCAGTAGCAGACACAATAGGTGGTCCAGCGGGTGCCGTTGCAGGATCTGCGGTGTATGCCGGAGCTACAGCTGCAATCTCGCTGCCCGAAGATAACAATCGCTTTGTCACCTAAATGTTCTAGTGAATTCTTGGCAGAGAATAACTGGATGAGAATTTGATCAGTTATTATCATACTTGCAATATGTTCTCTTCCCTGTTAATCAGAGGAGTAAATACACAGAAATACACGAGAGGTTCGCGTTTGTTGTTACAAACGCAGAGTGGTCGGGCAGGCAATCTGTTCATTAAACACTGCCGAGTTGAGTTATGAATGTAAGAACAAAGAATCAGGAAGTAAATCCTTTCCAGTTCAATCACTTATTTTGTTTAAAAAAATGCATCTTAAACGGTGTGATTAATTTTAGTAAACATTCTCTGTACTCATACAAGTTATTTCTGGGTTGAAGATGTCATTATTCTAAAACGCTGGGAAGTGGATACCGATTTAATTCGGAGTGGATAAATGTTCATTGTGAAGCTAAATAACGTATGGAATTATGGAAAATATAATTGTATGTATTCGTAACACCTGACGTCCGGTTTGATGACTTCACAGTATTTGGAAGCAAAACGTGAACATTGTAAGGGATATCGTTATTTGGGCTACGAAGATATATACACCATGAATCAAATGATAGAATTAAATTTAAAGTATTATCGTTTTCAAATTCTCATAGAAGTAACTTCCGGTCCGATGACGTCATGAATTTGGAACCTTGCCAAAGTATCTGTGGCTAATCAAAGAATATCAAATGGCGATTTGGTAAAATTTGAGGCTATCGTTTTCAAATTAAAAAAAAGCAAACACTCTTTTATGTGCCGCTAGGGGGCGCCCTTTCGAATGATGACGTCATCACTGTTTTTGCGTCTAACATTCCTCAGTGAACGCTTTCATAATTTATATGTGTGTAGTAAAAAGCTCCCACTTTTGAGTTATATGACGTTTTTATTGCACTTCCGGTAATACCGGAAGTGAAGTTCAAACGGTTTTATGTGTGGGTACACGAAATGTTTCTCACGGCATAGTCTACAACATCACGAAAAACGAACACGATACTCTATTTGGTTCAAAAGATATAGTGCAAACTATTTTGTCAAAATTTGCCCTTAAATCGCTTGTAATTTGATACCTGATGACGTCATGATAACGTAACAAAATTTATAACATTTTCGTACCATGGTACAAGTTCACACTATGTTTTATGATCATACCATAAACCGTTCGGAAGAAATTTTGCTTTGTTTTGATTTCAAGCTAACTTGTTCATTTTGAATTCACCTAACTTTGACCTTCCGGTAGCCCCGGAAGTAAAGGTCAAGCGACTTTGAATCCAAAATCAAAAATGTTTACAGATCACAAAATATGAACGTGATCGTTCATTTTGTTCATGAGTTATAATTGACGGAAAATTGTCATATTTTGACCAAAAATCGCTTATAATTTGACACCCGATGACGTCATAGTGAGGTCAGAGTAATACGCACTACTTCGGATGAGGGTCGATATATATTGAAAGTTACATGTTCATATCATATACCGTTTAGGAGAAAATCCACGGAGAATTATTGTCCGGAAAAACAAAACAAAAAAACAAAGAAGACTAGAGATTCGCGTTTGTTGAGTTACAAACGCAGAGTGGTCGGGCGGACAGCCTTTTCATTATACACTGCCCAATCAATCAACTCTTCTTTTTTTCACAAAAATGTGTCTTGAACGGTGTAGTAAAATGCTTCTGCTTTTGAGTTATATTCGGATTTTATTGCACTTCCTGTAACACCGGAAGTGAAGGTCAAGCGGTTTTGTGTGTCCGGCGACAAAAATGGTTCTCACGGCATAGTGTAGGCAACCTCATGGAAAAACGAACACGATACTCTATTTAGTTCAAAAGATATAGCGCAAACTATTTTGTCAAAATTTGCCCTTAAATCGCTTGTAATTTGATACCTGATGATGTGAAGATGACGTAACAAAGATTATAGATTTCGAAAGATGACGTCGTCACACTGTTTTATGTGTCTGACAATCCTCACTTAACACTTTCCTAATTTGTATGTGTGTAGTAAAATGCTTCTATTTTTGAGTCATTGCACTTCCGGTAACACCGGAAGTGAAGGTCATGTGGTTTTCTGTCCGGGGACAAGAAATGTTTCTCAAGGCATAGTGTGCAACCTCACGAAAAAATGAACACGAAAGTCTATTTAGTTCAAACGATATGGCGCAAACTATTTTGTCAAATTTGCCCTTAAATCGCTTGTAATTTGATACCTGATGACATCATGATGATGTAAAAAATTTATAACATCCTCATAACATGGTTCAAGTTCACACTATGTTTTGTGATCATACCATAAACGTTCGGAAGAAATTTTGCTTTGTTTTGATTCCAAGCTAACGTCTTAATTTTGAATTCACCTAACTTTGACCTTCCGGTAGCCCCAGAAGGAAAGGTCAAACAACTTTGACTTCAAAATCAAAAATGTTTATCAAGGTATTGTCCATCAGATCACAAAGTATGAACGTGATCGTGTTTTTTGCTCATGAGTTATAATTCACGGAAAATTGTCATATTTTGACCAAAAATCGCTTGTAATTTGACACCCGATGACGTCATCGTGACGTCAGAGTAATATGCACCACTTGGGATGAGGGTCGATGTATATTGAAAGTTACAAGTTCATATCATAAACCGTCTAGGAGAAAACCCGCGGAGAATTATTGTCCGGAAAAAAAAAGACCCAAACAAAGAAGATTTATGAGAACAATTCCAAAGAGTGATCGGGTTGTGCCTGACCAATCAATAAGATGTTTTGTGCAAGTGTGTCTGAAGGGATACATAATAAAAAAATGCCTTGTAAAGGCATCTCAATATTGATGTATATTGTATACTGATTCAAAATTGTTAATTCTCTTTCGAATTAAGATGAAAAGCAGCTGAAGCAATTTGACAAATTCAGTTGACGACTGTACTGACAAGAAGAACGTCGACGCTGTCATGACAGTTATGACAGACAATAGATTTCTCGGCTGTTAATTAGTGTTAACGGCAAGAAAAGCTGAGTTGTAAAAAGCTGCGGCACGTAAACATATAGCATGCGCCATGTCACCATTGCCGGTTTTACGCTCAAAATGCTATTTTGGAATACATCAATGTAGTTGTGAATACTGCTGGAGGCAGAGAGAAAGCTACAGCTTAAACTCAATGCTATCAAGACTGGAGTGCCATAGCCTAGCGGTTATAAGAGCACCGGACTCATGCTCTGGTGTTTCAGAGGCAAGCAGTGGCGAGTCCGTCGTTACTGGACATTGTTCCCTTAAGCAAGGCACTTAACCATTATTGCTTCATCCTTCGGATGGGACGTAAAGCCGTATAGGTTCCGTGTGTTGTGTAATACAATGCACGTAACAGAACCCAGTGACATTTACCGCCAAGAGAAGGGGTTTGCCCTGTTGTTTCCGGCCTCCTGTATAAACTCCCTGCAGAGTAGAGAAAAACCAACCAAGAACCAAACTCAGCCGAAATCAGGTCCGACTTCGGACACAATCGATCTCTATTTTAACTCTATTTTTTTTGTATACATTTTGTTATCAGCAGTACATGTATCACCATACTTAAGTTTTATTGAAGTTACCGATTTAAACAAAATTATTTGATAACATTTATAATGAAACATTAATTTGAAGATGCAAAACACGGCCGACGGCAACTTCTTTAGTAAACAGAACATTTCTTGAAGGGAGTGTACACCATTGGCTCAATTTTCATTAGTAAAAAAAAAATGGATTTGGGGGATTAGAATGATATGGCAAATATTGTTAAACTGATTTGTTTCACGTTTTGGTCTTGAAGATGCTGGAAAAACCACGAAAAAAACATCATGTTCTTGATTTGTCTGGTTCCCTGACCCCACTTGTACCACTTCACAGGTGTGTAAATCAATTGCAAAGAAAATCCGAAAAACTAATAATGAAAAAGTAAGAGCAGTTGTTGAAAAAAAAACCAGCTGGTCGGCCGACCATCGTTGGAAAAATACAATTTTTTCTTGAAAATGTCAGCACACCAGGAGCCATGATTTTACAGGGTGCTTTAGAATGCCCCTACAAAGTATATAACAATCCAGTAAGATATTTAGTGATAATTTGATCATTTTGTTTTTTGATGTTTGCAAATGTTGTATCTTCCCTTTAAAATTATCTAAGTCGTTAAGTGCTAAAGTACTTAAGTGCTAATCTAATAGAATACTAGCGTAATTTACCTGGCTGCATCACAACCGTCGTTCATGCAGTTATGAACAATTTATACTCGGACAGTTCGTGTGTTTAAAATCTGTAATTTACCATTGAATATAAAAGCGTGCTCAAATAATAACTTTGCGCCGTGTTTTAGCAAATATCCAGCAAAAAAGTGGCAACTATGCGGTGTAAGCCTAATAAAAAGTTGGAAATCTAGATAAATCATGAAAAGGAAAATACACATAAGCACTTCAACAATGCACATTAATGGTGTGTGATGTTTTAGGTATAAACGTATAAATTAATTGTATTTTGTGCGTTGCTTTGTATATTTTGATATTGAATTAAATTGAGATACCAGCCAGACTAACTTCAATGACCGTCTTCATTTGTTTATTAATTTCTTTTGCTGCTTGTTACTTTATTTGGTGCCTGCCCTTCCGTTCTTGATCATCCCCATTACTGCCTTGTTTCCAATGGAGTCTTACAACACACCGGCAGAGATTGATCGTTTTCCCAAAACCTACGATCTTTGTCTTGCGGCATTTGAGATAATGCGGGTTCCCGTGACGTACCCATGAATATCAAATCCTTTAGATCGATTACATTCAGCAGGCACAGTATGGAGGTGTGTTTTAGTATGTGAATGCATCAGAGGTCATGTGTTTCCTTGAACAAAAACACACACCATATTGGAGGTGTGTGATATTGGCTGCAGTGCGAACAATCTATATGAACTATGAAAGCGGGAAAGAGTCATTTCTATTTGGTTTGCTCTAAGTTATAAAGCCAAGACCGAGATTTGGAAAACCCATACGACTCCCGGACATTAACCCACAGCCCTGGAAATACCCAGAAGGCCCCGTCAGTTCGCCGTCACTCAGCGTTTCTGTTACTATTATCACAGGGGGAAAGCTGCTGGAAAATAGCGGGTGTCGTGTTGAACTCTTTATTATTTGCCTTTTATGGAAAATCATTTAGTCGAATGTTTTTGTCCTGTACGAAACTTAAATTGACATTTGCCTTTGCCGTACAGTGACACGTCGTTGTTTACCACCGCTATAATAACAGGCTTCTATGTCGTATAGGCCCGTATTTATCGCTGGGCATTATCCATGAAAATATTCTGGATGGCCATTCTGGGCTGTATTAGTGAAGCTACACACTGTTGCCCGATCGCGTATTTTTTTCCGGAAGCATACATTGTTTTTTAACCAATCACATCACGCACTCTTGTACATTTAGTTTTTATCACGCTGTGTGGATGAAAGACGTGTAGGTTCTTGTAGTGTTTTCCCTTCAATTGAACTTTTCCCAACCAACAAAAATATTTGATGAAAATGGGCATGGGCTCGAACCACAGTTCACTCCACTATGCCACTGTACATGCATGACTGGGTAACAACAATACTGTGATGTCATAGTTATTTTTTATGAATAAACATCGAACAAGCTGAATTATTATGATCCGTTGACGATGTGTGCTGCAGATAAAAACCTCGGTTCCCGATCCTTCCATTCAAATGTGGAGAGGGAACCAGGCTTAACCTTTCCCATAGTTCAGGTTGTGTTTTCTTTCCAATGAATTAGCGGCTGCCGGCGCCCTTTGATAGGGCGCAGTCCGAACGAGTAAAGGACTGAATGCTACGAGTGAAAATGAACATTCATTGACTGCGTCACTTTGTACTGTACACTGAATATAAAGATGTACATTTCAATTAAGATATGAACATGGAGACGGAAAATATGATTCCACACTCATTAACAGAAATGAAGTTAACGAAACATATTGCTTTGCAGTCACAATATTATTACCTAATTATAATACTACGAATTTAATATTAATTTTAAACCTTCGACTATAGAGCCTGTAAAATGGGATCCAGCTTTACGGCTGACATTGTGTCAAGTACTGACTGCCTAATTACAAATCGCCAGAAGACTGCTGTGCCATTCATAATTGAAGCCTACCTTCACGACTGTGTATCGTAACAAATGCAGGACCATGACGTGAAATGACACTCGTCTCCCCCCCCCAAAAAAAACCCATATAATTGAACGGAACTTGCTCATGACAATGACAGCAAACTTCTGTAATTCATTAAAGAAAACATATGTGATTCATGGGCGTCGCCAGGATGGGGCAAGAGGGTTAACCCCCCCCCCCCTATAAAGGAAACAAAAATAGAAGAAAAAAAGAAAAGAAAAAAAAAAGGAAAATAAATACAGCGTGTCCCAAAAAAAATGTCCCTCTGATAGACTGCTTAATTAATTCCAAAATCAAGTATTATTCTCAATTTAGTGTTCAGATTTAGAAAGCCCATTTAATTTTGTAACTTTTGTGAAAATTTCATTGGTCTCGCTTCATTGGTTTTGAATACACAGTCTATTATGTAACAGCAGTGCTTTTCAGCCCATTCCAAGTTTGCAGGTGGAAGGACGTGCAGGGGGACAATAAAGGTTTACAAGCTGGACATTGAAGAACAAACCATAAGTGGAACACACCCTGTGAAAGCAAACACGACCAGTGGAACTGAACTTTGGTTAGTTTTCATTTAAACAAGTACCGGTAAATGAACTTGACTTTAGTTACTCCATGGAGGAATGGTTACTCAATAACAAAAACAACAACACAGTTGTTGAATTAAAAGTGTGGCATGGAATAAGGTATGTTATGTCTGTAGTGTGCATTTCTTTTTATCAAACTTGGAATGGGCCGGAAAGCACTGCTGTTACATACAAGCCTGTGTATTCAAAACCAATGAAGCGAGACATTTAAAATTTTCACAGGAACTACAAAATAAAGTGGGCTTTCTAAATATGTAAACTTAATTGAGTATAAAACTTTATTTTAGTAATTATTCTGTGGTCTATGAGAGGGACATTTTTTTTGGGACACGCTGTATGTAACCAAATGGGCGTTTGCAGGGGTGTCAGTGGGGGTGGGGTGGCTAAAGGTTCCCGCCCATCGTCGAAAAAATGATAAATTACAAGGATTTAATGGGGGAAATGTGCTGTTTTCTCCCCCCCCCCGAAAAAATTCTGGCAACGCCAATGATCTGTTTTAAACAAGTACGTTTAAATCGGCTAGGAGCCTTAACGTGGATAATGGACTGAGCCGAAGGCGAGTTCCATTATACGAAAAGGTCCCAAGCCTATTTTTAACGTCCCTTTTAATACGTTTAATAAATAAATACCTTTCTGTCAAAAAGTCCAAACAAATTAACATTTCACACATTTTGAACGATGATTTTCATCAACTCTTCCGGTTTTGTGAAACGCATGCCTCTGGCTATAAAGGGTGGATAAAAAAACACGAAACCGAGATCTAATTGCTATTTGGAACAGAAGAAGAGCACATGTGAATCCAAGGGAGATATCCTCTGTTAGGGTTGAATCTCCTCTTTAAAATGACACCCTGGTCATGTCACTTGACTGAGCAGTGACCAATTTTATGAGAGGGTCTACATGTATTTAGACTTGCGCCACTTTCATAGTGAAATCTCTTTTTCCCCATCTGCCTTGATTGGCAACCACAGCCTTTCTATTCGCTCTGTGACAATTGACACAACAAAAGCCACAATTGAAAAGTGGCGCAATTCTCTGAATAGACCCTTTCATAAAATTGGTCACTGCTCAGTCAACCGTTAATGTAATGACATGACAGAAGATATCTCCCTTTGATTCACATGTGCCCTACTTCTGTTCCAATAAGCAATAATATCTCGGTTTCGTGTTTTTTTTTTAAATTTTTTTTTATCCATCCTGTATATTTGGGTTTTTTTTTAAGAGTATGGTACTAAAAATCTTTTTGCGAAGCTTGGTGTGCTCGCGGCGTGCATACGCGTACTGCGTGATGTGGCCCAGATACGCAGTGGTATTTTACTCGGTGTCTCAAACCACCCATGTGACGGGCTCTCAACCAATAGGAATGGGTTAAATTGCCTGAGGTATTTGTGAATCGTAATTACTGTCTCCTTGAAATGCTGTTTAATCGAATGGAAATTGCATTTGAGAGTGATGGCGGCAAACGGTCTGTAATTAATTACTAATTAACGTCTCCTTGAACAGCTCTAAAATAGAACGAACATTGCTCTTTTGAATGATGGTGGCGGAAGGTCTGAAATTCATTGTCAATTAAAGTTAATTGTCGCGTCATAATCAAATTTTTGTGGTTCCGTTTCGTGCGTGACAGAGGGCTGAGCATCGTAATTATTCGTTATTTTGTGTTCAAGTAGTGCAGGACACGTCGCCTATGCACCGAGTGTAATAATCAGTAGTGTGTTGTACATGAACGTGTTTACAGATAAACCGTCTTCAAAGTCTTCAGCATTAACCGAAGAAACACTTGCGGTATAATGTTATAGCTTTCTGAACACTTCATACCGAAGGGCTTTTACTGCTTTGGGGCTTAACGCTCTTGGGTTCGATCAAGAATTTGAATTCGTCGGTTCCCCCAAAAGAAAGAAAATAACATTATAAAGCAAGTTGAAAGAACGCACCCTACAAATGGCTAGGAAAGTTCACTTGAGAATCTGGAACTGGGCTGCTTTTTTGTTGTTCGTCGCGGGTGTTAACGGTCTTTGTCCAAAGTATTGGTTTGAGCTTGGGACGTCGTGTTACAAGACTGATAACGTGAAACGAACCTGGGATGATGGAGCCGCGTACTGCGACCGACCGTACTGTGATAGAGACATCGGAGGAGAATGAGTTCATCTACGGGATACTGAAGAATCAAACCAAGACGTGGGCGTGGCTGGGATGCAGCAATAGATCGACCGAGGGGACGTGGCTGTGCTACGCGGCTGCCAGCGATTTGCCGTTCGAAAACTGGGCAACCGGTCAACCGAACAACGCTAACGGTAATGACCACTGTCTGGCTTTTCACAATACAGATGGTATGTGGTCCGACTCGAAATGCGATGCACAGATAGTTCACACTGTATGCGAAACGTCTAGCATCCAAGAGGACGAAGGCGTCACCCCTTCTTCGTCAGCTACTCCCATATCTTGCTACACTCTTGGCTCAGATGGCCGCCTGCGAGTGTAGACCTCCCCTTAGCCTTGTCCATTATTCTGAATGAGACTATGCTTGCCTAGCAAAGTCAGACTAAAAGTCTCAGTTTGACGACATTCTCTTAAACTCAATGACTCAGTGACTAAGTCAGTCAGTAAGTCAGAGACTCAGTCAGTGACTCAGTCAGATGTAAGTCGGAGGAAAGAATTGCACATCAATCAAGGAACCAACTGTACATGAAGAGTTATCTCTAGAGCAAGATGGATTCCGAGATTCATCGATTGGACCTTTCGTTGTTTTCTCTAAACAAATGGCTTAGACTTTACGAAAGATTTTAGGCAAACTGTGCCGCTTGAGAAAATATTATAACATAGCGATTTACAAATATTGACAAAAATTTTCCTCATTTTATGCGCGTATGGAATTCTTTATTTCCATTATCCTTTTATTTCGAGCACCTTGAAATACGCCAATTGTTCAGCATGGATCTGTGAATGTTTTACATTGACTTATACTGTTGTTTTGTCTTGAACATCACTTGACCTCTAACCGGAAGTCAGACATTGAGAATATTGCGCTCTGTCCATTGAATACGGTAGCTTTGTAGCAAGATTGGTTTCACATGACTGACCATGGGACAGAACCATGCTCATTATCACACACCACAGGACATGATCCACTGTGTTCTCAGCGACAATTTTCTTAAGCTTTTAGACAAAGTGGGTGATAGTAAAATGGGACGGAAATTCATGACTAAAGAACAAGTATCTTCCTTATGCACTGGGCATATTGGCAGATTTCTAATCAAACTAAGGGGGACTGCATTTGAGAGACTTTACAGTAGGAACGCACTCTTTCACAACTGAAGCAACTACAGAGTGAAACATATCAACATCATGAATAACATCTTTATAAAAATCTAAAACATTCTAAAAACAATTGCAAAATTTGGTCAACATGAGCAACAAATCAGCCTCGGCAAAACTGTAAAAAAATTATGTTGTGTCTACTACAAAGAGTTTTCTCTAAACCAAAAATCAATAAAATTCTATTATTTTTTTGTTACAAATCTATAACAGAGTACTGTTGTCAGTAGCAGCTAAAGTTTATGTTTGTTCATTAAGTCGTAACGTAATCATCTAAAATTTTCAGGTCAAATAGGCCTGTCATCATTGATATCAACTCCCTACAGGATGAATATTCACTGCCCTCAGCAAGTCAAAGTTTGCAGTTTACCCAATAGGCAGCTCACTTTTAAAAGCAATTTTTTTTTTAATTCTCCATCTGAAAATAGCATGTCTGTGTCTGACATTACCTAATGTACAGACACCATGGCATGTTTCTAATTTTAAACTTTATGTCAAACTTCAAAAGAATCTTGTTGAAAGATTAGCTGACTGTAACTTGAACTGTACCAACATTTCTGGATTTTTTATAAAGTGTGTCTAATTATAATGAAAACTGATTTTCTTCAAACAAACAATATTTTACTATAAGGTGATATTACAGGATTTAATTTACTATAAGGCCAAAAAAAAAAGTCTCCGGTTTCTGGTATGGAGCTTGCCCAAAAAGTGGTGCGGCGACGCCGCTTTTTTTTTTTTTTACCCGACTTTTTTGCTTCAAATGTCGGCTGATGACTGCAAATGCTGTCCGACTAAACTTAGTACAAATAGGCCTATATGGGATTGGGAGTCCAGAGAGGCCACATAAAGCTTATCCTCGACCATAACTCCATCTAAAAACACGTTAAAAATGTGCAGCAGGATTCCAGTCAAACCAGTGAGTTTGGCGGTTTTGAGACATCATCTTTCATTAAAAAAAAAAACTTTTTCATTTTGCCGACGCGCATGGCTACAGCGACGCACGCGCACCAGAAACCGGAGACTTTTTTTTTTGGCTTAAGGTGTTATTAAGGATTGTAATCAGAAAACAAATTACGTACGTACTGCATGTATAAACAAATAAATGAGTTTGAGCCATATATTTATGTTACTTTTAGATTCTGGTTATAGATCTTATTTATCTCCATTTAGATGTTCATCTCACAAGTTGATGATTGAAGTTGGTAGATACACTGGTTATCTCCACAGGAAAGGTTAATTTGTCCACATTGTCTTCTTGATGTTGAAATTACACACGTGACTGCAGCCACTTCCCATATTTCAAGTGTAAGACTATCAAATCATGTAATGAATGTCATAAATGACTTTTAAGTCAGGTACCTGGACTTGCTCTGTGCAGCATCCTAATTATGTGGAGCGTGGCATTCATACCGTCCTTCAGCATCAGCGACGGTTGCCTCCTTTGCACCCCGCGGAGTGCAAATCACTCCCTCCTCTTCACTGACGATGCATCTCATGTTAAACTGCGGGCCATGATCGGCCAGGTACCCACTGGTCAGGCCACGGACCTTCACGGGTAACTGAGGGTCCTGGATTGGTTCCCGAAAATAAAAGAACACAAAGGGTTCTTCTTACATGTACACATATGCACAAAAACCAAAAAAGGACTTTTCACACAAGACAAATCTAGGGGTTAACACAGGGTTGACACAGGGTCGAAAACATGTGGCGGTTCACACTCAAAAATGTTCAACCATGAGCCAACTCTGCGTCAACCCTGAGATTGATTGAACTCAACCTGCTTCAGACCAGGGTTGAGATTTTCAACTCCTGTTGAAACTCTCGCCAGGGCTCAAAACAGTAGAGCGAAATCAGCTTGGATTGCATGGGAAAAAGCATGAAATGATGCGGGGTTGAACGCAGGATTGAAGAATAAGAACTCAACCTAGGGTGGCACGGGGTTCACCCACGGTTGAGTTCAACCCAAGTTGAGAGGCTCTACACTGAAAAGGCCTAATAGAAGTCAAGTTTTTCATTTCATTAAAAGTTGGTTTCACTGCTAGCATTCAACAAATTCTCAACAGTTCAATCTGTAGGCCACGACATGAATAAGTACGTTTTCCTATACGCAAACTTGACAATTTGACATCTTGCTTAAGAGGAGAATGCACATTTAAACAGGCAGTATCTTGAGATTTAATTCCAACCCCGGTACTTGTAGGAAAGAAACATAACTAAACAATTTCTCACCTCCTGACACCTTGTACCATCGCTCAGGAGTGGTTTTCCATTCTTACAGAGACAGGTCCTACCGTCCGTGTCCAAGTGGGCCATATGGGGGCAAGCGCAGGTGAAATTAGAGGGGCTGGATGGGGCAGGCAGGCAGTGATGGGAACAGCCAGGCAGTAGTCAATGGCATCTGAGGAAAGGAACATAGGCTCATTACATTGTGATAAAATGAAAAATTATTAAATTTTCTGGCCTAGGACCAGAAACCAGACACTGTTTGTTTGACATATGTAGCGATAAGGGAATGTATGAAGTTAGGTCACTATCAATGGGGATGAACAATAAATAAGGATTGCCTTTGCTAATTCCTTGTGACTTGACTTGTGCACTAGTGATGACGTGTTATTGGCGAGTCTGTCACAAGTCATCCAGTCTTAAGTCAGGTCCCGACCTATGCAAATGATTTGTCAAGCCTGCCAATTATCAGTGGTTACTTTTTACCGGACTTGTGATTTTACTTGTGACTGGACAGAAAAGGATTGGATTCAAATCCGACTTGACTTCAAAAATTACTCCCATTTTATTGTTTCCAATAAAATATTCCAATCAACTATGATTATTGAAACATCGACACATCTCTGCCAACAGTGGAGGCTGTGAACGGATAGTGTCTGTATCCATGTACGGTGGAATTGGAAATTGAACCCATTCCCACACGGACAGTTTGTACACTATTGTCTACATGTACATATACATGTAACCTTTTCTCTTTGAAATTTGATACCCGATGACGTTATGATGACGTCACAACATTTCCACATTTTTGGACCATGGTTCATATTCATCCCATGTTCAATTATCGTCCTGTGAACCATTTGGAAAAACAATCCTTTGATATGAGGCTCATATTTTGAATTCAACTAACTTTGACCTTCCGGTAACCATGGAAGGAAAGGTAAAGTTACTTCACATACACACACAAAATATTTTCATGGTATGGTTTATCAAACTGCAAGTATAAAGATGATTGAGTAATAAGAGTATGAGTGAAAGAAGTCCGTCACTTTTTGAACTAATATTGCTTGTAATTTGATACCTGATGATGTCATCATGACTTCAAAGTAATATGCACCACTCAGGATCAGGGTCGATATACATGTATTTTCAAAGTTCCTAGTTGATATCATGAGCCGTGCAGGAGAAAACTGTGGATAACTCCCCCCCCCCCTAAAAAAAAGAGAAAGAAAATATTGACAACAAACGTCAGAAAGCAAATAAGGAATTTACCAAGCACAGTGAGCTGTCCAGTGGTGTAGATTTCGCCATGATCGTTGCTGGCCACACACTGGTACATCCCTCCATCTTCCACCGTCAGCTTGTTGATAGTCAGCGTCTTCTGACCATTACTGAGCTGATGTCTGGGCAAGTCCAAGATCTCCTCAACGTTACGATACCACTTGTAGGTCACGCCGTCTGGGCTTGCGGCTTCACACTCCCAGATCACGTCCTCGTAGATATTTGCTTCCATGTCTGAGATTTCTTGAACCCACGTGGGCGGCACTGAAACAAGACCAAACACAATACAATGTTCAATCCAAATAGTTGTATCCAAGCCAAGATCATCAGGTTGGCGTTTATCTCCTGCTTCAGTGGCATGAAACAACTCAAAATATTCCTTTGCCCTCAATGGAATACTAGACAATCTCAGATTATCTCCTTGATAATGCCAGGATCCATTTCATCCAGAGGCAAGTTGGGGGATGTGGCTTGCCTAAGGACACAATGTCAAGCCAGCAGTGGGATATACCGGAACATGTATGACCCCTGGACCCTATATGATAAGTAGTCAAAACACCTAACCAGTAGGCCACACTCTCACCATTAAACAAAAATTCCTAAGGCAAAGTAACTAACCTTTCTGATTCCCAAAACCACCACTGTGCAAGAACCCAATGGAACACTCTTTGTTCCCACCAAGATTTCAGTTTATACCCTGGGCATTATGGCTGGGAACCTTCCTGAATCCTCCATGAAAACCAATGGGACACCCTTTTTACCGACCAAGTTTCAAGTTTTCACCCTGGGTAGATCGGCTGGTACATTTCTGGGTAATTGCAATTATTCCTATGTGCCTTTAAATTAATAAGAATCTCTTTCTCCCAGAATGACCTACCGTTTACGACGACATTTCCAGATGAGCGTCCGTCACCCTCTTCAGTGTAGCACTCATACTCCCCGGCATCATCCACCTGTATATTCATCAGCACCAACACCTGGTTATCATTCCTGAGGTTGTACAGGGCCGGCAACTCCGCACCTTGTGGGGTCTTTCTGCGCCACTGGATCCTTGGGGTAGGACTTGGGGGATACAAAGGTCAAAGGTCACATGTTAACATGATCATCAGGATATATCAAATGCGTAAAGATGTACTGTCTGTGCTCATTTCTTTGAACAAATTTCAACCATTGAGAGTTTTATTTTAACACAAAAAAAACAAAAACAAAACAGTCGTTTCCTTTTGGGTTGCTTTTGAACACAAACAGATCTGCCCTGCAAGTAGACTGGTTCCTAGTCCCTACATTTTATGAAACCAGTCTGTCCTGCAACCATGCAGTCAGTGGTGCATGGGCAACAAATAACTAAAAATGGAAATTACTGTACCAACTGTTTTTGATGATATCTCATTCAATTGTGAACATATATTTTGAGCAAGAAAAACAATTTAAAAACTTCAAATTCAGAGCCATTCTCAAAACAGCACACAACTTAAAAATATCTTTCAAAGACACCACTTCATAACACTTTATATTTTCATAGTTGATATCAGATACACCATGAAACTGGGCTATATTGAGAAAAAAAAACGAACAAACTTTAATGTCCATATTAAGAGCTATTAACACAGTAAGTCTGCAAATCCTTTTGATTCAATATTGCACCATCCTTGGACAAGTGGTTCTTCATGAGACCCTTCAGGATTGCTTTCAGAGTCATGTATAGCATGTACCTCAACCTCATCACACATGCAGGGGTACTGGGGGCAAACAATCCTTGGGCCCATCTTTGTTTTTTACAAGAGGATTGCTTTCAGAGTCATGTATAGTATGTACCTCAACCTCATCACACATGCAGGGGTACTGGGGGCAAACAATCCTTGGGCCCATCTTTGTTCTTTACAAGAGGATTGCTTTCAGAGTCATGTATAGTATGTACCTCAACCTCATCACACATGCAGGGGTACTGGGGGCAAACAATCCTTGGGCCCATCTTTGTTTTTTACAAGAGGATTGCTTTCAGAGTCATGTATAGCATGTACCTCAACTTCATCACTCATGCAGGGGTACTGGGGGCAAACGATCCTTGTGCCCATCTTTGTTCTTTACAAGAGGATTGCTTTCAGAGTCATGTATAGCATGTACCTCAACCTCATCACACATGCAGGGGTACTGGGGGCAAACAATCCTTGTGCCCATCTTTGATCTTTACAAGAGGATTGCTTTCAGAGTCACGTATAGTAAGTACCTCAACTTCATCACTTATGCAGGGGTACTGGGGGCAAACAATCCTTGTGCCCATCTTTGGTCTTTACAAGAGGATTGCTTTCAGAGTCACGTATAGCATGTACCTCAACTTCATCACACATGCAGGGGTACTATTATTATTATTATTATTATTTATTCGACCTCAACAGAACAGCAACAAGCAATCAAAACGGCACAAAATGTTAACAATAAAATGACAAAAAAAAACGAATAACCGAATACAACAAATAGCCAAAAGGGCAAAAACAGAACAAATGAGCGGAGGGCAGCCAGACGAGCATGGAGAACGGATTCAGTGAAAAAAAAACGAGGTGGGTATAAGAGGGTAAGAGAGGGGGCATGCAGGTAAAGGGGCTGAATCTTAGGAAGGACACAATGAATAAACTGCCACAAAAAACAACAACAGTATTATGCGGGTCAGGGACAACAAAAGTAAACTAAATTACTGTTGCTCGGAAGCATGTTGTCCCAGACATAATACGACAAGGACGAGAAATAGCACACAAAATAACACAGAGTCGAGGGGAGGGGGAAGGACCAGTTCCTACACTTGCATGCTCCCTGTCAAAACCGGGAGGATAAAATTAAATCATGGCAAACAAAATCAGACGTTTAAACAGACATCTTTCAGTTGGCGGAGAAATGATGTCAGAGGACAGATCACAGCAGCATCCCGGATGTGAGATGGAATATTATCCCACAACCTTGGGAATCGACGGGAAGGAGAATGAAGCAGCGAATCTGTGCGCGCAGGAAGATGGCGGAATGTGAGAGAGTCAATGTGACGAGTGTTGATAACAATGTTGCTTCTAAGGGATTCACATGTTGAAAGACCATACAGAACCTTAAAAACAAAGGAACATAACAAATAGTTACGTCTCAGGGTTAAGGGGTGCCAGTTAAGCCGCTGCAATCTGTCCTCGTACGACATTTCCCCTCGCCTTTGACCAAGAGCAAGACGAGTAGCTGTCCGCTGGACTTTCTCAAGCTTACGTTGTAGAATTGAGGTGTGCGGGTGCCATGCTGGCAAACCATACTCAAGGATGGGGAGGACTAGTGATTTGTATAAAGCGAAAATAGCCTTAGGGGAGGATCCTCTAGCAACTGTTCTTATAAACCCTAAAAGGCGATTGGCTCTAGCTACGATACAGGAAATGTGAGTTGTCCAGCTGAGATTAGCATCTATAGTGAGGCCTAGATATTGATAAGATTTGGTAGTGATGAGTGGGGTGTTTCCTAGTTTATAGACTGGAGGATTGACATGGCGGCTTCTAGTGATATGCATAACTTTGGTTTTGCTAGTATTGAAAGTCATATCGTTTAGGTCACACCAGTGATTAAGACTATTTAAATCTAACTGAAGTTCTACCTGATCGTTGGGACATTGTATGTCACGATATAAGAGGATATCATCTGCAAATAACACACAAATAGATGAAATGGAATTGGATATGTCATTAACAAAAAGATTAAATAACAATGGTCCGAGTACGCTACCCTGGGGTACACCAGAGGTGACGTCCACCCATGGGGAGACGCCGCCCCGGAAGAGTACTCGCTGCCGGCGACCAGTCAAGCGATCGGATCAATGCCACAATTCACCCCGCACGTTAAATGTTGTTGCTAGCTTCTCGAGCAGGGTGTGATGTGGCATTGTATCGAACGCCTTAGACATGTCAAGGAAAATTGCATCCACTCTGGGAGGTCGGCGTCTGTCCAGGGTTGATGACCAAGAATGGAGAATGTTGACCAGCTGGGTAACGCAGCTCCTGTGTTTAACAAAGCCGTGTTGTGTAGGGTTGAGGAGGGCAAATGTAGTTAAATGGTCGTTAATGGCTTGGGAGATAATTCGCTCAAGTACTTTGCACATCACAGATGTCAGAGCAACTGGTCTATAGTTGGTTAATAAAGACTTATCACCTTTTTTGTGAACAGGTGTTATATTGGCGCATCGCCAAGTGTCCGGCAGCACTCCCGCATTGAGCGATGCACCAAACAACAAACTGAGCGGATGAGATATATCAGGGGCAATTTTATTTAGAATACCAGGCAAGATACCATCAGGTCCAGGGGATTTATTCGAAGGGAGGTTTCGAAGCAATGCGGCAATTTGGCCAACAGATGCATCAATATGCGTTAAGCAAGGAATGGGTAGCGAGCAAGGAGGAGGGATATGGGGAACTGGACCTGAAGGTTTACAAACAGAAGAAAAGTAATCACTGAAAGCTGAAGTAATTTCATCAGGATGGGTAATTTTACGATTGTTATGGCTAAATGACGGTGGGGGAGGTGATTGTTTCCGGCTCCTAACAAAAGACCAGAATTGACGTCTGTTATCGTTAGATTCAAACAACTTATTAACATATAGCCAGTAAGCTTTGCGAACAGAAGTTTGCAACTTATTTCTGACAGTTTTATACAAATTCCAATCAATCAAGAGGCCGGATCTGCGAGCTAAGTTAAAGAGTTTATGCTTTCTATTGATAAGTTTCTTTAGTTCAGGAGTGATCCAGGGCGAGCATCGGGATCTACGCTTGGTGACCCTGGGGATGGAATCTCTGATCGCAGCATCAAATAAGATCAGAAAGTTATCAGCAGACTGATTGATGTCTCTGGAATCAATGAAGGCAGACCAGGGAATGAGATGTATTAACTGCCGCAAATGTTCAAAATCGCCTCGTTGTGTTTGTAGAAAGGACCGTAGTACTGCAGGACGAGGGGGAGGTTGAGAGGAGCGAAATATTATATTTACTGCAAGGTGATCAGAGTTAACAGGATTGGGGGCGGTGGAAACGGAGAAAACATGGTCAGCACGGTTGGTGAAGACTAAGTCAATGATTGAACCCTGAGGGGCAAACGATCCTTGTGCCCATCTTTGTTCTTTACAAGAGGATTGCTTTCAGAGTCATGTATAGCATGTACCTCAACTTCATCACTCATGCAGGGGTACTGGGGGCAAACGATCCTTGTGCCCATCTTTGTTCTTTACAAGAGGATTGCTTTCAGAGTCATGTATAGCATGTACCTCAACTTCATCACACATGCAGGGGTACTGGGGCAAACGATCCTTGTGCCCATCTTTGTTTTTTACAAGAGGATTGCTTTCAGAGTCATGTATAGCATGTACCTCAACCTCATCACACATGCAGGGGTACTGGGGGCAAACGATCCTTGTGCCCATCTTTGTTCTTTACAAGAGGATTGCTTTCAGAGTCATGTATAGCATGTACCTCAACCTCATCACACATGCAGGGGTACTGGGGGCAAACGATCCTTGTGCCCATCTTTGTTTTTTACAAGAGGATTGCTTTCAGAGTCATGTATAGTATGTACCTCAACCTCATCACACATGCAGGGGTACTGGGGGCAAACAATCCTTGGGCCCACCTTTGTTTTTTACAAGAGGATTGCTTTCAGAGTCATGTATAGTAAGTACCTCAACCTCATCACACATGCAGGGGTACTGGGGGCAAACAATCCTTGTGCCCATCTTTGTTCTTTATAAGTGGCGGTCCTATACCTAGAGTGGCTTTCAGCCTTGTAATGGGTGACTTCCATTCTAATAGAAAACAACTTGATCAACCAATCGTCTCTACTCACTTGCCAAAGAAGAAGCAACTGAGTGTAGTTTTTGCCGTGTTGACAAACACTTCTTGGTCTTCCACAGCGATGGCCAGTTCAGGACCAAATTGAGCTTCCCCAGCTATGAAAAATAAATCAAGACATCAAATCAAATCATTGAATTAATTGCAATGTTGCAAAGGGGGGGGGGGATTCAAACACCCAATGGCTAGAAAAAGTGAAACGTTTCTCTAAAAAAAGTCAGGTGGGTGGGTTTATCAGCTGATAGACCACCAGATGGTTTTAACTCCTGCACTGCTGCATTATGTGCCCAGCGTGCGCCAAACCCCATAGAAGGAGATTTTTTCTACTGTGGCCACGAGGCAAACATCGACATGGCCAGAGGGGTATGTCACAAAACATCGTTTGAAAATTGCATGCTCATGTTGATTAGCGTAAAATCTGTCGCAATGTAAACACAACCAATACTAGATGTGCAAAACCCCATAGCCTCTGAGCAAGAGCACAAGGTGTATCATTCTGCTGAATGTAGCCACTGTAGGGGTCAGTACTTACACATGGAGTACACATGGCACAACAAGAGTGGCATACATGTATTAACAGGATTTTTGACACCTACTTGCAGGCCCGGCAGTGACTTGAAAGGTGTTGCTGAACTTTGCACCTGAAGATCCGCCGTAAGTTTGGATGATTTTGAGAACAACGTAGCATCTGTACTCTCCGTTATCAGATTCTTGGAAGTTGGCAAAGCAGAGCCGTCCATCCTTGGTCGTGTGGGTACGTGCTGTCTGCAGAATGGGAAACCGTCCATAGTACCAGAAGACATCGACTCCTGAGGGGATAGGCACAAGACAACAGGTGAGCAACACAGACTACAGCCATTGATTGTATTAAAATGGGGAAATATCAGTAGTGCTGAGGGGATGGTCAATGCAATGCGAGACTAAATCTCAAGGTGAAGCATCGGATGAGCAATTTTGCACCTTCCCCAAAATATATCAAGTTGAATTTGCTATTTTAGACATCCTAGGCTCATCACGGGTATACCATCAAGAAGAACGTATGTGTATGAGATTAACATGTAGTTTAAGCTTCTACCAACCTGTTTTTTTATGCAAGCTTTCATCCACTCCTGTGGACTTTCTCAAGCCAAGTGATGGTGTACTCAGTTTCTTGCTGTCTGTTGTCCCGAGATCACTGGAGCGTAGATAGGTGATAATGAGTAACCAGAGTCCCTGTGTCTAAGCTCCAGTGATCTCGGGACAACAGACAGCAAGAAACCGAGTACACCATCACTTGGCTTGAGAAAGTCCACAGGAGTGGATGAAAGCTTGCCTACTAAAACAGAAGCTTAAACTACATGTTATGATCCCCCAACCAACGAAAGTTTTCTGTATTATTGTGTATGAGATTGTTTCTGCATTCAATAGGGAACAATAGGGTCCACAATTCCCAAAGGTCCACATTTGATGAACGTGTATAAAACACATGGGAGGTCTATTCAAACAGATAAAGTACAAACAAAAGAGGCCGTCCATGACTGAAGGTACTTACATGCTTGTGTGCCTGGGTGGGTAGGCTTATCACCGCATTATGGGGAAGTTTATTGTTAGGCAAATTAGGAAAGAATTGTGGGGTTTTTCTGCTGTCCCCACAGCGTTTTCCCTCCCACAAATACCACAGAGACAAGTGTATGACCCCATAACTATGGAACAAGAATCTGTGGGCTACATTCACCCCGAGGACCGATAGACAAAGGGAGCTAGAACAACAGATGCTATGTTGACCCTGATCGTTCATCTTTTGTTGAAAACTGTCGTCGATCGTGCATTTATGTGCTTCTATATGTAGGGTCCCCAATTCCTGAAGGTCCCCAATTTGGCAATCGTGTACAAAACATGGGAGGTCTTCCTTAAAAGTTAGAGTACAAACAAAAGAAGGGCAATGGGGGGTACCCGATTGCAGGCAAATACATGTCTGTGTGTGTGCATGTTCACGACTTGCTCCACATGACCACAAAGCCACCTTCCACGGGAAGTGGGCGAGGCGAAGCCTCGTAATTGAAAAGATGTGTAACGTACCTGGGAAGTGATGTGGTACATCGCATGATATACACATCCCTGTGTTGAGTGGTATTGTCATATCTGGTGGGCCTACCTCTGGAAAATTGTTAAGGACTGATGAAAGAAAAATACATGTACCAAGATGACAAATTTTAAGAACTATCCAACATGCAGAATGTATGATGTGACATAATCACAGTGCCTTTTGACACACATTTGACCTCTAAAACAAAGATACAATGTAGCTATATTTTAACACTAAAGTGAATAAGTGCAGTGCAAGAATAGGGTACGTTTTTATGAAAATAGTACATTGTAAAAACACAAAGATGTGAAGCCGACCTTTGAGAAATTCTGACCTGTGACCTCTCAACCTTTGACCTTTGTGACACTTCACCTCTTGATCTTTCTTGCATTTGAGCCCTCCAATTTTTAACTTTTTGACAAGGCATTCAAAAAGAGTTTTTGTTTCAAGTAATGGATTCTTTCAAAATGAAATTGGTATTTCCAAAATGATGTTACATTGTTTTTATCAATGTCTTTTGTGATATTGTTGATGTACCCTAACGTGGCGCGGCCCCCAACGTGGCGCACTTGATTTTTCGCCTGTAGCACCTACCTACAGCAAAAGTTTTAACTGAAATTTCACAGAAAGTGAAATTTCATGAAGTTCTCAACACTCCTCTTCATGAATTGCGAGTTTATTTACCTGTAAACAAAGTTAGAAAAAAAAAATTATTTTGGCGTGATTTTCGGATTTTATTTTCAAGTGCAAAGGGAACCCTTTGAAAATGCCCCGAAAAGTAAGACAATAATTTTCTGAAAAACATCTGGCTGGGTATGTAAGTAGAGATAATAATTATTTATCAGAATTTATCAAGTTTACAGAAATTCTTAAATGTTAATTTGGAATTTTCCGAGATTTATTCAAGTGCGCCACGTTAGGGAACACTCCGCCAATTTGTGCCCAATTTCCGGACGCCACCGTTTTTTAATTTCGGATTAAATTTTATGAAACCGAATTTTTTCACAGAGGTAAATGGCAAGCATTAATGAGGTATAAGTACCAGTATTTTTCTGCATAAATTTGAGGTTTGTCAACAAAGAGGTTTGGCAACACTACACGAGGAAAGTCGGGTATGCTTCGAAGTGCGCCACGTTAGGGAACACGACTATACATGTTTGAAATAATTCAGATATCAGGGGGCATTTATTCACAAGCAAAATCCAACTTGGCCTTCTTGCTCATGATAGTTCCAATCTGGTTGGACGGGAAGCATTGGTAGGTGCCCATGTCCACCGTCTTGTCTGGCTGTGTGATGGTCAGCCTGCCTCGGGATAGCTGGTACCTGGGCTCAGCATCGGTGTCCAATTCTTCATCGTTTCGTCGCCAGGTGTAGGTGGGACTCTCGTCTCCATCTGCCTCACAGTCCAGGTACAAGAAATCCATCACGCTGTCCTCCTTGAAGATTATGTCGTGAGGCTCCTTCACCATGTGAGGTCCAGAGCCTGCCAGTCCCGTGTATTCTGAAATTTGGGAGGATTAATAATACATATACATGTAGTCAGTCGTTGAGGATGTTTCTAACCATTTGTAGACTGGTTCATACTGCAATGTGTAGTGGGCAATGAACCCCGTGCTGCCAGCACCAGTAATTTCTGCATAAACACGTTATGCTTCCAGTACGAGCAGTACAACCTCGAAATAAATACATTAAGACGAAATCTACCAACATGTACACAGAAAAGAGCGATCATGGTCTGTGAATCAACTTACAGAGATTTTCCTTTTCATCGATATTTGTTTGGCATTAATTACGATGTCAAATTAGACCACTTATGCTATGTCGGTCATAGACTGGTTCCAGTCCTTAACTTTTGCCATTTTAGCACATGGCGGGAACCAGTCTGCCAGTGCTGCATGCATGACACATGTGCTTTTCAACCCTCTGATCTTAAGTCACACACAAACCATAACCATTGGCCACACTCCCCTAATATTTAACCAAACTGGGGTATCAAGCAATGGCTGTAATGGTAATGGATTACTTTGACAAAAGAACACCTTTGTTGTGTTCCATGAGCCCTGCTCACCTCTTACAACAATACTTCCAGTACTGGTAGTACTGCCTAGGATGTTGGTTGCTTCACAGGTATACTCCCCAGCATCTGAAGCCACCACATCTGTGATCAACAAGTTACCATTATCCTGGATGGTGTAGTGACCGTCACTTGTGATCAGCCGGCTTTCCTTGAACCACCTGATGGTTGGGGTTGGTGCAGCCTCAGGCTGACAGATGATGGTGGCTGTGCCGCCACGGGGCGCCACCTGATTTTGCTTTAACCCGGTGCTGAACCACGGCTGCATGACTGTCAAGGGAGAGCAAGTAATGTATGTTAGGCCAAACAAATCCTAAATATTCAGTCTCTGGTCAGCGCGATTTTGATCGTGCGCTTTATATTCAATTTTTTTTTTCAAATTTTCTGTGGTAGCTACAGCAGTTAGATGTTGAACGAATGATAGACCATGGAAACGATGTTGCTGCCAGCTGATCAACAACAATGGCGGTTAGTCAACTACAAACGTTTCAACAAGAGGACTTGACTCTGCATAGCGTGTCTACAGGAAATATGCCACTTATTTCCGTGTCCATTGTTTGTGGAGTGAAAACTATTACCGTTCGGTATTGTGTAATGTGAGGGCTCGGCAAGTTTTTACCATGCACGAATCTGTGTGCGATAGGACTCTGTCCAGTGGTCGCGAGAGATTTGTTTTGCACACCACGCACGCTGGATCATCCCCAACCCGGTTTCATCCAAGTTATCCCCCTCACAGAACTAATAAGTGACTGTCTGGAGTTAGGAAAATACTTTACATTTGTGCTACACATGCCGCCACTTGTTGAAAGAGGCCCATGGTGAGTGCATTTGAATTGATGATGAAAAATGTACCCACCTTGGCTGTACAATCCAAGCTTGACAAAAACAAAAAACGCATCGTCACATCAGTTCCAGAACTTTGGTCTGACGAGTAACAGACTATTTCTTCTTTTTTGACCTTAGCAGCAGATTTAAAAAATGTATTAACATTTTGGGGTTTGGGGCCTTGGGGTTTGGGGGGATTTGAAAGTTAAGCTTCTCCTCTGGCTTCGTACATTAGAATGCATACCATGTGCTGAATGGCAATTAACCATTAGTATCTGTACTACATAGTATTACATTGTATTTATCCAAGATGAATTCATCAAACCGTAGAGTGCTTGTGCAGTTTGAGTTTTTAAGTCCCTCCCTTCAGTGGTTTTTGTCCAGAAATTCTTCTCGCTGGTTTTCCTCCCACCTTTAACACTACAATTTCCTTTCTCATCGCGACTAAAGGATGCCAAACAAATCTCAGCTGAATGAGAAATGATTAACCAACAAAGTTCTGCAGCAGCTTAGAACTTTATAGTTGATTAATTCATGACAAAATATAGAAAAAAAACAACAAAAAAGGCCCACACACCTAACACAAATGAGTGAGGAATTTACCGAGCACAGTGAGCTGTCCAGTGGTGTAGATTTCGCCATGATCGTTGCTGGCCACACACTGGTACATCCCTCCATCTTCCACCGTCAGCTTGTTGATAGTCAGCGTCTTCTGACCATTACTGAGCTGATGTCTGGGCAAGTCCAAGATCTCCTCAACGTTACGATACCACTTGTAGGTCACGCCGTCTGGGCTTGCAGTTTCACACTCCCAGATCACGTCCTCGTACATATTTGCTTCCATGTCTGAGATTTCTTGGACCCACGTGGGCGGCACTGAAACAAGACCAAACACAATACAATGTTCAATCCAAAATCCGTTCCAAGCCAATACGGATCATCAGGCTGGCGTTTATCTCCGGTTTCAGTGGCTCGAAACTAAGAATATTTCTTTCCTCTAAATGGGATACCAGACCATCTCATGTTCTTTCCCAGCTAGTGTGAGAATTTATTTATATACTCTGAGGGGAGAGAGGCACCTGTGGTGATGTGGCTTGCCCAAGGACACAACGTATAGCCAGCAGCAGGATTTGACCCTCGGACCTTATGAACAAAAGTCAAGAACCCTAACCACTAGGACACACTCCCCCTGTTAAACCGAAATTCCTGAGGCACTATCAGCAACCATTACCTTCCCGAGTCCTCCAAAATCCACCGCTGCCTAGAAAGCCAACTGCAAATTCTTTGTACTTCCACTTTCAACATATGTTATATATTGGACAGCCATAATAAATCGGTTGGTACATTTCCGGGTAACTACAAATGTTCCCACGTGCCTATAAAATGAATAAGAATCTCTTTCTTCCAGAATGACCTACCGTTTACGACGACATTCCCAGATGAGCGTCCGTCACCCTCTTCAGTGTAGCACTCATACTCCCCGGCATCATCCACCTGTATATTCATCAGCACCAACACCTGGTTATCATTCCTGAGGTTGTACAGGGCCGGCAACTCCGCACCTTGTGGGGTCTTTCTGCGCCATTGGATCTTTGGGGTAGGACTTGGGGGATACAAAGGTCAAAGGTCACATGTTAACAGGATCATATGAGGATATATCAAATGCATACAGGTAAAGATGTTCTGTTGGTGCTCATTTCTGCAAACAAATTTCAACTGTTGAGATTTCTATTTTAACAAGACACAAAACAGATTTACATTTTTTGGGTTGCTTTAAATTTGCACACAAATAGATCTGCCCTGTGAATTGAATGGTTTCTGTTTCCCATATTGTTTTAATTTTAAAGAGGCTGAAACTAGTCTATCCTGCAACCATGCAGTTTAGTGGTGGGCAACAAATACCTCCAAATTTATGAAGTAATTTATTCCACACCACTTTTTTTCTGTTGATGTCTCATTCAATAGTGAATAACCTTTTTGGGCAAGAAAAACAATTTAGCATTTCAAATTAGGAGTGATTCACAAACACCACACAATCAAGATGTCTCTAGACTAAATTTCATGATACCACTTGACAGATGATATCCAAGACTGCATGAAACTGGGTTATGGGAAAAAATTGGAAAACAGCCTGTACTAAAATCTGCATCCGAAATCTGGGTCGCAGTTACACATGTGCCTATGTACGAGAAACTTTGGCCCAATTACCGGACACCTTCTGTTTTATTTTAGATTATGACCAAATGAAATTTTACAATGTGCATAATTTTTCAGGGTTTTATAAAGAAATATAAAGTTCTATAAAGAAATTCACTTCTTACTTGAAAAAGTCGATGAGAAAGTCTGAGACAAGTGCACCATTCAACCCTAAATAAAACTCCTCTAACACTCGTAGAAAAAAAAAATCAGAATTATCATCTTTCTCTTCAAACAGCTGCCTGTAAAAGTTATCTTTCACGCTCCCTTAATTCTCCACCCTTCACAGTTGCCATCATGGGTAGGCAGGCCTTAGGGCTACAGTGTTTGAGTACACTTTTGCTTACCCTGGCCGGTTTATTGTCCTTGTTTTCTGTCTATCTATCGCCTCTCTCCTGTCAAACTGTCCCCCCCCCCCCCACCCCAGTCTCGCATCCTTCAGTCCCATCAGTCTTGTCTGGTTATACTTTTTTCAATTTTCAGTTTTTGTTTACTTTATGATGTATGTTTGCTTTGTCATTGTACTTTTTTTTCACTTGTTGGCCAATTTTTTTTCATTTGTTGGGCATATAACATGTATAATAAGGACTAGAGGTTCGCGTTCGCGTTTGTTGTTACAAACACAGAGTGGTCGGGCAGGCATTTTTTGTCATTAAACACTGCCGAGGTAAGTTATGAATATTTTTATGTAAGAACAAAGGATCACGAAATTAAATCCTTCCCATTACAATCAATTATTTTGTGATAAAATTCAGTAAACATTCATACAAGCTATTGCTGGCTTGATGAAGTCATTATTCAAAACCGGGAAGTGAATACTGATTTAGTTCGGAGTGGATAAATGTTCAATGTAAAGTGGAAAATATAGCGTATGTATTCATAACACCTAACTTCCGGATGTGACGTCACAGTATTTGGAAGCAAAAAGTGAACATTGTAATGGATATCATTATTCAGGCTACGAAGATACATATGACATGGATCAAATGATTAAAATTAAATCTAAAATATGGTCTTTTTCAAATTCTCATAGAAGTAACTTCCGGTCTGATAACGTCATGAATTTGAAAACTTGCCAAGTTATTTGTGGTTTATAAAAGAATACCAACATGACCAAGGAGCGATTCGGTAAAATTTGAACGGATGGTTTTCAAATTAAAGAAAACAAACACTGTTTAATGTGCCGCTAGGGGGCGCCCTTTCAAAAGATAACATCATCGAACTGTTTTTTGTGTCTGGCATTTCTCACTTAACACTTTTACAATTTGTATGTGGGTAGTAAAATGATTCTGCTTTTGAGTTATATTCGGTTCTTAATGCACTTCTGGTAACACCGGAAGTGACTGTTTTGCAGCTTTGTGTCCGGGGACAAGAACACTTTTTCATGGCATAGCCTACAACCTCACACAAAAAAACGAACACGATACTCTATTTAGTTCAAAAGATATAACGCAAACTATTTTGTCAAAATTTGCCCTTAAATCATTTGAAATTTGATACCTGATGACGTCATGACGACGCAACAAGATTTATATACAATCTTCGTTACATGGTTCATGTTTACACCAGGTTTTATGATCATACTGTAAACAGTTTGGAAAAAAATTTGCTTTGTTTTGATTTCAGGCTAAAGTCTTCATTTTGAATTCACCTAACTTTGACCTTCCGGTAGACACGGAAGTAAAGGTCAAGCAAGTAAACGCACATGACACAAAATGTTTATCAATTAATGGTATATCTCATTATAAGGTTGGCAAATAATTGATCATTTTATTCAAGAGTAAAAGGTGAAAGAATATCGTCATTTTTTCAACAAAAAATGCTTGTAATTTGACACCCGATGACGTCATCATGATGTCGGAGTATTGCATTGCTAGGGATGAGGGTTGATATGTTGAGAGTTACAAGTTCATACCATATACCGTTTAGGAGAAAAGCGCGGAGAAGTATTGTCCGGAAAAAAGAAAGAAAGATTTATCAGAACAATAACAGAGAGTGGAAAGAAAGATTTATCAGAACAATAACAGAGAGTGGTCAGGTTGTGCCAGCCTTGTAATGGGTGACTTCCATTCTAATAGAAAACAACTTGATCAACCAATCGTCTCTACTCACTTGCCCAAGAAGAAGCAACTGAGCGTAGTTCTTGCCGTGTTGACTAACACTTCTTGGTCTTCCACAGCGATGGCCAGTTCAGGACCAAATTGAGCTTCCCATGGCCAGGCTATGAAAAATAAATCAAGACATCAAATCAAATCATTGAATTAATTGCATTGTTGCGAAGAAGGGGGGGGGGATTCAAACACCCAATGGCTAGAAAAAGTGAAACGTTTCTCTAAAAAAGTCACGTGGGTGGGTTTATCAGCTGATAAGCAACCAGATGGTTTTAAACACTGAACTCCTGCACGGCTGCATTACGTGCCCAGCGTGCGCAAAACTCCACTGTGGCCACGAGGCAAACTTCGACATGGCCAGAGGGGATTTCACAAAACATCGTTTGAAAATTGCATGCTCATGTTGATTAGCGTACATCTGTCGCAATGTAAACACAACCAATACTAGATGTGCAAAACCCCATAGCCTCTGAGCACAAGGTGTATCATTCTGCTGAATGTAGCCACTGTAGGAACCGGTGTAGCATGAATTTAGGTTACACCTCTATGTTCCGACACCCCTATGTTCCGACTGCACATATTCCTATTCCTAACCCTAACCCTAACCGGGAGTAACACAATCTAGGTTGTCGGAACATAGAGCAGTCACCGGTGGTATTGCGCATGCTCATGCATAGATAATTAGGAGAGGGACCGGTCACGTGAGAGGGTTTAACCAATAAAAGGGAAAAAGAGTCCGATTTTCATACGAGTCCGATTTTTATGTGACACCGGTACTTGCACATGGAGTACACAGGGCACAAAAAAGAGTGGCATATATTGACATGATTTTTGACACCTACTTGCAGGCCCGGCAGTGACTTGAAAGGTGTCGCTGAACTTTACACCTGAAGAACCGCCAAAAGATCTTGTTTTGAGACCAACGTAGCATCTGTACTCTCCGTTATCAGATTCTTGGAAGTTGGCAAAGCAGAGCCGTCCATCCTTGGTCGTGTGGGTACGTGCTGTCTGCAGAATGGGAAACAGTCCGCGGTACCAGAAGACATCGACTCCTGAGGGGATAGGCACAAGACAACAGGTCAGCAACACAGACTACAGCCATTGAATGTAAATACAAACAAGACATGTTTGGAGGCAGGGTATACATGTAGTCTGAATTCACTAGAGCTGAGGGGAAGGTCAATGCAAAGCAGGAGCTACCTCCCAAGGTGAATTAGCATTGGAATGAGCAATTTTGCACCTTCCCCAAAAAAAATCACATTGAATTTGATATTTTACACATCCTAGGCTCATCACGGCTATAAATGTACTTTAAAGAAGAATGTGAGTTTGTTTCTGCATTCAAAAGAGGGCCAATAGGGGGTCCACGATTGAAGGTATTTACACACTTGTGTGCCTGCCCGGTAGGCCTTCATCGCGTAATGGGCAAGTTTTTTGTTAGGCAAATTAGGAAAGAGTTGTGGAGACTTTCTGCTGTCCCCACAGCATTTTTGGTCCCCACAAACACCTTGTAGAGACAAATGTATGTCCCCAAAACTACAGAACAAGAATTATGGGCTACATACACCCCGAGGACCGACAGACAAAGGGAGAACAACAGATGCTATGCTGACCCTGATCGTTCATCTTT
The DNA here is from genome assembly GCA_029964075.1 of Patiria pectinifera. NCBI lineage: Eukaryota > Metazoa > Echinodermata > Asteroidea > Valvatida > Asterinidae > Patiria > Patiria pectinifera. Next base: position 70,738 of record CM057148.1, on the reverse strand, counting down.
TGTTGAAAACTGTCCTCGATCATGCATTTATGTGCTTCTATATGTAGAAAGGTACAGTACAAACAAAGGGACAATGCGGTCCCCGATTGCAGGCAAATGTATGGTTGGGCTTGTTTATGGTGTAAATGGAGGACACACACGTGCAACATCATCAAAGAATTTAGGACATGAACCAAATCAAGGACGACCTCGATTAGAAAACGTGTACAAAACCAATGAGAGCTGTTGCAAAAAAGTATAAAGAAAGAAAAAGGGAAGAGGAATGAGAAATCCTGGATTTACACCATTAACAAACGTGGGTGTGTGTGTGCATGTTATCACGACTTGTTCCACTCGACCCCAAAGCTGCCTTCCACGCACAGCAGGCGGGGCGAAGTCTCCTTATGTGTACCGTACCTGGAAAGTGATGTGGTACATCGCATGATATACACATCCCTGTGTTGAGTGGTGTTGTCATATCTGGTGGGCCTACCTCCGGAAAATTGTTAAGGACTGACAAAAAAAAATACCAAGATGACAAATTTGAAGAATTATCCAACATGTAGAATGTATGAATGTGACATAATCACAGTGCCTTTTGAAACATATTTGACTTCTAAAACAAAGACAGCTATATTTTAACAGTGAATCAGTGCAGTGTTTCAAGTTATTGACTATTTCAAAATGAAATCAGTATTTCCAAAATGATGTTACATTGTTTTCATCAATGTCTTTTGTGATACATGTTTTAAAATAATTCAGATATCAGGGGGCATTTATTCACAAGCAAAATCCAACTTGGCCTTCTTGCTCATGATAGTTCCAATCTGGTTGGACGGGAAGCATTGGTAGGTGCCCATGTCCACCGTCTTGTCTGGCAGTGTGATGGTCAGCCTGCCTCGGGATAGCTGGTACCTGGGCTCAGCATCGGTGTCCAATTCTTCGTCGTTTCGTCGCCAGGTGTAGGTGGGACTCTCGTCTCCATCCGCCTCACAGTCCAGGTACAAGAAATCCATCACGCTGTCCTCCTTGAAGATTATGTCGTGCGGCTCCTTCACCATGTGAGGTCCAGAGCCTGCCAGTCCCGTGTATTCTGAAATTTGAGAGGATTAAAGTAATTCATGTTATTGGAGATTATTATTCTAACCGTCTGTAGACTGGTTTATACTTTAGGCAAACAATAATGTACATTTAAAGCAAATTTGATGCACAAAAACCATTCTCAGAAAGGGGTTGGAGTCGAACCCTAAGGTCAAAAAAAACTTATGCTTCCGATTACATGCCTATAAAAAATAGGGTCAGATGGCTGGAAATATTTTTATTTTGCCAAATTTTGTTGTGCCGATTGAATGGAGTATACATGTATACATGTGTATTTTGGGTCTGAATTGCATGTATTTTCATTTGTGCCACGGAAGCTATTGAAACTAACCCTCACAAGTGATAAAACTTTGCCTTATTTATTGAAAATCTATATTTAAGGTTGATAATTCTTTAAAATAACGGAGAATTTAAGTTGTGCACATTACTCTGCACATCATTAGCCAAAACTGGCCATATATCGCAGATTTGCACAGTATCAGCATGAGTGCATGAAGCAGGCAACGAACCATGTGCTGTCGGTATGCTCTACATGTAGACCTTACCCTCCCAATGGACCGGAGGTGAATTGGCCCTGCCTTTCCCATCACAACACAAGAAACTCTGTTAGATTTGACCCATAACCTTCTTATTTCAATGGATGGAGTGTGTTGACCTGGTGAATATATATATAGAAACAATACATTCTTGGACAGGGGTTGGATTTGAACCTACTGGTAGTTGTAACCCTTCAATTCCAGTTAGATCTGGTTGGTCTTGGTTTACTCAGAAAATACACAAGGACAGCCATTGGATTTGAACCCATAACCCTCCAATCATAGCCCTAACTCCCTAGGGGGTGTGCAAAATCGTATTGAAATTGGAGGATTCTGGATCCCTACTCACCCTGTGCATTGCATCCAATAACTGCAACAAGGAGAAGAAAAAATCGCCTCATGTTGCCACATCAGCGTACACTACAAACTGAAGACGATCAGAGATTTTTGAAATTTTGCCTGAAATAAAATAAATATATAAATTCCTACATACTAGGCTACATGTATTTCCAAAGTTTATGTTACTCAATATGTTGCTCTCCAATTTGACTTCCTACAGAAGACATGAAATACATGTAACTTCCCATCAGAATTTTGTGGCGTCAACTTTTTTTGGACCTGCATCGGCTGCGCTGTATTTCAAAGAAATTAGCACTGTCGATACCAAAATTGTCAACTAGGAATATATCAGAAATCCAATATTGAGACTATTCAATCTACAATTATCCCATGTAAAAGTTCATGAAAATGTGGAACAATTACCCATTTGTACAGAACTTCGATCAAGCAAAAAAAAGAATCTTAAGTTCCAATTTTCCAATGGCTTTCTCTGGAGCATATATTGCTCAAACTTTTCAATTTTAGAACTGAGAGTTTGTGGAACGGGTGGTTTCTTTTGAGATTTTACATTGGGGAGACACGAACTCCAGCGAACGCAGAGCACATAGCCAGTGTCGCCCTTTGACATTTCCTGATTTTTTTTTATTTTCATGCAGTCGTATGCAAAGTTGCAGCCGAGTTGTATTTCATTATATACGGCAAATATGTTAGTACTGAACAGAATCTGTGTGGCCAATTGCCTGCAAATCTCATGGGCCTTAGCAAGACATGCAGTTATCAAGACAACAGGTTCCCACTGGACTGGCCCTGGCAGTGACCCAGCCTACAAACAAGTCAGCTAGTTTCTCAGATTGTCTTTTCCTTTTTGAAGGAATCCTCCAGACCATAATAAATTGGCAACAACAACAAAATGTTCCAAATAACAAAGCTTTTTACGAGAATATATATTTCGCATAAATATGATTGGAAATAGGCCTAGGCCTATTTTATAATAATTTTAAATTAATTTACGCTAGGATATATACATTCATTTTTGCGCAGAAGTATGTGCTTTATATTTTTAAAGTAGCCTAACCCCAACTCTGCCTTAAAAAATGACCAGTAAATTGCAATCAGAAGTAGCCTATTCACTGCTTAGATACAAAACGAAGTAAACACTTAGGACCTATGTATGGCATGATCTAGCAAAAGCTATAACTTAGGCCTATAGTAAAAAGCAAATTCTTTCAGATTTTAGCAAATTACTCGCTTCATTTTATTCATTACATACAGTGCAAGTAAAAATTGGAAAAAAGCAAATGGTACATGTAGGCAGAGTTTCTATTCACACAACCTAGTACTCCTAGAACTACAGTATGAGGCTCCACGTAATGTTTCTAGGAGTACACACAACCCATAAGGTATTATTAGGCATTAGTTTATTTCTCTAGAGTCCCAATTTTTCGGACTAAAGTTACTCAATTAAGGCAATAAGCTACTCATGACATGGTTAAGTTACTGAAAAGGCTGTAAACGAGTAGCTGCATTGAATCTCCCCGTGTGTCTGTATCTGTATCTGTATCTGTATGGCTACGTTGCAGAATCCTATTCAGGCATTATCGCAACGGAGTACTGAGGTACTCAAGGCACTGGGAGTTATGTCTATAATTCGATGAATGAAGTACATGAGAGATATGAGACCCATTATGTAGCACCAGGGTATACAAGGTGCTGCGGCCACTGCCAGAAACACCGGGGCGACCCCTTCTCTTAGCGACAAGTGTTACTGGGTTCTTTAACGTGCATTACACAACACACGGGACCTGTCCCATCCGAAGGACGAAGCAATAGTGGTAAAGTGCCTTGCTCAAGAGCACAAGCACCATGTTCCCACGGTCAGGATTCGAACCTGTGTACCACAGCACACGAGTCGAACACCGTAACCATTGGACCACAGCATATGTCATATGGCTCAGAATTTTGTAGAACGCAGTGGCTATTGTTACGGCAGCCGTAATGCATTTCCCATTTTCTATCGTTACGGTAGACTGCAACTTTTATAAAAACATGACAAGAAAATATAAAATTAGAAGGGAAAAAGTGAATTTGAACGTTATGAAATTCGGACTTTATTTCCCTTTAAAAAAAAATCCTCCAAAGCCTCAGGTTAGAAAAGGAAAAAAATTTGAATGCAAAAGTGAGCTTCGAACCCGCAACCCTGCAGTGCAAAATCCTACCCTCTATCGATTGAGCTGTCACACTGCTCACTAAATGTGTGGCGAAACAAATAACTATATAGCCTACCTGCGTGCGTATCAAAAAAGTATAGGAGAGGGCGCAACAACGACTGCCGTAACGATAGCCACTTCGTTTGTAGAAAGCTGGAAATTTCAAGCTAGGCCAATTGACCTGTAATAAAAGGCTGTAGGCAGGTCTACGAATAAAAACAAATGAAAAGAAATTAGTACATACCTATTGGGCAAAGACATGATAGAACGATCTGACTTAGTGACTGTGACTAGTGTCAGTCAACTTTGTCATCGGACTACGGAAGAATGCCCTACCAGCCTACAGCAGAACATCGTCTATGTCTACTCTAAGCGCAGCGTGCTAAGCGCGCGCCCTAGTCACTCATGTGTTAAACAGTGTTAGAAATCAATACACAAAGTGTTGTTTTTTCTAAACTTTTTTGACGAAGTTAAGCATGGTACCCAGTCTCACCGTACGTAGATTGTCGCACTGCTGGTTGCCAATATGGAACCAGGCAGGCTACCAGGTTGACCGTTTTAGCCGATTTTCGGCTAACTTTGACCGATTTTTTGTTAAAAAAAACGAGTTTGACAGAAAATTTGACAGAATGGATTTTTTTGGCAGATTTCAACCAGAGATTCTGCAAACATTGTTATTTTACAGAAAACCATAGCAAATTTGAAAAAAAATGGTACATTTCTTTAAAAAGTCTTCAATGTTTTCAAATAAACATTTGCATAATGGGACAGGTTGACTGGGAACCGGACTTCACTCCGCAACCGAATTTTGCCTGAAATTTACGCAATAATTTCATAACATCAGTTTATTCTCTATGTGACTATAAATTGTTAATAATGTAATTTGACCTTAATTAAGGCAGTACTGCAAATCTGCATGTAATTTTATGGGTTTTTGTGTCCACAACCGTTTCTGGTCTTGTCATACCCAGATGTAACACGTACTGAGCGGTACAAGAAATCTACAATCCCATCACTGGCCAGAATTTTAAAATAATAAGTGTAATATGCCTCTGTGATCCACGTCTTTTTTAATGATAATTTTAAATAATGTTTCACTCCAGTTTTAATTAGCAATTTCTTGTCTAGCTTAGCAAGTCTTTAGTAATCTGTCAATAATTAGCATAGCCTCTGCAAGTCTTAAAAGTCTGTTAATGATAATGAATAATTTCTCCCGTTATGATTTGTACCCGTATAATTTACAATTTAAAGATGTATTGATTGTATTTTAAGTAGTTTTTAACGAAAATACCCGTTGTAAATTAGTTTTCAGCACGTGGGCTGCTTTTAATTCAAACAAATAAACCATAATAATAATATTAAAGATAATAATAATAATAATAGTAATTTCGAGGAAATCTGGGGAATTTGGCAGATTTTTGATAAATCTGACAGGTTTTTGAAGCGCATTTAGCAGAATTTTGCCATGACCTTACGGTCATCCTAAGGGCCTGCAGGCTACAGCTAGAATCCTGCGAAGCTGAGAAGGCGCGGCGAGAAGGCGTCAATTTTGAACGCGGTCGTCTTGCCTGGTCGCAGTCTGCTTCGTACGTGGCGACGTGCGTCAAACAAGTAGTGAGGTAGGGACTAAAATTGTTTCCAACTGAACCTCATCCGGAGTCTGTTTCGAAAAGAAGTAAACAATGCAGAAGCGCTCGATACACTACACGCGAGCGCTCGCTTTGGCATGTTTGGCTTGCCATGTTTGCCCTGTCGGAAAAAGGGCTATAAAAATAACGCAGGCTAGCGTTTATACGGTCAGACGGTCATACAGTCATAGGGTACATGTAGTAGGGTAATCGTGTAGTGAAGGGCCCCTGTTTTGTTTCGATCAAATTAGAATCAAGAATTTTTTTATTTCTAAAAAATGACATTGTCAACCTAAACTAACATGACTAAGCAGACTTCTCTCAATGTAATGACACCTTTTTGGCATGTTTGGTAATTTTTGAACTGTATTTCTTGGAAGTTGGACTAGGGGTAGAAATTACGATTGTCCTAGTCCTACGCCGTTTTATTTATCAGTGTTTATGCTGGGCCGGTTGGTGCATAGTCCCATAAATGTGACGGTAACACTGGACTAGGCCTACCTATACGGAGGTAGGCCTAGTCCAGTATTACCCTCACATTAATGGGACTAGTTGTAACCCGACTGCGTCTGGCCGTGCAGTACTATCGCAAGCTCTGTAGTACTGTACGGCCAGACGCAGTCGGGCTAGAGCTAGTTGGTGCCGTGTTGTGGGATATGCGTGGTCATAATCACGCCTTCACGGTACACATGTCACATGGTACTTCGTGCGGTGATCACAATCTTTATTTTCGTGTTGCGTTTTGTGGTTGTCATCGTCATTTTACTGTACCTCCAAATTTCCCTCAAAAATTCAAAACCCTGCCCTTTATCTATGAAATCCCTACGTGTATGTCTTAATGTCACCGACTAGTTGGGTTGGTGAAATAATTTAAAAGTAGATTTTGTTCCCTAATATAAATAGCAACCGGGCCCGTAGATACACGATCGCGGATGGTAGATCCATGAACGTCACGGGTCTATGGTTATGGCAGCCATAACAACAAACAAGATGTTGAACTGCTATCACAAAAACATCTGGTCCCCTGACCTGACACTTGGGTTACACCTCTATGTTCCGACACCCCTATGTTCCGACTGCACATATTCCTATTCCTAACCCTAACCCTAACCCTAACCGGGAGTAACACAATCTAGGTTGTCGGAACATAGGGGTGTCGGAACATAGAGCAGTCACCGACACTTGACCATGTTGACAGTAGCAATGCCTAATATATAGTAAGGAAAGTAACCTAACGCCACTTTACCGGTTGTGTACAAAGTTTTTAGCCCCATAAATGTGGCCAATTTACTGGACTACATGTAGGGCCTACCTTCATAAATAAAGGCCACACTTGGAACATGTACCCGAAAATGTAGAACTTTGTCAAGTTTTTATTTTCACATTTAGACTTTGTGTGTAGTTTATTTATGCTTTAGAAGCACACTCACCCTCTTTAAATTAAAGCGATAGAAAATTAATCCCCCCTTTTTCAGACGTCTATATTTGAGTAATTTTCAGATGCACACGTTAGCTTACCAGTAAATTCCAACACAAAATTACACGAAAAATAGATATCTGAAAAAGGGGGATTAATTTTCTATCACTTTAAAGCAATACAGTCGGATTATCATTGGCCTTCTCTATGTAAACTTATATGTAATGCATTTGCATTTCGCTGAGCGCATAAATGAATAACTGTCCCGATTCATATTAATTAGTCAAGTCGTTAGACCTGTCGGATATGTATGCCGGATGTAAACATGATATACTTATTTGGGCCTCATCGGACAAAACACAACAGTGTCTAACGACTTGTCCACAAGTCTAGACCAAAGTCAAAATTGGAAGAAAAAAAAAAGGAGTCATCATGACCAACATGACTAACATGACTAAGTTCAACAGTTCCTTTAAATTTGAACTGTGATTACTTTTCAGTAGCTGTGTGTAAAGCGTACCAGTACTGCAGTAACCATTGATCATGATGTACTGCAGTGAATGTCACCAAGAGATGACGACAATTTGATGCTATTGACAGTGACAATGACAGGTGGCACGCTCAGTCTTCTACTTGGCATTGTTGGTGCGGGACTTCTTCACACTGTGCTAGGTACAGAGCTCAGGAATAACTTGTCTAGGATCTGTAATTCTAATTAATCTAGCAGAATTTGTGGATTTCAGTTCAATTTGGTTTATTGTTGTTGAAACTTTTGAGTAAGCAGAGTTCTTTGCTGTTGGTGGTTCTGGTGCGTTAACATACCTAGTATATGCACATGAACCTGCCAACATTTGAAAGCCTGAAATAGGGACACTATCGAATGGTGGTCCAAGGATTGGCAACTTTAAAATGCCCAAAAGCAAATGAAAAGCATGAAGTGTGTTTAGGTTTTCTATGTAGCCTTGTGTTCATTTTGAAAATTCCCAACAAATGCCATGCAAAATTTGTCTTTTTATTTGTCTGAGTCTGAGAAGTAATATTAATTATTACGTAATTTGTAAAGTTGGTTACGGGTGCCCGACCCCATAATCTGGAACCGGTTCCTGACATTAGCGGTTGGGTACTTTTATGGTATTTTTCCTCATTATCTATGGTGCACACCAGTAAATAGGCCTAAACCCATCCGCCGAGCTCATGAATAAAAGTTATACCCTCAAAATATTATAAAGTTCTTCCAATTTTGAGCAGATCAGGGCTATGCAATTTTGCTTGAAAGTGATACTATTTTGCCATGTTGTGGAGGGACTGTTTTTCAAGATGCTTACTTTTTCGCTTTGGGAAAAATAGAAGTCGTCTTCTTTGGGCGAAAATTTCTCAAAAAGTCAATAGTCAACCCACCAAAAAAATTAAAAGAAAATGAAAGATGGCATGTTGATCCCCATTTTTCTGTGCAACTTAAATACCTGTGAGAGTTCTGAGTAATTTTAAAGAATTTTGAAGTATGGGCATTTAGCACTGGTGTCTATGGGAATTTTAATGCTGCAGGGTGCATCCCTATGGTGAATACTGTTCCTCCCATATTTCACAGAACTCAGAACATTGTGATCTTTTTTTTCAATCTGAAAACTTATCCTATTAAATAGGGACTGTTTGCATGTATGCACTATAGGATTGATACTGTGCATTGGATTGGTTGTTTAGTTTTATTTAGCCTTGTACTTTGCCACTGGTTGAATCTGTTGTATTCGTTAGTGTCTGTTATTGTTTTTCTGGAGAGTTTATACACGCCTCGCACATGTTTTGATTGATTCTGTTGAGTCAAGCAGCCTTCAGACATTGATGTTTAAATGATGTGGTGTGATTCAGACATTAATGTATTTGTGTATCTCATTCTGAACAGGTGGGATTGTTGAGAAGGATGATCATAGCTGGCATACTTCTAGACACTTGACGTCAGTTGAAGATGAGGACACAGTCACAGACGGAGACAATTTTCCGGTTCCTTTGGTGAGTTCTCAACCGGTCTACAATATGGAAAATTGCTTGTTGGAATTCTTCATCCACTAGTTGGCTGTCCATTTCTTTCATAAATGCTTTTGTAGATTAAATAGAGACATTGTGCTTCAAGTACCCCCACTCCACCCTCTGAAGCCCTCCCTCTCTCAGTGGCAAATTGGAGAGAGATTCCCTATCTGTCCAAATCTATCAGTTGACAGGTTTTCACCGTTCTGTAAATTGGGCTCACATTGGTACAATTGACTGGCTGTGATAGTCATGTTAACTGAGGGTACCATGCCTTGACTGACATTGATGGTGGGTCAGCGCTGGTGAGTGCCTGTCAATGATGGGTTTAGCTCAGTAACAATGAAGGCACACAAGGTTCACTCATGCACTCCAGCCAAACAAAGACATTGCCCTCTTAGATGGCTGCTACATGTATGCAAGTTGTAGCAGTATTCAAGGTCACCCTTAATGTATCTGTATCATTCCACCGGGTTGGGGAACAATGTGTGACATGTATGACAATATTAAGAAAAACATGAATGCCTTGCTAGTGCAGTTGCTCTACATAATGTTTGTTGTTGGGTATTTCACTACTGCAGAAAGTTTGAAATCATTTAATTGTATTTGCCAAAAATATGAGCAAAAAATGTCATTTTGGACGTAACATTGACACCGTGTCAGTGTTACGTCCAAATATGACTTTTGTATTATTTTTTTAAATTTCTGCGAAACATTACCCAAATTCACTTTGCATACTTCTAACTTTACATGCAACACAACAAGAAAAGCTTTTGTTATGGTAGTCAGGTATCAAATGGAGCAGAAATGATAGCTTGGTTGTGTGAGGTATAATTGTTTCTACTATATTTGAACCCTGACTATACCAAAACATAAGCCTTTCTTGGTGCTTAGGTGTCCAGTTGTAAATACGCAATGTCAGTTTGGGTAATATTTTACATACACGTATGTGTAAAAAATGGCCAAAAAAAAAGAATATTTGGATGTAACATTGACACGGTGTCAATGTTACGTTCAAATTAATACATTTGTGCTCATATTTTGTCAAAGTACTTTCAAATGATTTCAAACTTTCTCAAGTATTGAAACACCCTAAGATACATATTTACGTTGAGCAATTGTTTAGAATGCATTGATACTTTTAATAATATAACCAAATATATGGATGTAAAATGCACTGTTACCCAACCCGGTGGAATGACCCATCTATCAAACCCCTGCAACTGATGTGATTTAATCCATGGGGGTTCTGGCAGTTGGTGACCAGCCTGTACATTCTATGGGAGAGGAAGTGGATAGATTTGTTGACAGTTTGTGCCAGATCAGTGTGAAGGCTAATTAGTCTCAGCCAACATCAGTATTGCCATGCTTTATTAGTGTTCTGCATTGAGGTACTTCATTTGGCGCTATCTATAATTAAGTTTCCTTGTTGCTATTTAAATTATAATTTGTGCTAAATTATTTCTCGACATGCCTTGTCATTTGTCAAACAGCTTGATTTCTGGGTGAGTGGTAAGTCTACTCCTCATCAAATCGATGGAGGGAGTATGCTGACCTATAATTGGCTTCTTCATCACAGAGTGCAACCAGAACACACTGCCATCAATGTTACCTTTCGGGTAAGGCACCTTATATAGTCTTCATGTGCAGAGTGCACCAGGTGTACAAGTCTGTAGCACCTTGTTGCATTGGGTCATCAGGACATTCCATTGACAAAATAGGGCTGTCTAAAGTTCACTTTTACTGACACGTCCAAAAAGTAAAACACTGAGAAAAGACCTTTAAAATTTCAAGTTTTGTGTTTGTGAAAAAGACAGATGCCCCTTTTTTCCCCCTAAAACACTTTTATTTCACAATTGTTTTATATTATTTCTTTAAAATATTATGTGTAGTAGACGTATCAAAGGTTACAAATGAAGATGGAAAACCCTAACCCCCTCCACTACGGCCTGCGCCCAGTTCTTCTTCTTCTTCCAATTGAGTGCTACATGTAACTTCTTAATTGAAGACTACAGCACTTGTGGTGGGGTGTGATGCGAGAGGAAGCTTAATTTTGAGTTAAAGCCTCTTTGTTCGGTCTCATTTTGCCACAACGCCTCATCACATGCGTTTACTTATCACCAATAACAACACACACATGAAAAGTGCTTTGTTAATTTTTCCAGGTTGACTTTCCATTCCTGACTTTTCACAAAGACTCTGTCAACGTCACGCTTGCCAGCCACACATTTGGGATCATAAATGGCACAGAGATTGCTCCCATTGATGTCACTTGGCTGGAAAACCAAAGCAAGGTTTGTGTAGCAGGTTGATCATTTGCTCTGCATATTCACTATTTACAATCTCCTTTACTTCTATACAGCAGAAAAACTTTTTGCCCGAAACCCCCGGAGTACCCTATGGTTTAACTGATTCTTTTGTGAATAACCACAATGTAATACTTGTATAGTACATGTGAATGGGTTAAAATCTTTTGTTAGAACTTAACAACCGATCAAGACTTTTCATGGTTTTCATTTATTCCGGCATGCCATTGTATAATGTTACATGTTCTAGATTCAACTAACTGTGGATGTTTCTGAGCCTTTGTGGATCAACTTAACCAAACCATGGAGCTTACCGGATTGCTGGTGGACACCTGGTAAACAATGTTATCAGACAACCTATCAAGGTGCGTACAAGCCTTTCATTTCGTGCGGATGCTTTCACTGAGGGCTATGGTGCCCACTGTGGTAAAGCTAAGCGATGATTGAGATTTGTCTGAATTACGTCTTAGTCTACTGATTTGAAATAACTGTTATTGTTGTTTTGATAGCATGAAGATTCCTTTGCTAGGAATAAGTCATAATTATCAGTTGATTCTTCTTCTTTTTTACCAGCACTGGGAAAGGTCTATCAGAGCTTTGGGTATCAGAGCTTTGGGTATCAGAGCATTGGGTATCAGAGCTTTAGGTATCAGAGCTTTGGGTATCAGAGCTTTGGGTATCAGAGCCTTCGGCAACCATCCGGTTGCCTTTTTCAATGAGTCGCTATTGTCCATTCTCTTTTTGATTGCGGCTTATGGCGGCGGATTGCCATCCATGTCTTCCATGATAAGATGTGTGCCTCCGCTACCATAAGCCGTCAATGAACCGTGACCAGGCTCACTAATTTGCGCCGGCTTTACGAGATGATCTAGCTTGCGGCCTCGTAATCAAAAAGAGACTGGACAATAGCGTCACATTGAAAAAGGCAAGCGAATGGTTACCAAAAGCTCTAATAGACCTTTCCCGTAAGTGCTGGTAAAAAAGAATCAGCTGAGAATCAGGGTTTTTGGGGTTTTTTGTATCTCATCCGATTGCATCTTCTGTGATGCCTTAGGATGCACCCCTATATTAAACTTCCCATATATGCCAGTGCTAAATGCCCATACTTCAAAATTCTTTTAAAAATACTCAGAACTCTCACAGGTATTTAAGTTGCACAGAAAAATGGTGATCAACATGTCATCATTCATTTTCTTTTCATTTTTTTGGTGGGTTGACAATTGACTTTTCAAGAAATTTTCCACCCAAAGAAGAGACCCCTATTTTTCTCAAAGCCGAAAACTAGCCTCCTTGAAGAACAATCCCTCCACAACATGGCAAAATAGCACCACTTTCGAGGTCAATTTCATCCGAAATGCTCAGAATTGGAAGCCCTAAGTCCGGGTTCATTGCCATATCTCTTCAATTCCCCAAATTTATGGCTATCGGAACTCTCTAATACATGTATATAATATTTTGAGGGTATAACTTTTATTCATGAGCTCGGCGGATGGGTTTAGGACTATTTACTGGTGTGCACCCCTCATTGATTGAGAATGGACTAAATTACATCTAAGTCTCTATAAAATAGCTGTTGTTTGTATCTCATCAGATTGCATCTTCTATGATGCCTCAGTAGAGCAGAACTGGGATCCTACATCTTGCTACCAATTCAACATCTCTCAATGTCTCCCTCACAACACAACCTCCAAGTGCTTCTTCCTTCATCCAAACGAGTGTCGCACTCGTCTCATCAATACCTCAGCTGAAGACCCTAGCGAGTTTCTGTGTCCCATCCAACCTAATACTTCCTGTATTCAGATCAATGATAGAGGGTTGTACTTTGGCCAGTATGATTGGACGGTGCCCACCAAAGCACCAGTTGTGACTAGCTTTGAGAAGGAACTGTGTGGTTTAACCACTTCAGAGATTTTTAGTAAGTTTTGTTTGTGTGCTATCTGAAATGCTAAGCATTTCACAGAGACAAGAATCGTGATTTGAGTTTATTAGTCTGTGGGAGAGGGAGATCCGGGGCGGATTGCAATACCACAGTCTTAGCCGGCTGGCTTAACTGGTCCGATTATAGCTGGCTATCAGTCTTAGCCGGCTGGCTTAACTGGTCCGATTATAGCTGGCTATCAGTCTTAGCCGGCTGGCTTAACTGGTCCGATTATAGCTGGCTATCAGTCTTAGCCAGCTGGCTTAACTAGTCCGATTATAGCTGGCTATCAGTCTTAGCCGGCTGGCTTAACTGGTCCGATTATAGCTGGCTATCAGTCTTAGCCGGCTGGCTTAACTGGTCCGATTATAGCTGGCTATCAGTCTTAGCCGGCTGGCTTAACTGGTCCGATTATAGCTGGCTATCAGTCTTAGCCGGCTGGCTTAACTGGTCCGATTATAGCTGGCTATCAGTCTTAGCCAGCTGGCTTAACTGGTCCGATTATAGCTGGCTATCAGTCTTAGCCGGCTGGCTTAACTGGTCCGATTATAGCTGGCTATCAGTCTTAGCCGGCTGGCTTAACTGGTCCGATTAAAACTGGCTATCAGTCTTAGCCGGCTGGCTTAACTGGTCCGATTATAGCTGGCTATCAGTCTTAGCCAGCTGGCTTAACTAGTCCGATTATAGCTGGCTATCAGTCTTAGCCGGCTGGCTTAACTGGTCCGATTATAGCTGGCTATCAGTCTTAGCCAGCTGGCTTAACTGGTCCGATTATAGCTGGCTATCAGTCTTAGCCGGCTGGCTTAACTGGTCCGATTATAGCTGGCTATCAGTCTTAGCCGGCTGGCTTAACTGGTCCGATTATAGCTGGCTATCAGTCTTAGCCGGCTGGCTTAACTGGTCCGATTATAGCTGGCTATCAGTCTTAGCCGGCTGGCTTAACTAGTCCGATTATAGCTGGCTATCAGTCTTAGCCAGCTGGCTTAACTGGTCCGATTATAGCTGGCTATCAGTCTTGCCGGCTGGCTTAACTGGTCCGATTATAGCTGGCTATCAGTCTTAGCTGGCTGGCTTAACTGGTCCGATTATAGCTGGCTATCAGTTTTAGCCTTCTGGCTTAACTGGTCCAATTATAGCTGGCTATCAGTCTTAGCTGGCTGGCTTAACTAGTCCGATTATAGCTGGCTATCAGTCTTAGCCGGCTGGCTTAACTGGTCCGATTATAGCTGGCTATCAGTCTTAGCCGGCTGGCTTAACTGGTCCAATTATAGCTGGCTATCAGTCTTAGCCGGCTGGCTTAACTGGTCCGATTATAGCTGGCTATCAGTCTTAGCCGGCTGGCTTAACTGGTCCGATTATAGCTGGCTATCAGTCTTAGCCGGCTGGCTTAACTGGTCCGATTATAGCTGGCTATCAGTCTTAGCCGGCTGGCTTAACTGGTCCGATTATAGCTGGCTATCAGTCTTAGCCGGCTGGCTTAACTGGTCCGATTATAGCTGGCTATCAGTCTTAGCCGGCTGGCTTAACTGGTCCGATTATAGCTGGCTATCAGTCTTAGCCGGCTGGCTTAACTAGTCCAATTATAGCTGGCTATCAGTCTTGCCGGCTTGCTTAACATGTCCGATTATAGCTGGCTATCAGTCTTAGCCGGCTGGCTTAACTGGTCCGATTATAGCTGGCTATCAGTCTTAGCCGGCTGGCTTAACTTAGGTTGATTATAGCTGGCTATCAGTCTTAGCCGGCTGGCTTAACTGGTCCGATTATAGCTGGCTATCAGTCTTAGCCGGCTGGCTTAACATGTCCGATTATAGCTGGCTATCAGTCTTAGCCGGCTGGCTTAACTGGTCCGATTATAGCTGGCTATCAGTCTTAGCCGGCTGGCTTAACTAGTCCAATTATAGCTGGATATCAGTCTTAGCCGGCTGGCTTAACATGTCCGATTATAGCTGGCTATCAGTCTTAGCCGGCTGGCTTAACTGGTCCGATTATAGCTGGCTATCAGTCTTAGCCGGCTGGCTTAACTGGTCCGATTATAGCTGGCTATCAGTCTTAGCCGGCTGGCTTAACTAGTCCAATTATAGCTGGCTATCAGTCTTGCCGGCTTGCTTAACATGTCCGATTATAGCTGGCTATCAGTCTTAGCCGGCTGGCTTAACTAGTCCGATTATAGCTGGCTATCAGTCTTAGCCGGCTGGCTTAACTGGTCCAATTATAGCTGGCTATCAGTCTTGCCGGCTTGCTTAACATGTCCGATTATAGCTGGCTATCAGTCTTAGCCGGCTGGCTTAACTGGTCCGATTATAGCTGGCTATCAGTCTTAGCCGGCTGGCTTAACTTAGTCCGATTATAGCTGGCTATCAGTCTTAGCCGGCTGGCTTAACTGGTCCGATTATAGCTGGCTATCAGTCTTAGCCGGCTGGCTTAACATGTCCGATTATAGCTGGCTATCAGTCTTGCCGGCTTGCTTAACATGTCCGATTATAGCTGGCTATCAGTCTTAGCCGGCTGGCTTAACTGGTCCGATTATAGCTGGCTATCAGTCTTAGCCGGCTGGCTTAACTGGTCCGATTATAGCTGGCTATCAGTCTTAGCCGGCTGGCTTAACTGGTCCGATTATAGCTGGCTATCAGTCTTAGCCGGCTGGCTTAACTAGTCCGATTATAGCTGGCTATCAGTCTTGCCGGCTTGCTTATGCAGGCGTCAATTTGAAGCGTGGACCCACCCTCCTCAGAGGTCGCAAAATATCGACGCCGTTTCGACGCCGAAGCCTGAGGTCAATAATTTGTTGTTATAGTGAAGCCGTAACGTTCCTTTTTAATAATTGGGTGAAGCGTTACCTATAAAGTTGATGAAAGGGTGAAGCGTTGACGAGCCTTATTTGTGTTTGGTGATGTGACATCGAATCCACGACATCGGTCGCGCCGAAAGTATGTCGACGTCGTGGCGTTTCAAACATATGTAGCGTCGTGGCGTTTCAAACAACTGTAATTGTGATGCAATCTTAAGATGGCCGGCCTGTTTTGAAATTCGCGCAAGCCAACTTGGTATTTGCGTGCGCGCAATTTTTGAACTGAAGTTTGCCCACACAAATACACACAATCTAACATCGCGCGCCGCACCACCTTGCAAACTGTATCCCGTGGTGGTTCCACTTGCGCAAACGTTGCCAAGTTTGCGCACGTTTGCTACCGATCTCATTTTGAGTGGATCGAATAAGCTGTGCGCCGCCGCGCCAACGATGGCGAAAGTCAGCAACGAGGCGAACTAGACTGGTCCCCTGTCCTTATCAGCAAGGAAAGGCGATCGAGTTAGAGTAAGAGTTTGTAAACAAGTGTCAAAGTTAAAACAACTTTCGAATAAACTTCATGCTTTTTAACAAAAATGTGTTTGTAGAAACATTGGATTTACAAAATAAATGTCACTGTATCTTTGGATTGAAACCTGGTTGACTTGGTACTTTTTTAGCAGTGTGGAATTACAAATTTAACCATTGCAGTCATGGTCTAGTAATAAGTAAACATTAATGAAGCTTGATTTTAATAGAGGTGAAGCTTGAACTATGCAGATGGCCAATATGGTGAAACAGTGGTGAAGCGTCAGACCTGGCAAAAACTGAAAAAGTGAAGCTTCACCTATGGAAATAATTCAAAGGGTGAAGCCTGGACTAACACATTTGCTGATAGAGTGAAGTGGTAGTGAAATCCTGACCTTATACATAATTGGCTCAGGTGAAGAAAGGTGATGACGTGAGGAGGGTGGGTTCAGGCTTCAAATTGACGCCTGCATTAACATGTCCGATTATAGCTGGCTATCAGTCTTAGCCGGCTGGCTTAACTGGTCCGATTATAGCTGGCTATCAGTCTTAGCCGGCTGGCTTAACTGGTCCGATTATAGCTGGCTATCAGTCTTAGCCGGCTGGCTTAACTAGTCCGATTATAGCTGGCTATCAGTCTTAGCCGGCTGGCTTAACTGGTCCAATTATAGCTGGCTATCAGTCTTGCCGGCTTGCTTAACATGTCCGATTATAGCTGGCTATCAGTCTTAGCTGGCTGGCTTAACTGGTCCGATTATAGCTGGCTATCAGTCTTAGCCGGCTGGCTTAACTTAGTCCGATTATAGCTGGCTATCAGTCTTAGCCGGCTGGCTTAACTGGTCCGATTATAGCTGGCTATCAGTCTTGCCGGCTTGCTTAACATGTCCGATTATAGCTGGCTATCAGTCTTAGCCGGCTGGCTTAACTGGTCCGATTATAGCTGGCTATCAGTCTTAGCCGGCTGGCTTAACTTAGTCCGATTATAGCTGGATATCAGTCTTAGCCGGCTGGCTTAACATGTCCGATTATAGCTGGCTATCAGTCTTAGCCAGCTGGCTTAACTGGTCCAATTATAGCTGGCTATCAGTCTTAGCTGGCTGGCTTAACTAGTCGGATTATAGCTGGCTATCAGTCTTAGCCGGCTGGCTTAACTTAGTCCGATTATAGCTGGATATCAGTCTTAGCCGGCTGGCTTAACATGTCCGATTATAGCTGGCTATCAGTCTTATCTCGTAGATTGATTAACGGCCTGAGCTTTAAGACCAACTAACGCACATACACAACTTGAAGACTGTTTATTGCAATCCGCCCCTTATTAAAATCTGCTGGTCACAAACCATACGGAAGACATCCAGCCTCAAGTAAATGAGAAGTTACGATTTACGTGGACCAGGAAATTTGTTCTTCCTTGTTCATTTCCTATTTCTTGTAACCTTCCTTTTGATTTGTATTGTGATTTATTGTTGATAGACTTGTGACGACTTGTGACTTCACTTGTAATGACTTGCGACTTCACTTGTTATGGCTTGTGACTTCACTTGTAATGGCTTGTGACTTCACATGTAATGGCTTGTGACTTCACTTGTAATGGCTTGTGACTTCACTTGTAATGGCTTGTGACTTCACTTGTAATGGCTTGTGACTTCACTTGTAATGGCTTGTGACTTCACTTGTTATGGCTTGTGACTTCACTTGTAATGGCTTGTGACTTCACTTGTAATGGCTTGTGACTTCACTTGTAATGGCTTGTGACTTCACTTGTTATGGCTTGTGACTTCACTTGTAATGGCTTGTGACTTCACTTGTAATGGCTTGTGACTTCACTTGTAATGGCTTGTGACTTCACTTGTTATGGCTTGTGACTTCACTTGTTATGGCTTGTGACTTCACTTGTTATGGCTTGTGACTTCACTTGTAATGGCTTGTGACTTCACTTGTAATGGCTTGTGACTTCACTTGTTATGGCTTGTGACTTCACTTGTTATGGCTTGTGACTTCACTTGTAATGGCTTGTGACTTCACTTGTAATAGCTTGTGACTTTACGTAAGATGACTTGTGGCTTTACGTAAGATTACTTGTGATGACTTGTGATTGTCGTCAATTCAAACTATAATAGAGATCCTTGTGTTTGCATTGTATTGTTAAACTTATGATGATAATAATACTTCTCTCATCCTCTCCATCAGTGTATGAGGAAGACCACAATGGTACCATCTACAATGTGGACGAAATCATCAGTCAAGATTCAGAGCGTAACTGCCACACTGTGCTGATGAAACTACAACCAGGTCCCCCAACTCCTGCACCTACTTACGACCCTTACAGGGATCTGCCAACCACCACAGAGTATTCAGATGCCAAGGAATGCATTAATGTCAACACAACAGGGTTCTATTATCCACCTCCTGAACCTATTCATTGGCAAGATTTCAACTTGACTGTTCTCATTACAGGTAATTCCTCCCAGAGGGTGAAATTGTTGAGAGTGTTACAAAAGTTATTGAAATTGATCAGGTGATTTCATCCCTTATCTCTAGCTGTGTGTTTCAGCTGATTTGCTCTTTTTTCAGTCTTTTGTCTTCTGTTTTGGGTAGGTGAACTGAGCAATTTTGTTGAAGTCAATCAGAAGTTCGAGCTGATGCTTACAGCAAACATCAGCCAGTCCACCAGGTCACCTGCTGATCAGTTAACATCAGAAACAGGTACCATCTCTAATTAATTGATTGTCAGAGTAAGGTGACAGGTGCAGTCAGATTATGGTTAGAATGATAATGCAGCTTTGTTGCATTGATGACCTCTGACCTCTGAGTCATATTATTCCTGTCATAACTATTTTTATAACACCTCACCCAAAGATTCATTATCTTGATTGGCCGAGAGCAAGTCACATGGCATTCACTATTTTGCTATCTTGCTGTTCACGGCATACCCGTAGCAACCAAAGTACTGTATGTATAACATCCGGGTGTTGTGTGCAAATGCATACCATTCTGCGCGTTGCGCATATTGTTCCTAAGCGCTAGTGCCACAGAGCTGGGTTCAAACATTTCATGAAAGGTTAGTTTGGAAAAGTGCAAGTAAATTTTCAACTTTTTTGTTTTCAAATAGAAGTACATGTTTATTTAATTTAGATTAAATTAATCAGCTTTCACTAAAATCGAGCAGAATCTGTGAGTGCGATCCTATAAAACAAATTTTGACTGCTTCAACTCGTGGTGTAGTAAAACTAGCCTCCCTCGGTGATCCATGAAGCATTCTATATTCCCTCAGCTTTGCTAATAGAATGCTTAATGGATACCTCGGGAGGCTAATTTTACGACACCACTCCAAGCAGTCAATATTTGCATACTAGTTGATAGAATGTGAGTATTGTTTGCTATTTTCAGCTACCACCGAGTACACCGTCCAGAGGCCTAGTATCAAGCTTTACACCTACCCTTCCTTCTCTGAGGAGAAACACATCTTGAAACATGAGCAGGTCTTCTATTTACTCTACCTGAGACACCCAGAGGCAAGGAATCATGGGATAGAACTCACCGTGTCATTCCCTGCAGTGGATGGACAAGTGCGTATGACATTCATCAATGAGACACCATGGTGGGTGATTGGAGCTAACCTAGTGACTACTACGCACGGTGCCATGATCAATGAGACATGTGATGAAGCTGGTCATGCTGTTACCATAGATACTGTGAAAACTGTGATTGCTGACGAGACGCCACCAGGAATCACAGCGTCCTTCTCATCCACGGACCCAGCCTTAGGTGTACTGGATCAGTTGGTATTCCATATCGATCCATTCATCAACCTCCAGGATCAAACCAACAATAATAAGGACATCATCAGGTTTTGGTTCTACTCTCGTGCTTTAACCAACGTCGTCCCAGACCAAGAGTTGAGTATCGTAGCCAGAGCCTCGTACTTGTTCTCCCGTAGTAATTTCCACACTACTAACACGCCCACGTTGACCGTCACTGTTCAACCTTTTATCCCTTTGATCCCTGCTGCTGATCCGAACCAATCCCCTGACACAGCTGATTTTATCCGTTACACCTTTGATCTATCCCACGTCCTAGACTTCTATGTCAATGATATATGGATGAATGTTTCCTGTCCAGACCTTCAAATTGTCCCCGATACCCTTGAGATGGTATTCCTTGAACCAGATATGAACACCACGACTAATAGCTCCATTGATCTGAGCTGGACGAGTGAGACGACGTATTATGTGCACCTGCCAATGTTAGCTCCTGGAGTCAACCTGAGAGGCAACCAGACGTTCCTGATGTGGAATAACTCTATGCTGACACATCAAGAGATCATATGTATTGTCTGGCTATCTTACAGGTTAGTGAATAGTGTATCAAATTAAATTTGAAAGTTAGCATTGTGAGACATGTGAATCTCAGCTGTAACTGCATGCATACAAATATAATGCAAAGTAATGCTTACATGTATATAGCATTTTCTATCATATCAACAGTCTCAAAGGCCACGAAACCCCTGTGGTAGCCGATACCAGCATGCATTCGGTCCTCTACCCTCACAGGTACCCATTCATACTCCTGGGTGGAGAGAGGCAATTGTAGTGAAGTGTCTTGCCCAAGGGCACAATCGGTCCTCTACCTTCACAGGCAGTGCCAGCTACTCATTCATGGCGGAGAGAGGCCATTGTGTGTTGTGAAGTGTCTTGCCCAAGGGCACAATCAGCATGTTTCTGTCAGGTTTCCAACCCATACACCATCGTACGGTACATGTACATGAGTCAAACACCGTAAACACTGGACAATGGCATTTTACATAGAAGTTATGATTTGTGCATTTTGTTCGTTTGTAGCAACAAATGTGCTCAAATTTAAAGAAGGGTGCTGAACAACTATTAAACCTGATGAAATTTCAGCTGTATATTTTGAGAAAAACAACATTCTTGGATCTCGATTTCAAATCAACAGTTGCTGAATCATGTTTTGAATTGGGCCTGAATTCAGCATCCGAGACACGTTGTCACTGAGCCCATTGCAGCTACGCGATGTCGTGCACTGATCGACGATTTAAAGCAACCGTGCGTACGTGTGTGCCGAGTCAATGCTTGTGCGCGTTCGCTGTAAAAAAAAAATGAACTTCTAATGGAAATTTCCAATGAGATGCATCCTTGGAAAGGCCTTCTTTCATTGACTTCTTCAAAATGACAGCATGCCAGAAAGAATAATTTGACAGGGAGTTTAGTCCCCTTACTATTGTTCAACCATGTATGTTTTTCAACACTAATTACCTCAGTTCCTACAGGGTATTTGGATAGCTACAAAGGATGGACTGTAGCTTTAACAAGTTTAAGTCCTCATTTGGCTCTGAAAATGTATACGGAGTATTTGCAAATAAAAGCCCCAAATTACTATAATGAATGACTGTCTTACCATGCTTACTAAGCAATCTTTTGCAGACTCCATCATGTTAATTATTGTATGGTTTTCTTTCCTCAGGAAGGGATCTGAAGCACTGATCCTCCCCTACCTTGCTGGTCTAAGCTCCGCCCTTACCCTACCAGGCATTTCATATGTCTTATACCCTAAGGATCTGCTTGGCTCCAATGATACTATGTACATGATGACTGTAGGATCCAATGCAACTTACATTCTCAATATCACTTTCCCTGAGACGTCCACCAAGGTATTTGTCTTAATTCTTCATTAATTTTTTCTATGTGTATTTCAGTTTTGATAACAAAAATCAAACTACATGTAGGTTTTGCCCATCACCGACGTATAAACACGGTATACCTAGTGTGTTACCTCCCGTATGTGAGTTGGAAAACTCACTCAGGTGGGACTCGAACCCATGACCTTCTGCCTTCTAGTGCACAAGTCTTACCACTCGTCCACCGACCTAACTGGATCAGTCTGCTGGTTTGAATTTGATGCACATAGCAGTGGGTACTGCATTAACTGTTCATAAGATGAAATGTTGCGTTGGTGTGATGTCTATAGATCCATTGAATTTGCTGAACAATAAATCGATCCAGTAAGCCGTGGTAACTGCGCATGTGTGGGCAGTTGATACGCTGCCCTCTCCAGTACCTCACTGCATGCTCCAACTGCACGCGTCATACGTGCATGAACACATGTCAGACTTTTCTGCATGCATGTTGGGCGTACATTTAAATCACGACTGGGATTGTTCAGAAACACCATGGGATGATGCATACTGGATTGGTCTTTTGCACATGTTATGTTTTTACCTGATTTGTGTATTTTTACCTGATTCAGTATTTCACAAGGATTCTGACAAGAATGAAGAATGAATGCATGGATTGTTTTTGTTTTTGCAGCTTGGTGTTACTCTGTCAATGCCGAATACTGTTCTTGCTGTGTACTACGCACATTTGATTCATCAAGGATCCAGGCTAACTCTAAATGACACTGGCACCACATCAGTACTGACTACTTCAGAATACATCGGTAAGTCTCCAACTTTCTCGCAATGGATTCATGCATGAACACAAGATGACACATGACAGCTACTTATGAAACCTCCTGGAGCTGATTCCACTAAAATCATCTTATCTTACGACTTAAGACGAGTCCCCGCTTTGAGATCAATCTTAGCTAAGACACATCTTAAGACTGATTTCACTATGAAAAATACTATAGAGTCATTGAGACGATTTCTGTCATGTTGCTAAGGAAGTTGCACCGAGGATGACTAATTCTGAGTGTCGTCAATGCATGTCATGATTCCCTTCACAGATGACTGGAACATCCCGTCAAGAACTGCTGTTAACCTGGATTTTGGCCTGGTGGAAAACCTAGCTGACAACAAGATCAATAGTGCAGGTGAGTTTGCCCATCTGTACACATGCATGCAACATCTCCTCAGATCCACTGAATTCCTCCTTTTTTTTTTTACTTGTCATGGATGCCATTACAAATTGAAATATACTGTACAAATACTGTGTGGTATTAAAGTTTCCTAATTTTTTTCTAAATTCCCAGTTGCATGCCTGTTTACAGTTGACCAATATGCAGTGAGTTAGACTACGCTAGTAGATTAATGTGCAGCTGTCACCAAGCGAGTGCTGGTCTCGTGCCCTTGACCGGGGAAGGTTGGAGGTCACTATGACTCGGCAATGGTCAAGTGCAGCAGCAGTGGTAGTAATAGTAGCCCCTGCCCACAGGCCAACCAATATTCGCAATACCGTGCGCCTCTAAGTGGCTACCCTACGGAGTCCATTTTTCAAGTTTACGGTCAACAAAATCATGGCAGACTTATGCAAATTTGAACGAATGTCAGAAGACAACTTTAAGAACATTTTTGATAGATTGGGGCACAGCATTCTGCCATCTCACAAAAGAACACCGTCACGATAAAAAAAGATAAAAAAAAAAGAGAGACTTGAATCATATGCTTCCGAAAGTACAGACGAGACAGAGTAATAATAATAAGTGTCCTGTTCCTTGCAAGTGTGTTGACCATCTCCCTCAATGCACTGTGAAAAATAGGCTCTTCATTGCAACTGTCTCGGTGATGCACTGTATTGGGAATTGCCGGTATTGAAATCTGAATTTATATGTAGATTCAGTCCTGTTTCTTTGGTGTTTGTTACTTGAAAGGAGATAACCTAATACTGGAGTTCAACGTGGTCCTACAGAACACCACAGGACTTGTGTCTCGAGACAATGAGCACGTCCTGACAACCACTGTCTCGTACTCCAACGGCAATGATTTGATACAGGAGCAGACCATACATGTGTGGGAGCCTGAGGTGACATTGAGATTGAACATGACCAATGAAACCAATGCGGGAGACCCAGGTCAGTTTGTCTGTCTGTCAGCATGTCTGTCTGTTACGCGTCTTGAGAGGGCACTGTGGTCCAATGATAACAGTGTCCGTGGTACATGGGTTTGAATCCTGACAGGGACCATGATGCTTGTGCTCTTGAGCAAGGCACTTGACCATTATTGCTTTGTCCTTCTGATAGGACGTAAAGCCGACGGTCCCGTGTAACAGTGACACTTATCGCTAAGAGAAGGGGTTTGCCGCGGTGTTTCTGGCATTGGTTGCAATATGCACCGCAGCAATTTGTATATGCCCATAAAAGGAACATAACATAAAAATAGACATAATTACCAGCGTCTTGAGGACCTAATTGTTGGTAGGTATGTGTGCTATATGAGACTCTGCTATTATTATTATTACATTATTAATCTGCTGACATTTGCCAGTATAGTCCTTTGACAGTGCACCTAGAAAAAAGTGCTGTTGACTTTCAAAAAAAATTAGTGATTACTCGAAACTGTGTTTGACTGAATATTCGGATATTGGAAACTGCCAGCTGCAACTGTGAGCTGCTCCGGTCAAAAGTTGCCAAATGTGCGTGCCATGACCGATATGCATTGTTTTGCAGTAAGTGCTTTATAAGTGTCAAGGGCTTTAACCTGCTAAAAGGACAGAAATGATGAACTGCCATGGACAGAAAACTCTGGTGTGGATTTTGAAGGATTCAGAGATGTTAGGATTTAAGTCCATTTTATTTAAATTTGCTACTTTGTTTTACTCCCCACAACACTTCTTCCGTTCTCTCCATCCTTCCTTACCCAAACTACTTTCCCCTACTCTACACGACACCTTTCCCATCACCTGACATCTTCCTATCTGACATATTGCCTATACCTGCCTCCTCCCTCCTCTTGCCAACTCCCCTGTCTTGCATCCATCCCATTTCTTATCTCAGGTGATGTCTTCCAGTACCGCATCCAACTGTCTCAGATACCACATCCACCTGTCTGAGATATATTCCCTTTACCTGCCTCCTCCCTCCCCTTGCCAACTCCCCTGTCTTGCATCCATCCCATTTCTTATCTCAGGTGATGTCTTCCAGTACCACATCCAACTGTCTCAGATACCACATCCACCTGTCTGAGATATATTCCCTTTACCTGCCTCCTCCCTCCCCTTGCCAACTCCCCTGTCTCACATCCATCCCATTTCTTATCTCAGGTGATGTCTTCCAGTACCGCATCCAACTGTCTCAGATACCACATCCACCTGTCTCAGATATATTCCCTTTACCTGCCTCCTCCCTCCCCTTGCCAACTCCCCTGTCTTGCATCCATCCCATTTCTTATCTCAGGTGATGTCTTCCAGTACCACATCCAACTGTCTCACACGGAGCTCTCTCAAAGTCCTGCCCACCACGTTGTCATAGAGCTCCATCTTCCCTACATGGCCGTCTACCAGGACTTTAGTCCCAGTAATGACTCTCATGTTCCTACTACCAAGATCTTCGATTCACTTGGGCTGTATGAGGCTGATGGGAAACTCTGGTTGTATCTTTATAAGCTGCCGTTAGGAGACGTCATTGATGGAACGTTCTTGATACAGATATCTACCAAACTGACTGAAGGTATGACAGTCATCGGCATTTACCATGTTTACATTTGGAAAAGAGTGAACACATCTTGAAAATAGATTTGTATGTTTTTAAAGTATATGGAATCTTGATCCCAACCTTTTTGAAAAGTTATAGTACTGAGAGGACCAAGTCTTCACATCAGTTGAGATACCATAGTACTGTATTGCTTTAGTTCTATTACAAAATAAGCAATTAAATCCATGCTAAAGCAGTGATTGCCATTATGTTTTCTCTGTTTTCAGGAGTTGCGTTGTTAGCAACCTCCAGATATCACATGTACAGTTTCTATCAGTGGGGTCGTGTCTACCACTTCTCTGGCATCAGTGAGAATGTCATCAACATTCGTAACGCCACTCTGATCTTTGATGGAACCTCCCATCCACAGACACCTGATAATCAGGTGACTATTAATGAGCAGGTCATGTACGCTATGCGTGTCCCTGTTCCTCCAATCCCAAGCAATTTGTCTGTATCATTGGATTTGCCGCGATATCAACTGGTCCTCAAGACATGGGAAGTCTTGAAGCTGAAGGAGGAAGTGCCTCGCCAGTTAGCAATTGAAGAAACTTTTTTGAGACAGGGCTGCTTTCCGAATGATACAGTCACAGATGCTTGTTTTTGCACTGACTCCCCCACTGGGAATGGTACGTTCTATAGAGTGTATCCTGATTGGCTGAGTAGCTGTGATGAAATACCAAAAGAGAACTGCACGGGGTTGAATTTGGACATCATCAATGGAGGGGATGCTGGGAATGGGTCTATAGGAAACACAACTTGTAATGGAACTAGTTTGAATTGCACTCAATGTGGTTACAACAGCACCGGAAATTGCTCCGTAGCTAATAAAACTGTTGAATATGATTCATTCAATGTGCCCCAAGTTTGTATCTACCATGACTGGCTTTACGATGTCTGTATTCAGTCTGTTCTTAAAGAGTGCCAAATGAACTCTTCAATTACCGACCTGTGGAGCCACATCTTCCAGAAAGTACCTGATCAAGGCAGCAGTGCTAACGAGTCCTTAACCAATCACGTGCAAGCAGATAATTGGAACCAGTCACAGGCCACACCCACCCAGCAATCACAGACCAATCACACCACCTCCTTATATGCTAATCAGACGGCTACCTATCAAAGCCAACTGGCCAATCAGACAACTCCAAGCCCTTCATATGGTAATCTCACAGCTAATAATCAAAGCCAACTGGCCAATCAGACAACAGGTACTGACGAATATGCATCAGGACTGTCGTGCACTGAATTTGCTCAAGCTTTCTGCGCAGTGGCTTCTTTACACCGCTGCATCATTCCAGAGATGGTGCACAATGAAACTGATAGAGATGATAGGAACGCAACCTGTGCATGTAGTTACTACGAACCGCCTCCTGTTGAGCCCACAGCCCAACCCAAAACCGAGGGTGAGTGAAAATGTTGCAGGTTTACAGTAAATCTTGTCTGAGTATGTATGTGGCTAATGGCTACGGCTTGTAATTACACAGGCGCTCATTGAAGCAGTTAAACCCACTTCCATGGACTCGCATTGCAGCCAGCTGTAGCTGAGTCATTCAGATGCTACCTAAAACCATGAAGCAAAACACACTAAAGCCTCTGACACTCTAGAGTCTCTCAAGCCGGTTTGAACTCAACCCTGGACGAACCCAGTGCCCCCCAGGGTGATTTTTGGATTTTCAACCCTGCATTCAACCCACATTGTTTCACACTCGTTTTGTGCAAACCAAACTTACCTTGCTCAGTTACTACTGTTTTCAGCCCGAGCAAGAATTTTATCCAGGGTTAAAAATCTGAGTTCAAACTGGGTCGAAATCATTCTCACGGTTGACATAGGGTTGGCGTTGGGTTGAAAATTTCCAAATGTGAGACGCCACATGTTTTCAACTCTGTTTCAGCCCCAAGATTTTCTAGTGTGGATAGGCTAGGTGCAAAACTGTTTCTTGATTTGTAAGAAGGTGGTTCAGAAAAAGGGCACCTTATATGACTCTCATTTGCCCAAAACTCCAAATCAAACGTTACCAACCTCAATGATTTCATTTGTGATTCGTTCTGTTTTCATAGTTCTGTCTGTTAACGGTACCAACATGACCACCACCCAGGATCCTTACCTTGCATGCAGACATCTGAACATCTCTGCTGTGGTCACCACACCTTCACCTAATGTAAATGATACCACAACAGCGCCCTCATTGCCCAATGTTTGCGATGAAGAGGAAGAGGTGCTGTTTGGGTTGGCATCTGTCGTCCACACTGACATTTGGTCATCCAGAGAGGGGGCAGTTTGTACCTTTGTGGGTGGCAATCGTCACAATCCATTCCACCCAGGTGAGGGCGTTATTAAAGATTTGATCGTCGGGCCATACCTGTGCGTGCTTATTTAATTGACCCTTCCTGCCAGTCAACCAGTGCACATTGACTAATGAATGAAATCATGACTTTTGGTCTAGTGACAAACTCGGTCATAAACACTGTGAGAAATGTACACAAACCACAGGGTAATTGGTGTTGTTGCCAAATCTTTGAAATGGTTGCTTAGTAAATTGATTGACTAAACCATAACAGCTGTTAACTTGCCACAAGCGTGACTGAAAATGAGGCAGAACTGGGCTTGGCCACATTGAAACAATGCAAAAAAAATGAATGGGGGGGATTTTGTTTGATACTTAGCTTTATTAATATTTGTAATCTTTAATACAGGGTGAGTCAAAAAAAGCGGAACCCAGCATCAAAAAATATGTAGCACCAAAATAACTGACTGGAAAGCCAATTTAAGCTACTTTTAGATAAAAAAAAATTGTAGAAATTGCTCAATCTGTACAGTGGTACGTACTGTAATTGCCTCTGGCTCTATCAAATGATTGTACGGCTTTGAAGTCACAGTAGAGTGTTTCTTTATGATTGCTTGCAACAGGTGTGTACTACATATCAGAACACCTGCCTGCAAACCTAAGTGAGGGTGGTAGCACTATCCAGGTCACCGTTACCATGGTGATTCTTGACCTCCCTGAGCTTAACCGTGGTGATGTTCTCATTCTCAATGCCACATCCATCTTCTCTTACGTGAGCTACCCCATCCCACCAAGTGACATCTTCAGAGAGAATTGCACCTGTCGCAAACTCTTAGAGGAACACTTGGATGCCCTAGCTTCTAAAGAGTGCTTCTGTGAGACGTGGCACCTTGCCAACATGACTGATGATGAGTGTAACTGCACCAGTTACTATGTGGATGATGGGGACACTTACACTGGTTCCCTATCTTGTAACTGCATCAACTACTGCTGGGGTATACTCTGGTACTTCTTAAACCCACCACACGTGGCAGCATTAGAGCATTTTAATCCCGAGTCTTGTGACTGCCTCACCTTGAACAGTACTATCTCATCACATGATCCAGATTCGTTACTTCTTCGTCACGTGGATAACTGCTTGGAGCATTACAAGAGAAACTACTCCTGTCATAATCTGCACTATACCGTCACCCACCATGAGATTCCACTTGATGCCAACTGTGCCTGCCAGAATACAACTGTAGAGGGCTCCATTCAAACCATGTGCTCTTGTGACACTGGTGAAATTTTAGCAAAATTACAGGAGCCATTTGATAGTAATGTGAACGTTGAGTATTGCATGAACAACACAGATGTATTTATTGGGGAGCCATTCCTTCACACATTTAATGATAGTGATTGCTCCTGCCAAGCTTTGAATGAATCAAGCACTGCTTTGCCTCACACAGCTCCTGAAAATGCAACCATTCAGTCATACTCCACAACGACTGCTCCATCACCAGGATCAGTCACCTTAAGCTGTAGCTGTAGGATGACATGTGGTGTCCATGTTGAGCAGGATTGTGTTGGGATAGATAGCGGGAGATGTGCTAACGTCACACATACCCACATCATACCTCTCCCTAACACAACCTGTCAGTGCCAGAAAATGTACAAGGTTCCGCTCAACGTGTCTGAAGTGCTGGACTGGTATCAACTAAGAAACGACAGCGCTGAACGTGAGATAACTCCACACTCTAACCTCACAAACTTTGGTCATGGATATAGTAACTCAAGTTTTTCAGGCAACGGAACATGGTTCAGTAACACTACGCTAAATGGAAGCATTGATACAGCAATGAATCTCACTGATCTGTTACATAGCTTATACACCTATGAGTTGGAATGTGACTGTCTTGAACTTGATAAAGTTGTGTTCCACGTTGACCCCTTGAATTGCAATGAGCAGCCAGCATTTGAGACCTATGACTGTGACTGCTTTGTGCCTCCGGATAACGAGACACAGTACATACTTGACCACTGGGACTATAATGCTACAATTATTGATCAGATGATTACAAGGAAGTCACATGAAGTTGTTATAATAGAGCCTGAACTTCAGATCACCTTTACTCGCCATCCGGAACCTAGCATTGTTGACAGTATCGATCCAGTTGTCTTTGACTTTGAAATCACTCATACTGCTGAGTCTAATGCCCCAGCATTTAATGTGACCCTGCAATTAGATGCCGTGAACTTTACCCGTACGTCTGGCTATGCAAAACTAGAGCTTCCCTCTGAGGAACCGTCATGCGCAGGTGGAGCCACTCTCTGTGATGTCTCCTATGATAACTCAATCGGTCGGTTCCACCTGCCACTTTTGCCTGTTGACCCAACTGGTGCAATCTTCAAAGGCTTCTTCAACCTCTCTGTAGGGAATCACATTGACTTTGTTGCCAACTCTCTGATCACAGCTACGGGTATTGCTTGGTATGATAGCAGCTTGATAGATTTCCCTGGTCGACTCTACCCATCTATCCTGGCTTCTGACACTGTTCAAATGGACGCTCCGACCATCTCAGCTAAACTAGACTTCACCACAGCTAACTCCATGATGTTTTTCACTAGTCAGTACGGGGATCCCCCTCAAACCTTCTCTATTGGTGATTATGTCCGCATGGAGGCTAGACTCTGGATTCCTGAGATCACTTTACAGTTTCTCAACTTCTCTATGGAAGGTGTAATGCAGAATTACACTGCCAACTCAGGCCGGGTCCTGCTGTCTGACAGGGTTTATCATCGGAATGACACGCCGTCGATCTACCTCGAGCTAGAGACTGATCCTGAGCCATCAGAGGGCTACTTCTATCCTGGAAAACAGTACAACTCTGCTAGATTTCTGGAAACAGGAATATCAGTGGTGCCAGGTAAAATAAAATCAATTCCCAGTTTACAAGGGGTATGCATTGGAACCAGGTACCCGAGTACCCGGCCGCTGATGTCAGGAACCGGTTTCAGATTATGGGATTGAGTACAAATAACCAACTTTACAAACTACTCAGTCACTTCTAAGTCAATAAAAAGAAAGGCTTTGAATGCCATTTGTGGGGAATTTTCAAAATGATAACCAATGTACATGGAAATCAAAACAGATTTTATGTAGCACAACACATGACGCTCGCGAAAGTTGCAGTCTACCATATTGACACTGTCAAGCTATAAAGCCCTTCAGACACCTTCCGTTTTGATAAGACCGTCTTTTATGGGTACCGGTACCTGGGTACCTGTGTTTTACTTCATTTGGGTACCCGGTTCCCGAAATATGTTTGCACACCACTATAGTTTAGTTTGTGTCAAAATGCACTTTACTTAAAGATTCCAGCCCCGTTATTGTTGTAGTGAAGGTGCTTATAATGGGTCGCAAGTACATGTACATACCAGTCACAAGTAAAAGTGAACGAAAAATGTGGAAGGACTGCCTTTGTCACTGGTCATTTGAATAGCTTGTAAGTTGACTTGGTACTTGATGAATTGTAATTCACTCGTGATGGACTTGTGATCCACCGCAAGTGCGTAACACTGAGCTCCACTGATTTCACTCTTACCTCAGGCGTTGTAGTCAATGAAGCAGACAACGTCGCTGATGACCAAGACTTCATCTTCCTGTACTTTACTTTCCGAGTCAAGGATGAACCTTACTGGGTCCAGGGTGTAGCGATACCCTTCACAATATCAGCAATGTACGTCAGTGACTACATTCGAACACCTGTCCTCTTGGAAGATAGTAGCATCGTGTTAACAGTTGTTGAACCTCAGCTGAGTCTCAGGGTTGAGGTGAGTAGCTTCAAGTTTTGTTCTTGAGTCTGGAATACTGACTGAAGGGATACTGATAACCTCTACACAATTGAGCTGGTACCGCTTTCCACAAGAACAATTTACTGCGGACAATATTACTAGTTCTTTACACTGTGAGATATCCAATGTAGAGTTGTTTATATTTTTAGTTGATTAGTTAATTGTTGATTGTATGTTTTAAATTAACTGTTCATGCTTATCTGATATTCATGTAGGGACATACATATGTAAATGTAGTAATGTTACCTTGGTACTTTCCTTAGCTTCTAGACCACCCTTGGCAGTTGGATCAGGTCAGACATGAGTCAGGTTACACCTGTACAGAAAACACCTGTTGTGCATCAGAGGAATGCAATCAAGGGAGGACTTGCATAACGGCTACTGATAATATGCAGGATTGTACTACATCAGAGTAGGTTTAATCACAGGATAGGTTGGCTTAGTGTTGCATGTAGGTTGTAAAAAGGCATTGTTTAGCCTAAAGGTAAAGTAGATTATTTGCAGCTATCCAAAAAACTGACAAACATTATTGTTGAAAAGCTTACTTGGTTTAAAGATAGTAATGGCACTAAACTCGCTATGAAATTATTCATTCTGGCGTGCTGTCATTTTGAATAAAAAGTAGGCCATTTCCAAAGATGCGGTACTTGCCAAATTGTTCGAAATTTCCGTTAGTAGTTCGTTTGTAATTCGGCAAATCTGGGAATGGGTGCTTGCAAATGCTGACACAGTGCATGGGAGCACATTGCTATTATTCCTCGGTTCCGTGCTTGACATCGCATGGCTGCAATCAGCTGAATGAGAACGTGTCCCAGATGCTGATTTCGGGCGCAATTCAAAACATGACTCAGCAACTTTTAAATTAAATCAAGATTCTAGAATATTGTTTTTCTCAAAATAAACATCATTCACGGAGCTAAAAAAATCATCAGGTTAGTTGTTAAGCCCCCGTCTTTAGATTTTGAGCATTTAGATTTTTTCTAGAAACAAAAAAAATGCACATCTGCTAGTTCCGTGGATATATTGAGGAGACAAGAAGAATTGAAATTGTTTGTCAGTTGTGAACACATTTGGATGCTTGACTAGGATCAACTCAAGTCCAGTAAATTAGTGTATCTGTCGCTTGATTATCCATCTACATGTATTGCAAGATTGGACACCAATTTTGAAAACTAAACTTGATCTTGCAGCTATTTTGGAATCAGAAATTGATCTGTTTGGAAAAAAAATAGTTTTAAAAGTTCACATTCTGTAATGATGATAACTGAAGTAAACGTCCAGTGTGTGCCATATGACATTGCATGCTGATGATTTCAACATAAATTAAACATCTAAATATGATGTTTCTGTTTGAAAAGAAATTTTCAAAAATTACTGGAACATACTTTTTTACTCTTTATCATGTCACCAATCACTTTCATGAAGATGTCGTTGCTATTCCGGTTTCACATCCAATGAGGAGGAGGGATGCACAGCGGTTGGTAGAACAGCCGGTGACATCATGAACTACGGACTGACAGCTACACATCATGTTGACTTCACAGGTAGGGCTTGTCTGACCAACGCTAATGCCTTGAAAAAATTCCAAACTTCCTTATAAGGCATTCTGACAAAAAGACATGGAACTGGGCACATTTTCAATTTTCGGATTTATTGATATTTGTAACCTTTGACATGTCTACAACACATGTTTTATAGAAGTAGTATAAAAATTGTTGATCAATACAAGTGTTTTTTGAAATAAACAATTAGCATCTTTCATTGTCACATATACAAAACTTGAAACTCTACGTGTGTACATGTATATGCCCTCGATCTTCTCAGGAGTTTATTTCTTTGGAAATGTTGGTGAATGTAAACTTTACACAGCCATAACCTGTCAACAGAATGTCCAACTGAAGTGCAACAAACAGTATTGTAAAGAGACTGCTATTAGAGAGGTTACGCATGCAAACGGATACGTTTAGTGCGACGGATACGTCATCAGTTATGACGTCATACGCCACTCACTATCCACTAAACGTGCAGACGACACGCATATCTCGCTCGCTACACGTAAGTGAAAAGCGGATACGGATAGCTAAACGTAAGTGTAAGCATATCCGTTCGCTTGCGAAACCTTCCTAATGTCTTTCCTAATACCTGCAAATCCTCATTCCTCCTCTGCCCAATTCTGTCTCATTCTGCCGGAATGCATCACTAATATTGATGCCTTGAAAAACTTCCAAACTTCCAAAAAGAAATGCGGTTGTATCTGCTTCACCAGTCTTTGGTCTCCATCGGGGTAACCTGCAACACCTCAACCATCCCCTTTGAAGAATTCTAGATTTGTCTCTTATTTTCTTTCAGGCAACGCTTTTGATGTGTTCATCCTGATCCACTCTGAGCTTCCCTCTGATATCATCCCTGACACTCATTTCATCAGTCATTCACCTCCTACTAACTCTCTGGAGGTTGATAACTACCCATCCCTTCAGCAGCTTAGTGAGCAAGAGTTTGAGTTGTACATCAAGAGATTCAATCAAGCGCAGATGTGTGAGCGGTTTACTGTGTCTCATCGCATCAGACCAGATGTGGAGGTGTTTCCTGGAAAGACTTGGATGACTCAGGTAACTGTTCATGGTGCTGTGAGATTACGGATTTTGTCTCCATCTTGCTACGTTAAATAGGCTCCCGGGTCATCTTGGCATGCCTGGCTAATGCTAACAGCTGATGCAGTCACCAAGCAAACAATGGTCTATTGCATTCAACTTGGGAAGTGGGAGGTCATATAATGTGTTTTTTGTGCCCTTCCTCAATGTATTTTATGAGCATTTTATACAATTAAAAGAAGTACAGTCTGTCACAAGCCCATGTGGACCATCAGTCCGGCGTTTATCTCTTGTTTCAGTAGCATGGAATGACTGAGAATATTTCTATTCCCCCTGGATGAGATACTAGTCAATCGCAGGTTACTCCCTACATGCCCCAGCTAATGCTGGTAGCCATTTATGCTCCTGGGCAGAGAGGGGCAAGTGGGGGAGAATTGGCTTGCCAAAAGACACAACATATGGTCAGCAGTTGGATTCAAACCTCTGACCCTCTGATCATGAGTCACAAACCCTAACCACTAGACCACACTCCCCCACTATTTTATACTGAGGCGATGCTTGTTCTCTTTTTCTCCGTTGTCAATTCCACCAGGCATCCATGTGGTACTACTCAGCCAAACCTTACGGCACACTTGTACAATTCAACACAGAGTCTCGTCTCTACCACATACCTGACAACATCACCTTCAATCTGACTGCACCTGCTCCTAGCGCTCGTTTCTACATGTTACCACCTGCTGCTGGGGGCTCTAGTGCCATTGATTTCAGCGTTTACTCCTCGTCTGAGTGGCTACATCAAGTGACAGTCAATCTACGGGAGGAAAAGACGGTCAGGTTTGGCCTGGAGGTGGTTGTACCTAAGATCAAGTGCAACATGACGGTCTTATTGGCACTTCCTCAAGGTACATGAGTTGGGCCCCAAAGCCTGCTTTTCAAGTTCTCGTCATGTCTATCTTTTAAAAAGAAACTAATGTCTCAAGATTGTAGAGGGCAAAACAGTTCTGTCTCATGCCTGAAGACATGTTTGCCAAGTTATTGATACTTTCATGGTATGTGCTTTAAGGTCTCTCACTTGTTGTCCCATCTGTTCACACCTTCACTCGCAGCACATGTTTTGCAATCTCCTCTCATCCCTTCACTGTATCTGCTCCAAAGGCCGGTACTGTCAGATAGTTTGCTAGTTTTTTTTCCCCTTGTCGGAACTCCATACCTGAATCCAGTTTTCCATCAACTTATAATCTATTTAAAAGAAATGTCAATAGGTATCTTCTGTTCCTATAAGGTAGCGTTTCAGTCAGGCTGAAAGCGGTATCCATTGCGGTACCGGTGTTATATTTTTGCGGTACCGCACTCCATACCCCAAACCTGGCTGATGAATGGAAAGCCATCAGGCCTGAATAACTGAATATTCATGAGGCCGAGCGTGGAGCTCATTAAAAGCCCAGTAGGCTTGCCAAAGATTTCAAGTTTGAAAATGCCTTACTGTGTTGAATGGGCGCGGGCCAGCCTGTGTACAAAAACCCCAGTGTACATGAAAGGGATTAGCTGGAGAGCAATTAAGAGATCAGTGCTGCTGTAATTGGATCCTTTGTGAAGGACACTCTGTCAGCAGACCATCAGCAGGCCGCCAGCAGGCCGCCAGCAGGCCGCCAGCAGGCCGCCAGCAGGCCGCCAGCAGGCCACCAGCAGGTCGCACACTCCTCATGAATATTGTTGTAACTAAACTGCCTGTGTGCACTGACCTGTAAATAATGAGCTCATTATCATAGCCAGCTTGACTTAATCCTTGTACTGCAAAAAATCCCAAGTACCCACAATGGATACCGCTTTCAGCCTGACTGAAATGCTCCGTAACGTGTCTTGTCTATAGACAAATCCGGCGGCAGCCATTTTCTTCGGTAGCACCAGGCCGGCACAAGTCGCTCTCAGGTAGTACACACACGCTCCGGGCTCCTTCGACCAATATGAATACCAAAATGCGCGTACCCCTTGTCTTTAAGAACAGTGCAGCATACGTGTGAGCGTGTCATCATTGCAGTAAAATCTTCTAATTCTGGTTGCCGGATTCCACTATACTTCCTTTGTGGCCTACATCTTGAGTGGCCTTGTGATGGGTGATTACCAATAAAAAAATAACTTAATGTGACAAGACTTTTGAATTGTTGTGTTTCTCATGATTGTTTCATTTCTTTTCTGTCAAGGTGATGGGTTCAAGTTTGAATCAGTCCGCATCACTGAGATGGGCAGTCAAATCATCTTCCCTACTGAGAAGCTTTCTAATGAGTCCTTGACCTCTGACCTTGATGGTAACAGGTTCTTCTATGCTGAGTTGCCTGATATCTATAGTCAGCCATTCACAATGGACAAGCAGAGGGTTGGTGTCTTCTATTATTTTAGAGTCTGGGTGCTGATAATTACCATTCGTTCACTATGCATGTCTTTTATATCCGTTTACCATGCCATGTGAGATGGCTTGACCAATAGGAATCGTTAAACTTCTTTTAGTATTTATGAATCATTCATAAATACCTAAGACAGTTCACCCATTCCTATTGGTCGAGAGTCCGTCATGTGGTAAACGGTTGATAAAACCCCGGCTAACTAGTTTTAAACACTTTTTCAGCGTCACATGAAACTTGGACTCCTGTGAAATTTGGTCCTTTTACCCTTTTATTGGTTGAACATTCACAATCTTCTCTTAGGCATGCACAATACTACCAAGGAGTCCGTATTTCATAGAGTCGTAAAATTCACCCTACAATGTCACTGCCTTGTTGTACGCCATTGGGAAAGGTACGTGTATTGTCACGCACGCGCCAATCTTCATATAAAGAGAGTTTATTAATACTTACTTAATTCCCTCTGTTTAAGTAATGACAAGAGGGTTTGCTCGGTTTGTAAATCAGTCTTTCTCTTATTTAGGAATTCAACTCTACCATCCAGCAACGCTTCAAGACTATGAGTGGGGAGCAGCGACCCTATCCCACAATGCCTAGCTGCCTTCCTGTCAACACCACGCACTATGAGAAGTCAGTGTTACTCGGATGCTTTCACAATGTGGATCATCACTTTAAAGTTGCTATGGCGACTCAGGATCAGCCAGAACATGTGAATTTCACCAAAGCGATGACGAGAAATCTGTGCCTGAAACTCTGTAGGTGGGAATTGTAAAATGCTTCCAAGAAAACAATGGTTCTATGGGAGTGCTGGTTCAAACTTGGGAAACATTCTAACTTCCAGAACAAGTACCATCACCTTTTCATTGCAGCCTGCTTTATTTGCAGGCCTCTTCAGTATCATTTTGCAATGAAGTTTCAAAAGTGGAACCACTTGCAGATTATTTTTAGCAAGATTGGCACAGTTGTACTGAGATGATGAATGTAGGCTTTGTAGCCGTAAAGAAATCTGCATCAGTCAAGTTTGCATCAGTAAATGACAGATTGAGATATAATACCCGGTAGGTTCTGATTGAGTAAGCTGAAATGTACTTTGTTTTTCCTTGTCTTGTGCAGGGATGCCAATTTGCTCATTTCTGCTACCAAGAATGGCTCTGATTGCTACTGTGGTAACCACACTGTGTACCGTCGCTATGCTGATGTAGCTCATTCCTTGTACACACCTCTCAATCGTACCTTCCTGGAACCATTCATTGAAACTGTCTACTACGATTGCAACGAAACCAGGAAGGAATGGAATAACTATACCGTGACTCACACTTGTATGGATCAAGACGTGTACGAGACTTGCAAACGAGATGCAAATCGGAGCTGTGAGAATGAAACGGTGACGGAATGTCTTGAAAACTTTGCTGTTAATTGCCAAGACACGGCAGAGCTTGTATGCAATGGGACGGTGAATCCTGACTGCCTGGCTGTGCAGGTTGAGAACTGCACTAGGAATGAGATGCAGTTATGTAATGGACTTGCTGTGAGGAATTGTGGAGGTTTAGCACAAGAACCGTGTTTGGAGCAGGCTAGGGACAGTTACTACCTAATGAACGATTTCAGGATGACGGATATAGAGCAGAAATGTTGCGCTGATGCCTATGTTGGTATTTGCACTGCTGCATATAATGTTTCTTGTGCGATAACTGATCATGAGAATTGTTCAGTGGAGGTGAGAGAGAATTGCACCGTGGAAGGCCGTGAGGTTTGCTTAAACACTTCAGGGACATTCTGGAACCAATCAGCAAGTCATTGTGACTTCCCGACTGTTGCTATACACAACGTGACGACATCAAACTGCACCTGGCAGTTGTTACATAACTGTAGTTCCTGTATGAATGAGGGTTTGGAGGGTTGTGATGCAACATATCCGGGAGGTTCAATGCGAGGTTGCATTGAGGTTGCAGTTGATGACTGCTTTGCATCGTGTATCCATGAGGATTGTCAGGAAGAGTTTCATGAGGTACTAGTCAAGAGGTGGTATAGCAATTGTAGCCGAGTGGAAGCAGAAAGCTTTGATGTGGTAAGTAGACATTAGTTTCCATGGAATTTAGTTTCCTGATTTCTGATTTTTTTATGAAATCGGGTCTAGAAATTAGCTTGTTAAGGCTTAAGGGTCCGACAAAAAGTTGCCTATTTAATTCTTGAAGTCAAGTTTTCTGTTTTACTTGTGTTTGTTTTTGTGAGATTTGTTTTGAAAAAAAAAAATTCTGAACACATTCACTCATAATTTTGTAATAAAACGGTTTGTATATTTTCAGGTATGAAAGCTGTGTATTCTTTGCTCATAACCCACACCCTGCACGATTTGGGGCAGAAAGAGCCCCCCCCCCCCTCAGGCCTCCCCCGTGTCCCTCAATGTATGTCCCATACACGCTCTGAACTACTGTTGCCTAATTACACATCCCTACTACATATCTTTAAAGAATTTCTGAGATTCTGTGAACGCAATGATCAACACAGAAGAAGAGGAGTGGGTTCCCTTGTCCCTTATCCTGCTACATGTCATAGCTAGTACATTTATGTTTAAGTTTCCAAACTAAATGGAAGAATTCACATATTATGAATTTGAATAATGTCTGGGAACTTGTACATCGATATTTACAGCTCTATGCAGCTAAATGCAGCCAGGATGTCACTACATGGCGCAATGTCACCAGGGAAGTGGTGGACATGGAACCAGTCACTTTGGACTATTGCAACATAACATGTTCAGGTATTACTCTGAAAACACTTGCAATCCAACATACAATGTGTTTCTCAGTTGCTGAGGTTTTTCAAAATAATGATCATTGCAAAGTCTTGTTTGTCAAACATGGGCCTATAGGAGGACCTGTAGAGTACCGAAGTGTGACGTCATTTTGAACCGGGAATTGTAGTGCAAACAAATGAAGTACGTGCGTGTGTCAATTGGTTCAGGGGCTGAATCGTGCAGTAATGTCTTTGACACACATAATTGTGCCTATGATGCATCCACTTCGGAACTCTATAGGCAGACTCTTCTCAGTGTGGACATTTTCATCAGCTCAATTGGGGGAGGGGTACTATTGCAAGTTGTATTATCCTATCGCGGTAGAATTGCGTCAACACGGCTTGTGAAATAATGTCCAATTACATGATATACAAATTGATGCAGACAGAACACGCAAATCTGAGACAAACAAAACTTAACATACAAAATTCCAAAGGGTTGTCTAAGGGGCATGGCTAACTCTAACACGGCTATAGGTCAATTGTATCAAATGCTGTGGTTGCTATAGTGTTTCATGTAACATTTAAGTGTTGTTTTTTACTTGGCAGGTGATTGTAACTCAACATGTGGAGGTGAGGAGTTTGTCTTGATCTACGGACCTTTAGAAGGCTCCTTAGCACAGCAGCAATGTGAGTGGTATGCTGGTCTGTACAACAGTCAAGAGGTATGCTGATCCTTGCCTACATTTGTTATTATTATTATTATTATTTATTCGGCATTAAAAACACAAACAACAAACATTCACATATAGAGAAAACCAAAAACCAAGAAAACAAAAACGAACATGACGAAAGCCAGGGGCATATGCCCAGAATTAAAAAAGTTTACCTAAAAACTGTGGCCCGAAGGCCTTCAATTCCAATACCTCATATAAAAGCATAATATAAAATAATATAAAAAAAAATGCTAAAAAAATAATAAAAATAATATATAGTAAAAAAATTAACAGTTGAAAAAAAAACATAAAAAAAAAAAAAAAAAACAAAAAAAACAAAAAAAAAAACAAAAAACAAAAAAAACAAAAAGAAAAAGTTAAAAATGTTTCCCCAAGGTTCCCAATTACACAAACATTGTGGATGTCCACATTAAACATTAAAAAAAAAAAACAATAAATAAAATAAAAAAACAAAAAAAAAAAAAAAGAAAAAAATTCAAAAAAACATGAACAAAAAAACCCCCAAAAAGTCAAAAAAGTAAGGTTACCCAGAAAAAAAAAGAAACGTATTAGAAAAAAACAAAAAAAAATTAGCAAAACAAAAAAAAAAAAAAACAGCAAACAAACACAAAACTAAACATCTGTTCTTTGCTCTGCTGAGCCACATTTATCACCTGCAAAACTAAATGATACAAAAAAAAATAACAAAAAACCTATTAAAAAACAACTATTATACGCTAAGCTATGCATGGCAGCTGGCATTAAAGTGGACAGAAATCACGTGGAAAGAAAATGGGGAAGGAAATCTCTTCCTGGAAGAGTATGGTTCTGGAAAGAACCGGTTTTCAGAGAGATCTCCTCACACACGGCGCCCGAAACCCTTTTTCACTATAAAGCAAGAGATGAGAAATGTCAACCCCCCCCCAGTAAAAACACAAAAAAGGAGGAAAAACAGTACAGTTACCCGGCAGTGGGGGGTGGTAGGGAATTGATCCAGCTATTTAATGACATTTCAACGACGCACGACCGACCAGACCCAGGAGATCGTCTCGTCCTACTCTAGCAACACATTCACTGCAGAGCCGTGAAGTCTTTGTGTGCGAGCTCTAAGATGACAAAACCGCACTGTTTCAGTGTGTCGACCGTTGACCACAATGCCGTGTCTAACAATGTTACAAGTAATGAGGCCATACAGTGCTTTCATGACAGATGTTCAAATCTTCCTAACTTCCAATGGACCGATCCAGTAAGCCCCGCCCACTGCGCACTGGGCAAATTAACACGTGCTCCTCTCCAGTGCCACACTGCATTTTCCTGCCGCGCGCTTCATATGCGTGTGCACGCATGTCAGACTTTTGTGCACGCACGTCGGACATAAATCGCGGCTGTGATTGGTCAGAACATCGGTCCATTGAGTTCAGACTTGACTTGATTGAACGAGGTTAACACACATGTACATGTACATGTACATGTACATGTACATGTACATGTACATGTACATGTACATGTAAAGCCTATTCACACTGGAGAAATCCTAGGAATGATGGGGGGTTGACACAGGTTGAAAACGTGCAGCGTTTCACACTTGCAAACTAGTAAACCTACGCCAACCCCATGTCAACCCTAAGATTGATTTCACCCTGGATTGATATCACTCCTGTCCTACACCAGTGTTGAAATTGTCAAGCTGGTTTGAAACTCTTGCCAGGGCTCAAAATAGTTTGACAGAGCGAAATAAGCTCAGTTCGCACAAAACAAGTGTGAATTAACGAAGGGGGATTGCACACAGGGTTGAAAAATAAAAAAACCTCAACCCCGGGAGGCAGCTGGTTCATCCAGGGTTGAGGTCAACCCGGGTTGAGAGACTCAATTGTGAAAAGGGTTCATGCATTCCCAGCACACTCATGATGGCATATTGATACCCCCCTTTATTTTCTCAGTGCTGTAACCAGGCATGCAACTGGGAAGTCACAAAAAAAGAGGAAATTCAAATTTTCCCCAGGCTTTGTTCAGTGTTTTTCTATTTTCAATGGCACACATTGGAAGTCAAAAGAGGAAATCAGCTGATCCGAGGAAAAGTTGCATGCCTGTGTAACTACTGTCATGTATGGGTGTAATGAGATGCATGTATTACGTATGTGGCTTTCCAAACGCCTGGAACTCTAAGATCATGCTGGCTGCATCATGAACTGACCATGCTTGATCTTAGTTTTCTGTGGTCTGCAATTTGGATTCATATTAGCTCAAAAATTTCAGTTTGCTGGTAGCAATATATTGGCTACATGACCATCGTTGCTTAACGGCAGTACAGAATAAAAGCCATTAGGTTTGTACGTCATTAATTAATACCGGGTGTACAACATTGTATTATTGTCTCAGGATGTTTTCAGTGTGGAGATTGAGTTCTCCATCACACCGCTGCTAACAAAAGACGTGACTGAGATCCTGCAGCCTTTCATCAGCTATGATCACGGGATAGATAGAAAGCCAACTATTCTACCGTTTGCACCGTATCGACTTGAGGTGAGAGCAGGAAAATGTTATCTTGCTGTTGATAAGGGATTAGTTTCATGGAAATATGGTGATGGTTGCTTAACCAGTTTGCACCGGGATTATTTTGACAGAAACGGAAAGAGGCACGGGATTACTTTTCACTCGACCTCAAGCCAGGGAGGTTCTGGCCTCGCTCGCTGTGAGCGAGTCGTTGACAGATTTTCCCGGCCTCGCTCATTGCAGGTTTATCATTCATCCGATCTAAATTGCGGAAAACGTTTGCGTGTATACACGTCCTCCAGCACGGACTGGTTAACAACAACTTTGTTTATCCCTTATTTTCTGCAAGCGATGTTTTACATTTTAAAGAAATCAGTTAAAATCCAGTACAATTATGACAACAGACACCTGTTTTGAATTGTTGCTGACAGGCTGGAACTATCTGGCTGGATATGAATGTCTGGGTTGCTCCTGATACAGAAGGATTTGTTCCTGGGTAAGTGGCACTACAATCACTTCAGTCGCCTTTCAGAGGTTGAAATGTAAATGTCTGGCTGTGTTTCCTTTAAACGGTGAAATGACGAAAGGAGGGAAGACTATTAACCCTAAAAATGCATTTTCCTGATGCCGTTGCAACACAATTTTTTGATTGTGCCAAGTCCCAAGTATATTTCCTGCAGCTGGTGTCCTGCAGTCATTCTAACCAATTATATTCAAATCAGACGTAACATTCTCATTTCCCACTGACCATGCTCAGTGAACATGCTACATGCGTGAGAGTGTCAACTACAAACTGTAACAATGAACCCTTGTTTTGTACTCATAATGGATGTCTTTATAAGCATGCCAAGTTTCAATAAGATGGCAAATCCATCCCCTGCCCATCTGTAGTTGAGACTACTTGGGAAGGGTTTAGGTAAACATAGCAAGTCATTCAGTCAAGTGATACTAATGCTTCCAGATGGGTGTGGGCACTCAACCAGTAATTCTATGCCGTTACAATTTTGGGAGAAGAGAGAGTTGGAATCCTGGTACAGGCGTGGGCAAAAACCCGAATATAAGCCCTGGGTTTTATCTATCTCATTTTGTCCAACTTGTTGACAGAGATGTGTTGGAGTTCTACACTGAGGTCTTGCACAACCCTCTGTCCACCCTGACAGCGAGAGATGTCTCCATTGTCTGGATGTTCCCAACCTACGTTGAATATGTCAACTTGACTAATCATCAGACATCACTACATGATTACAGCAAACTGCAGCCAGTGCAAGCGCTCAGAACGGACCCAACAAAAGGATTTCAGTTCTATGTGAGTTGGTTATCAGTATCAAGTAGAAAGGTAAAATCCACCATATCATTAAACCAATTTATTCACATTAGTGTGGATATCCTTATGTGCATAAGTGCACCTAAGGAAATACATGATGATGTCACCCCCTTCTATTTATGTAAATCCTCGGAATGAGTTGGGGGTAAAATTATAGTCCTAGAATTTGAGGTAGGGCACATTGAAGACATAGC
This sequence comes from Patiria pectinifera, assembly GCA_029964075.1. Lineage (NCBI taxonomy): Eukaryota > Metazoa > Echinodermata > Asteroidea > Valvatida > Asterinidae > Patiria > Patiria pectinifera. The sequence goes on along the minus strand of CM057148.1, from coordinate 25,974 downwards.
AAATTGCAAGTACTTGGATTCGAACCCAGGACCCTTCAATCAAGAGTCATTAGCGTTAACCATGGAGCCATGCTTGAGGGTTCACTTCTCATTAGTGTTTTTGCTCTTATTCTCCTGACACCACTGATAATGTGTCTATTGAAGACACAGCGCATTACAAGTGTGTGGATTTTAACCCCGGACCCTTCAATCAAGAGTCATTAACGTTAACCATGGAGCCATGCTTGAGGGTTCACTTCTCATTTGTGTTTTCACTCTTATTCTCCTGACACCACTGATAATGAATCTATCTTCCCAGGTGCCTACTTTGAGAAACACGGACATGATATCATTTCACTTCCTGGTCAAGCTTGACCCCCAGAGGGCGCTAGCACAGGGAGAGTATCACATGGTTGCATTGGCTGAGACTTATTACTTCTCATGGGATTTGTACAATCCCTATGAAGATGAGTATAAACACAACGTAGTGACTCACTATCACGACGTCATTCCAACCAAGATCAGCTTTGAAGGTAAGTCACTAAAAACAAATGTTAAAACAAGCAACGTCGTAGACTTGATTTTGAGGCTCCAAATTGGCTCCTTGCACAAGTACCCCTGGGAAAGACATTCCAATGGATTGTCAAAAATGTCTAGCACTCACGCAAAGACGCCATGTTCTGTGTACATTTAGCATAAAATTAGTCATGCATACTTCAGGCTATACGTGCACAAACCAGTATGAGTACGTCAACCCTGGCAATTGTGGACATAAACAATACGTCCGCGATTGACTAAACGTCCATGATTAAAATTCGCGTACAAAACCAACAAGAGCTGTTGCTAAAAAGTTAGTGCATATATGTTTGCGAAGATGGGTGCACACACGGTTTGGCCCATCCATTGGGCTCTCGAAATGGTCAAAAAGCGCCCTCCCTTGTTAGCGCTTTGTGGGTCATTTGTAAAAAGCAAACATTAAAACAAGCAACATCACAGACTTGATTTTGAGGTTCAACATAGAACATACACATAGTGGAGTGATTTCCTGTCCAAAGAAAAGTGGTGTTTTATTTGAAATTGATGTTACCATGCTTATTATGTAAGCACATTGTTACGTGCGGGGAATGCACGGCAGAAAGAAATAAGTAATAAAAACGGGAATCATGACTTTTGAATCAAAGCCAAAAAAGAGACCAATATATGATTAACAAAATTTAATTAATTCTCCCAAATCAATCAACAGGTCAAGCCAGTGCCCACAGACGTGGCGCAGCGAGCAAGAACCTCCGAACCCGCATCTCCGCACAGCCAAGCCACAACAAGCCACCACAGGAGCGTTAGCGACTGGAACGAAGTCAGCCAAGCAGGCGGCCAGTCCAGGTCTCCGTGCGTGAGTACCGTCAGCCTCGACCCCTGCGCCACGATCCAGGAATGCGTGGTGATGGGCAGCATGTGCTGGCTGACAACGCTGGCTCAAAAATCGCACATAATGGTTGTACATGGGCACCAACTGAGACCGAATAAAAGCCAGTCAGTGCTTATATAGGGTATTTACCCGCGCGTAGCCACCATAACAAACATTCATTAAATACCAAAAATTCTAGTGCGGGAGCAACCGTATTAAAGGGTTACAGATTAAGTGGGTTCGTAACAACAGTGTTTATATTTCTTTTCATTGTTGCAGTTCCCACTTCATACACAGGAAGACCGGAGCTTGAAGGTATGACAGTGTCATGTTTTATTGTCTTTGTTGTTCAGTAAGCCACACAATATGATCAACAGTTCCTTGTAATTTCACCATGTTCACATTGTCCTGTACTGCCAAACTATATTTGAATAATTATATACAATATCTGGCCCTGAGCTTTCAAGGTTTATGGATTAATTTTGTTGTTGCATACCACAGATCTCAAGTTATCTACCTACAATGCCCTGTATGATGAGGTCCACAACATCATGTATGCATGCTTCTATAACAACACTAAACATGTGTAAGTATAAAACTGAATGGATCAGAGGCATAATGCATGACGAGTAAAAAAAAATGGAACACAAAAACAAAAATATATTTAATTTAAACAAAACTATGTAGCACCAAAATTAATTGTGACTTGGAAGCCCATTTATTAAACTACTTTAAGTAAGAAAATTAGATAAAGTGCTCTATACCTTTAAGTGATGCCACTGTTTAAACAAAGCAATTTATTGTGTGTTCTGACTGTTTGGAACAACGAAAATGACACAGAATACTTGTTTCAGCAACTGCAGTACACAATGTCTTTATCAACAACCCTGCTTTGGCTAACAATAGGATTTATAAAATCCACTTCTTTCTTTTTTTCAAGACGGGCCTTCAAAAGGACTTTGTTAAAGTATATGTTTAACATTTAAACCGAGGTTTTAGCACTGGTGATGTTTGAAGACAATTGTTAAAACAGTTCTTGAAATCGCATTTTTGGACGAAACATGTTTTAGGGTCATTTTGTTTAAATGGTTACATAATTTGGATGGATTGAACAATTGGAGGTAAAAATTTTTTCATCTGAAAGGAGTTTATTAAATTGGATTACCACTCATTATTTTTGATGCTACATACACTTTTTAAATAAGAAATATGTTTGTTTGGATTTGGGCTCCGTTTGTTTTTGTTTTTGTTTTTTGTTTTTTTACTAACCCTGTACAGTGGTTAAAGATGGTTTAATTAGCGGTGAAGCCAAGGTTTGGAAATATAACCAAAGATATCGATTGTCCTCATAATTATATGAACCTGTTGCAATGTTTTCATCCACAGTTATAAGGGTGGCTGCTTTATGACTGGTAACCTCCCACCTTACAGAGTGGAGACTCCGCCTACGTGTGCTGACTACTGCAATTGTACCTATTTCTGGAATCTACCGTCAGGTGTCAACTGTTCAGAGTTTGAACCTAAACCTGAGAATTGCTCCTGTGGCTGTCTCCCAGATTGCTTGGAGGTGCGTTGCTTGTATTTGTTGTTTAGTATGAAAAAAACACACATTATTGCATTCATTGCAAAATGTTGATAGAAAGTTTGTAGCATGGATCATTTTGAATCTTTGATTTTGCCTTTTGGGGACTCCAGATTTTTCAGTAACTTGCCATTGTAACGGATAAATTAATTTTGGAAAGGGAGTAGGTAGGGCCTACATGTACAGAAATTGAATGAATGATCTTCCTTGTTCGTGTTGCCCATTTCTTTCAGAATCAATCTGCATGCCAGGAGTTTTGCTACAATTGTACTTGGTGTTCCTATGAGCAACTGCAGGTGTGTCTGGCTGGATGCAGCAATGTTTACACCAACTGCAGTCAGGACTGCTGCCTTGACACCTGCAGCTCGCAGCATGATGAGTGCCTGCTGGACTGCAGGAAATGCCCCTCAGAACTGGATGTTCACCACAACTGCTCTGTTGACTTAAATTGTACGCTTGATTGCTCCTTGCACCATGATTCATGTGCAGTGGAGTGTGTCAAGCCTCCTGTTACATGCAATGATAACTGTACTGCTGGAAGATCGGAGTGTAGGAGTATCTGTGAGGAGGTCTGTGAAGGGCAGATGGAGGTCTATTATCCAGGGATGAACCTGAATTGTACATTGGTCTGTGACTGGGATTGCGCTTGGGCGGAGAGCCGGTGCTCTAAGGGATGCTGTTACAATGAGTGTGACTTTAACCGTACTCTATGTGGTGATAAATGTCTGTACTCATGCAAAGATGACAACGATTGTGTATCAGAATGCTTGGATGAATGTAGTAACTCTTTGGAGCTTTGTAGAGTTACCTGTGATCCTCCCAAGGTACCGTGCACTCAACCTTGTATCGCTCAGCTATCGGATTGTAAGAGTAATTGTAATCAAACTTGCGTAGCTGAGATCTGTGAGGTTATCACTAGCAAAAGCAATTGTTCTAATGCAACTGAGACTTCAGGAAATGGTGCGTCAACTGACTTTGGCTCATCATTCAACTGCACAGGTAGCAATTGCACAAACCATAATGGAAGTACAAGTCTTGCATCTGACTGTGGTAATAACACAGTTGAGTATTGCTATGTGTCCACTGACCTGAATTGCTTAGGCCCTTGTATGGAAAACTGTGACGCAAATTTTGACCATTGCGACCAGAAATGCTGTCTGTTGGAATGCCCTGTGCAGAGAGCAGTCTGCATTGAGAATTGCTCTGATACTTGTGGCATGGATGTGGAATGTCTTCAAGGATGCACTTTCACCTGTGCTGATTGGTATGACAGGTGCACGCTGGACTGCATCATGCCTGCCACTGACTGTCAGCCCAAGTGTGAGTCTCAGTATTGGATGTGTGATGAAGATTGTCAACCTTGTGGTAGACGTGTTCCCGATTCAACACCTACTCAATCCACTTCTGACACCATGGGTGATGAGTCACAGAACCAGACTGCTTCAAACAATCGAACCGTGGTTTCTGACAATGGAACCATTTGTCTCAACGAGTCTGGTACCTGTAACCGTACGCTCAACGGTTCAAGCTGCGTGAATGGATTGCTGAATTGCACAAGGAACTCGACTGTAGGTGTTCCATCCGGTACTGTGATGCCCACCACTCCAGTCAACTGCACAGTGGAAAAAGTCAACTGCCGATCGGACTGTAATGAAACACTATGGAATTGTGTTGATCAGTGTCCATGCGATGAGTCTTGTTTCAGTCAATATTCAACTTGTTGGTCCACGTGTTTGGGATGTGAATCAGTCTGCTTGGGAGACTGCCACTCAAATTGCTCAGTCAAGTCCAACAGGTGTATCAACATGTGTGCAGAGCCTCTAATCAGTCCTGTTATAGATTGTGCACAGAATTGTAGTGAGGCATTTGATGTGTGTGTTCCTGGGTGTTTGTACAATCTCACAGTCAACATCACCAGATTGCTTAACACAACTGATGGAGGACCATCCAATATCTCAGAGTACAACACAGTGACCTTCCTCAACAACACTTGTCTGGAAAGATGTGCTGAAGCTAACATTGATTGCCTGGATTCCTGTGTGGCCGCATTTTCTGAGAAGACCTGCACTGATCAGTGTTTTCAAGGACCTGGCTTCAATGACTTTTGTTCAACACAGTGTCACAACTTTGCCTATGTTTATAGCAATGCCACAGCGAACAAGACATTTGAGAGTTGCTACCAGGAATGCTTGTCTGGGTGTGCCAACTGGACCAAGAATTCAAGTACTGTCAACAGTACTTCCAATGCTCCTACAGAAGGTCCATCAACTGACTCACCAAACTCTACACTTGGAGGAGCTGCCACTAGTACTTTACCTACCACTCAATCAGTTTCTGAGAATGGAACCTCCCCGTCAGGTACAGCCTCACCGACAACTTCCTCTCTGACAGCAACTCATTGTGTCAGAGACTGCAGACCTGTCTTTCCAGATTCCTTCAGCAGCTGTTCTCATGATTGTGGGACTACATTCAATAATTGCACAATGCAGTGTGTGACGCAGACCTCATCTGAGAGTCTCAACCAGTCGCTGGGTTGCACTCGGGGTTGCGGTAAGGACTACAGAGCCTGCAGCCTGGATTGTGCCAACACTCTAGTGTTTGATAATTGCAGTTCATCTTGCCAGGATGCCAGTCTCACATGCCTTGATGGTTGCCACACCTGCTTGGAATGTAGAGCTGATTGTCACTTGGATTGCAATCGACAGAAGTCCCAGTGCCTTGGTGTTTGCTTTCCACCCACCTGTCAGGATGTGAGATCCACCTGCCTTCACAACTGCTCAATTTGTGACTGTACAGAGGGCTGTAGCAACAACTGCTCCTTACTTACTCAGGATTGCCATCAAGACTGTTTGCAAAAAGAAATCAAGTCCTGCAAAAGTGCTTTTGCAGCTTGTCACGAAGAGTGTTTAACGAACCCTACTTCTAGTGGTAATTTCAGCACCAGTTGCCCTCTGAACTGCAGTCTTTCATATGCCATTTGTGTGGAATCCAGTTGGCTCAACAGATCCAAGTTTGAGAACTGTACAGTAGAAGGTTGTTCTGTCTCACAGTACAACACGTGTAATGGCAGTATTGGCAATGAATCTGGCAATCAGACTGCTGTTTCATGTAGCAATTCAACGAACCTGACTTCATCATGCAACAGCCTCTGCATGGCATACCAAGTCTTTGACCATTGCCAATCTTCCTGTAATGGATCTATGCATGAATGTCTAGACACCTGCCATATATGTCAGAATGACACAGCATGCTATGCAACCTGTTCTGCTCAATGCATCAATGACCATTACTACTGCTTTGTAGACTGCTTCACTGCAGCCTTCCCAAGTAACTGCTCTAGTAACTGCAGTATCTTTGATGCAGCGTGTAGTTCTAACTGCATAAATTGCACGATGTGCCCTGAGTGTGCACCGACCTGCGAGGCAGACTACGTCAACTGCACCACTCTGGCAGATGTCGGTACTCAAATGAACTGGGATAACGCAACTGTCAAGAATTTCAGTGGATTTCATCCAAACTGCACTGCCTATCATAAATGTTACAGTGCTTGCACGAGTAATGCATCTTATGAGTGCCATGAAGGTTTGAATTGCAGTGATTCAAACTGCACAAGACAGTGCCTACAGGAGTTCATTTCTCATAGTTGCAGCTTCCAGGATAACTGTACAGAGTTCTGGAGCTTATGTGAAAACCATCAAAGGAAGAGGCGTAGTGTACCTGCATTGAACCTCTTGAAGTTGGAATTCTCCCCAGAGCATTTAAAGATGCCCAACTTTGATGAGCTGGTCCTGCATGACAAGATTAAGCAGAGGTTCTGGAAGGAACTCTTGACTGCAAGACAGTCTCCCATGAGAATGCGAGATCAAGAAAAGACCATAGAAAGCTCCAATGTGGTGCTAAAGAAAACTTCATCCAGTAAAGGGAGTCATATGGTCGATGTTGCTGTGTCAATATCTAGCACCAAATCTCCATCTGTTGAAGAACTGCGCAATAACTGGTTGGCTTCAAACATGGCCATGCTAATTTCCTACATGGCAACTCAGGTCAATCCATTCTGGAAGTCTTCACAAATAAGCGATAAAAGTTTGGTAACTGATCACAGCCAGAACTTTGCTGGATCTGGGAGTAGCATTTACAATCAAGTTTTCAATCTTGTGAAACGGAGGTCAGCTGCTCAACCCAGAGATGATAGTCTACCACTCTTGAAGGCCATTCATCATGTGCACAGGAGAAGTGTAGACAATCCTGAGAATGATACCTACTCGTATTCTAACGGTACAAGCAATCAACTCAACGCAACTGGATTCTTCAATGATACTTATCAGTCACACGTCGTAGATTACAGATATCCAGACTGTTCAAGTAATGTACTATACCTTCACTATCAGAGCTGCCTACAGAACTGCAGTATCATTAGGCAAGTGTGTGCAATTCAGTGTGCAAATTTCAGTGCTTTTTGTAACGACTCGTACAATGATACATCAGACTGTACAGCATCCAATTCCAGTAGACCCGGATGCTCTTGTTTTAATGAAACACTGACTAACTTGAGATATTGCGTTGATGTCTGTTCTGGAGCGTGCCGAGATGTTTGCGAGGAGTTCAGACCAGTGGAGCATAAGGAGTGCTATGATAATTGCAACGAAACCATAATGTACTGTAGTGGAAGGAACCAGACAAGCCGGTGTGATTTGGCAAGCAATTCATCAACTGCAGGTGGAAGTGGTAATGTATCAACTAGCAACACAACCTGCTCAGTTGTCACAAATGGCAGGTGTGAATCCAACTGCAGTGATCTATGTGCTCTCCCTCAACATACTAACCTCACAACATGTCAGCAGCATTGCAATCAGATGTCTTCATGCACTGACTGCCTACAAATCTGTGACAATTCCACCTGTTCAGAGAATGCCACCTGTAACTGCACTTGTAATTGCTCCGCCCTTCCTGAGCTTTGGACCAATCAGAGCTGTTCTTACTTGGAGTGGACCCATGACATTCAGCCTTGTGTTTTGAAGAGGACAACTGATGTTTGTACCTGTGCTTGTGGTTGTGTGAAGATGGCGAGGAAGTATTTGACTACCAGATGGAGAGGTAGGTCGAAGTTAATGGTTTGATTTTTTAAGAGATTCAGCTGTCAGCTTTCACGGGGGAAATTAAAAAGTCTGAATCCAAGAGTTTTATCTCAAAGGTTTTAGTGCGCAGAATTTTCCAGCAAGAACGCCACTTGTTAAAATTAGAAACAACGCTGTTGCATTGGAATGAAAGGTTTTTGTTTAAAGCAGAGGTTTTTTGTTTACACCTAAACAAACATTCTAGCCAAAAGACACAGTTTCCTAAACAGTCTGGCTAAAAAATACCAGGAACAAAAAGATGACACAATAGAGAGCCAAGACCTTTCTGTTTTGTAGAAGAGATTTTCTGTTCTGATTGCTTTTTCGCCCGTTTGTCCTTGCAGCATTACATTCCAATGTAGGCAACCTCCTTGGCATAGATCCCACTACCAACACACTATACGCACTCTCTCATCATGGCTTAGCTATCCTACAAAGTCATGACTACGGGGAATCATGGCTGGCTGTCACGTCAGATGTCTGGAATTCTGCACTCAATGGAGAGACGTTTGTTGCTTCCACAAGTCTGATCAGGGATACTCCAATGGAGATGGAGCCCAGGCAATTTATCTTTGCTTCTGGTTATTGGAATGACACATGGGGAGGTAGGTCCCAAAACACCTGCTTTTCAACTAGGTCACACTTTGCATTCAATTTTATACAACACCTAAATAAATCCCGTCATCTGATTGGTGGATTGTTGATCACACGTTTGAATTATTCCTGCTTACACATGGCGCACGCGCAATGGAAGTTCTATTGCATGGTGAATAGAACTTCCATTGTACAGTGAATAGAATTTCCATTGCACGATGTCACTGCTGCTGGGCGGTGGCGCTGTTTTAAATCAAGATAAAATATGATGAATCTCAACCTGTTGAACAGTTTGCATAAATTAAATATGATAAACTTGTCAAACTTTTAAACAGTTTTCAACTTCAATAAATTGGTTATTAAAAGTCAACCAATCAGATGGCAAAGATTTATTTAGGTGTTATGTAAAACAAATATGATGAATGTTTCACGTTCGTGCAATGGAAAGAATAATTTCATTCAGTGACGCTCGCTTCCTTCTCATCTATTTGTTTATCCACTTTATTTTGACTTTGCTGATCAGTTTCTGGAGTTGGCGTTCATTGGTTTGACAACAGCACCGAGGAGTGGAATGTTGCAGGGACCTGGCAATGCTGCAAGGCTCAACCATAAGACAGCATCAAAGGACTACAACCAATTCCACAAAACTGTAATGCAATGGCGGAACTCTGCTTGCGCCACAATAATAAGCGAGTTCAGTATTGCAACTGCGCATGTGTACATCATGGTTTGCCACGTTTTCTTTCGGGATTTCATTTCATTATAAAGATTTTATTGTATTCGTGCAAAAGCATAGCATGGTATCGGGAAAATTGAAGAGATCATTATGTTCTGAAGTATAACATTTTGCAAAAAGCCTTAGGACAGCAAAGTGTTTTTAGGTGTCTTGTGTGTCAAAACTTATGTGCGGACGAAAGGTCTATCTCTTTTTTATTGCAAAAAAATTGTAAAGAATGCATATTTGGTTCACATCCCCCATAGCCTTGTGTGCAGTTATCTGCCATGATTATACCCAAAAAATATTGTCAAATCTTGCTGTGCACGAGACTATTTTGGAATACTGAATTGGCTTATTGCATCAGTTGGGCAACATGCACACCGCCCAACATTTCACCTATAACACATTTCACAAAAGTCCCGTAGTGTGTAAGTTCACGACTTACAATTACACTTTACAGCGTAACTTGCGCATTATCTGTGGCGTAGCCACTGATAATGGCCTATTTTAGAGGTAAATCATCATCGTCATGGAGTCATTGCACTACTTATCAAGGTTGATACAAGACACTCACAGTTTCGTGTTGGAGGTACATTAATCACTATTTTACTCATGCAGAAATTTTAGAGTTGCCGCACCAAAAAGGAAGAAATTACTTTAAAAATGGCAGGCCGAGATGATTCAATGACTGTTTACAAATAGCTTTCATAATTCCTTGTCCAATATGTTTAGATTTAAAACACCGAGTTTTGTGAAATTGATGGTAAGTTTATTGCGCAGCTGCACGCAACAAAATCAAGGCTGTGATTGGGCATACGTGATTGGATGAGGCTTAGTGGATCGATCTAGTTGCAGCAAGATGAGACGATGAAATGGAATGTGCCTTTTATAATATCTGACTTGTTGATTAAATAAAATTAACTTTACAAATGAAATTTACCATTTGAACATTTTTACAGATTTAATTTGTTACACCTGTTACACTTGTTTTTACAAATGTTTTGAAATACATGTACTAAAATGTTAGAAATTTACACACATGTACCCCCAATTTGAACATTTTTACAGATTTTATTTGTAACACCTGTTAAACTTTTACAAATGTTTTGAAATACTAAAATGTTAGAAATTTACACACATGTACCATGCGGTTCATATATGTACAGTATTTCATTCGTAATATTTCAGATAAAAGCATCACCAATATACATGTATGTACACATTCAATCAATGTATGTACACATTGGTACTATACATGTTTACATTGTACATGTTGTACATATTCATGTACTTTGAAACTCATCAATATTCTAAGATATCCCTTGAATTTATAATACGGAATTAACTGAATTATAGAAAAGCTGGCTTGCTGTACATGTACACGTCCAGTAAAATGTCATGTTTGTTTCTAATTGAGCTACAAATTTACATTTACATAATTATGTACTATGTTTGAAATCTTTGTATCAAAAATAAATGGCAAATAATTACAAGGAAAATTTATATTTCAGTTAATTAAAAATAAAGTATTTACAATTTTTAAACATGGCTTTCATTGCAATGTACCATATTTCAGTCACATGTTAAATCATGTTAAATGTTACAGTTGTGGATGTTCAATAAAATAAATAAATAAAAACTTCATCTGTTTCTCAAAAAGACTAAATACATGTACATTTGTACTGTTCGTTGTACATGTAACTGATTATTTTTATTGGTAATTTTAACTGGTTTGAGTTCCTGTTTATAGTCACCAGTTATGACTGGTGAGTAAACATTCATATTGTGCCAAAATAGTTGGTGGACTGGTGTGAGTTTACTTTGGCTCGCCTGGTTCCCCAACGACGCGTGCGTAGGGTACAGCACGTAGTCAGATATTTTAGGCAGTTCGTCTGCAGGCACTGATGAGTGAGCGCGCTACAATATTGTCAATGTTACCGTGCACCTCCAAATAAAATCGGAAAATTATGCCGAAATAAATTGTTCTTCTAACTCGAGATATATGAACGAGAGCGTATTGAACTTGATGAAATTTCACTTTCTGTGAAATTTCTGTGAAAAATTTTGCTCTATACTAAGCGCTACAGGTGATAAATCAAACTGCGCTACATCAGGGGCTGTGCCAATCAACTAAACACACGCAGTCATAAAATACAATACAAACATTTAAGGTAAAAAGAAAAAAAAAATAACAGTCAGGTGTGTTTACAAACACACATGCCCCGCAACTGTGACTGTTCCCATGATATACATGTAACAGCTCTTTTAACGTCAACTACATGTACATTTACTTGGGTCACATGGAACGCTCATTGACATCATTAGTGTTTAGTGATTTATTGTTTCTGTTGTTTTAGCCACTGTAACCGTGACCCTCGACTTTTCGGCCCCAAATGCAATAGGCTTCTTAGGACGACCAAGAACAATCCACAAACCAAATTTAATGTTCACATGTAAAGTATTTCTCGAGTAATCGCGCTGACAAAATTTCATGTTTTTGCCAGTTTGCCACTGTGAACTTGACCCTTGACCTTTCGGCCCCAAATGTGATATGCTTCTTAGGATTACCAAGAACAATCCACACAAAAAAATGTGAAGGTCATATGTGTTAAGTAACAGTCGAGTCTCGTTATAACAAACTCGTTCGGACCTAGCTAAATCGTTTGTTATATTAGAATTTTGTATTAAAGAGGAACATCAGTCCCATTCATTGTGCACATAAATGCTCAGTCGGGACCAAGGCTTTATGTTTGTTATAACCAGAATTTTGTATTAACAGAGTTTGTACTAATAAGTTGACTGTATTTCTCAAGTTATCGCGCTGACAAGATTTCTATAGTTTTAGCCACCGTGACCTTGACCCTTGAACTTTTAGCCCTTCTTAGAACTTTTAGGCTTCTTAGGATTGCCAAGAACAAGCCACAAACAAAATTTGAAGTTCATATGTTAAGTATTTCTCATGCTTTTGTGCTGACAAGATCTTTCTGGACACACACACCCACCCACGCACACCCACATGTTTGTAAACGGCAACTACCCCATTGTCCCTAATCCTCTTTCCTTTGTTTCCTTTGTTTGAACTTTATGCAACAGCTCTCATTGGTTTTGTACACGATTTTCAATCGTGGTCATTCAGTCAATCGTGGACCCTTTTTTTGTGCCCTAACCCTTTTGTCCCTTTAGTCCACGATTGCCCGTGTTTACACACGCACCCGCCCACCCACCCACCCACGCCGAGGGGCATAAAAAAACCAAAACAATATTGATAACACCCCTGAAGGATCGCCAAAAGTGAACTTAATCACCATCTGGTGGCTCTCCCTAACAATGCTATCAAGTACAATCATGCATGTACCACACTTCCCTTTGATGATCCCATGTCAGAAGTCTCAGAAGTCGGGTGTGGAGTTTTGCATGTGATCTGTCTTGTTCTTGTAAAAAGCCAATGTCCAACTCTCTTTACAAGATGGATTACAATCATAATTAGTGTAGCAATCAACGTATCTCGACTCGGCTGGTGTGGTCCGTGCAAAGTACCAGTCACTAAACGCCTCTCTTGTTGACTTGCCACCAACTGTGTACGTTGACCATGTTTTGTCTAGGACAGCTTGGGTGTGTGCATAACATGAGCTGATGAACATTCCATCGCCTGGATGATGATAAACCTGATTGATTTCATGGATGAAAATGGTGTAGTGCCTTGTTAGATACTTCAATTTATCTGGACATTCAATTGGGTGACATCGGAGATCCAGTATAAACCACTGCTGCCAGTAATCGTAGGCGGAGTTAATAATGAAGAGGGGGGTGCTGATGTAAGGGTAGGTGTACTCAGCAAAGAAGCACTTCCACTTGTCTTGGGGACTCATGGCTGCCAGGCAGGCTTTGTTTAAACTTCCTGTTGAATATTAAAAAAATTATAATCAAATGAAACATGCTATAGGATTTTTATGACTCAACCAGTTATCCTCGCTGTGTAAGCAGCGCAAACATACAGCGGGAATAGCCCCCTCATGCGGCCACCATAAATATGCAAATCAACTGGACCCACACAAAAGCCATGGGCCAACCATCCACGAAGGCCCGACTGTAGCGAATGCCCTACTGTAGGGTATTTCAAGGGAAAAGAAAGTTATTTAATGTTTTATAAATTAATTTATTGTTTACTGTCTATATTTGTTTGTTGAAAAGTCAAACAAAAATAGTGATCATAACATGTGAGCATTTTTCTGAGATGCATACAACTGATGTTGAGTCTCAAGCTTGTATGTTTTTACTCACATTAACATTATAGGCCACTGTACGCGATATAAATATCCCACAGACATACATGTACCTTGCAAAACACATGCTGTTATATCATTTCTGGGCATTGTGGTAAACCCAAACTCTTTTCAATACTTGTCACAATGTCACTATAAGATCGTCCCTTTTTTGTTACCTTGGAAGACATAATGATGTCACATAAAGCTTGAAAAATGTTCTGTGAATACTACAAACATGATGAAAACTTTGGACTCACATGGCAATCTTGTGGGCGCCATCTTAAAACAATTAGTGTATGACACACACGTGTATGCTGGTTCCACGTCATTTGCACATCTGTATTATATGAACTGGCTGGTGCCCGGCTGTAACATCCATGTCAGAATCACTTGGCTACTGCTTGATATTACAGACGAGTCTATGCTAGCGGCTGCAGCCACTTCCCATAGACTAGTGTGCAATTTCAAGCCAACTACTTGGCTACTGCTTGATATTACAGACGAGTCCATGCTAGCGGCTGCAGCCAATTCCCATAGACTAGTGTGCAATTTCAAGCCAATCACTTGGCTACTGCTTGATATTACAGACGAGTCTATGCTAGCGGCTGCAGCCACTTCCCATAGACTCGTGTGCAATTTCAAGCCAATTACTTGGCCACTGCTTGATATTACAGACGAGTCTATGCTAGCGGCTGCAGCCAATTCCCATAGACTCGTGTGCAATTTCAAGCCAATTACTTGGCCACTGCTTGATATTACAGACGAGTCTATGCTAGCGGCTGCAGCCAATTCCCATAGACTAGTGTGCAATTTCAAGCCAACTACTTGGCTACTGCTTGATATTACAGACGAGTCTACGCTAGCGGCTGCAGCCAATTCCCATAGACTCGTGTGCAATTTCAAGCCAATCACTTGGCCACTGCTTGATATTACAGACGAGTCTATGCTAGCGGCTGCAGCCAATTCCCATAGACTCGTGTGCAATTTCAAGCCAATTACTTGGCTACTGCTTGATATTACAGACGAGTCTATGCTAGCGGCTGCAGCCAATTCCCATAGACTAGTGTGCAATTTCAAGCCAACTACTTGGCTACTGCTTGATATTACAGACGAGTCTATGCTAGCGGCTGCAGCCAATTCCCATAGACTCGTGTGCAATTTCAAGCCAATTACTTGGCTACTGCTTGATATTACAGACGAGTCTATGCTAGCGGCTGCAGCCACTTCCCATAGACTCGTGTGCAATTTCAAGCCAATTACTTGGCTACTGCTTGATATTACAGACGAGTCTATGCTAGCGGCTGCAGCCAATTCCCATAGACTCGTGTGCAATTTCAAGCCAATTACTTGGCCACTGCTTGATATTACAGACGAGTCTATGCTAGCGGCTGCAGCCAATTCCCATAGACTCGTGTGCAATTTCAAGCCAATCACTTGGCCACTGCTTGATATTACAGACGAGTCTATGCTAGCGGCTGCAGCCAATTCCCATAGACTCGTGTGCAATTTCAAGCCAATTACTTGGCTACTGCTTGATATTACAGACGAGTCTATGCTAGCGGCTGCAGCCAATTCCCATAGACTCGTGTGTAATTTCAAGCCAACTACTTGGCTACTGCTTGATATTACAGACGAGTCCATGCTAGCGGCTGCAGCCAATTCCCATAGACTAGTGTGTAATTTCAAGCCAATTACTTGGCTACTGCTTGATATTACAGACGAGTCTATGCTAGCGGCTGCAGCCAATTCCCATAGACTAGTGTGCAATTTCAAGCCAACTACTTGGCTACTGCTTGATATTACAGACGAGTCTATGCTAGCGGCTGCAGCCAATTCCCATAGACTCGTGTGCAATTTCAAGCCAATTACTTGGCCACTGCTTGATATTACAGACGAGTCTATGCTAGCGGCTGCAGCCAATTCCCATAGACTCATGTGCAATTTCAAGCCAATTACTTGGCCACTGCGTGATATTACAGACGAGTCTATGCTAGCGGCTGCAGCCAATTCCCATAGACTCGTGTGCAATTTCAAGCCAATTACTTGGCCACTGCTTGATATTACAGACGAGTCCATGCTAGCGGCTGCAGCCAATTCCCATAGACTCGTGTGCAATTTCAAGCCAATTACTTGGCCACTGCTTGATATTACAGACGAGTCTATGCTAGCGGCTGCAGCCAATTCCCATAGACTAGTGTGCAATTTCAAGCCAATTACTTGGCCACTGCTTGATATTACAGACGAGTCCATGCTAGCGGCTGCAGCCAATTCCCATAGACTAGTGTGCAATTTCAAGCCAACTACTTGGCTACTGCTTGATATTACAGACGAGTCTATGCTAGCGGCTGCAGCCAATTCCCATAGACTAGTGTGCAATTTCAAGCCAATCACTTGGCTACTGCTTGATATTACAGACGAGTCTATGCTAGCGGCTGCAGCCAATTCCCATAGACTAGTGTGCAATTTCAAGCCAATTACTTGGCTACTGCTTGATATTACAGACGAGTCTATGCTAGCGGCTGCAGCCAATTCCCATAGACTAGTGTGCAATTTCAAGCCAATTACTTGGCCACTGCTTGATATTACAGACGAGTCCATGCTAGCGGCTGCAGCCAATTCCCATAGACTAGTGTGCAATTTCAAGCCAATCACTTGGCTACTGCTTGATATTACAGACGAGTCTATGCTAGCGGCTGCAGCCACTTCCCATAGACTCGTGTGCAATTTCAAGCCAATTACTTGGCTACTGCTTGATATTACAGACGAGTCTATGCTAGCGGCTGCAGCCAATTCCCATAGACTAGTGTGCAATTTCAAGCCATAGCCAATACTTCGGACACGGCTTATATCTAACCGATTTTTGAGCATTTTGGTTCATAAAATCAGGGCTTTTAATTAATAATGTAAACGATTTTGAGGACATTCGTAATATAGGGCGATAAATTCATAATTCGGAATACAGCTCATATTTTCCTACTGATTCTGCCAAATTCGGAAATGTTGGCAGGTAGGCGCCCCCAAAATCTCACGTGGATGGTTTGACCAAGGCATTGGTCCGGGTCCAGTTGATTTGCAAATACAAAATTGTGGCCTCATGAGTTCAATGTTAACACGCGTTGTATTTTTGCAAACGAATTAGCGGGCAGAAAGGATATTTGGCCAACGGTTAACGTGTGGATGGCTGATGATGAATGTGTTTAAACGACCACTTAGAAACAACCACTTAGAAAGAGAAATACAAAACCAAGTAACGAGAGGGTCAAAGTGAAATACGGTCATCATGTAGTGACAGTGGAAACGAATGTAGTATCCAGATGCCACTTCAGCGGTTGCGTACAAACTCTATGGAGAGTCAAGAGCATTTGACAAAGTACAATGTACAGTGTACCTCCTTAACAAGAATGGAAATGTTTCTCAATCCCAGTTTCATGTCTTTTTAACAGTTTTTCAACATTTTTTCAATGAAGTGGCGTTACAATGTAACATTCTTTCCTGGAAGAGTACATGTATGTCACATGGTCTGATGCTTGATCACATGACCTGATGATGCTCACCTGATGCATTCTGCATGTTGTAAATCTCCTTCATGTGAAATGCATAGTGTTCATATCCAGAGATGTTCCTCTCATCTAAGAAGAAGCCTGCGTCAACGATACCATGCAGTGGGATACCAGGAGGGACTAGGCTACGGATGAAGTCAATGTGTAGATAAGCAGCCAAGCCACCAGCTGAGGTGCAGAAAGTAACCAAGAGTGGGGGAAGACAGATAATTCAATGAAATCCTAAATATTATTTTGTTGTGTCTAGGAATTGGCTTAATTGCTACCTTAGCACTCTTTTTTTCCCTGAAATGAGGTGCCCCCACCCCACAAATTGAGATTTACTTGGAAGTACTGGAGAATGACAGTCTAGGTACAAACCACAACAGTCACAGGTGAAGTAACCCACGGCAAATTCTTCGAGCTTAAAACAAACACAATTTAGAGAATGGGGAACATATAAATGAAAGAATCCCTCAAAATCATTTGTCAGAAGGACATACATGTTGTGGGCTTATGTGGTGCTGATGCATAAATGTAGCGCTTTATTCCAATGGCCTCAAATAAGTTCATCAGGCAATAAGACCAGTTTTAGCAGCAGCTTAAGATCAGCCCAATCTGGTCTCTACATTCACAGATACCCATTTATACTCCTGGGTGGAGAGAGGCAATTATAGTAAAGTATCTTGCCAAAGAACACACACACTATGTTCCTGTCATTGTTCAAATCCATACCTCGGCACTTGAGTCCAACACTGTGCGACAGCACTCCACTAAATAATGAAGACCACATAGTCATTCTATAAATTTGGGGTCCAAAGTGTGACATTTTTCCCGTCCCTGTTACCTTGGTACTTTGTAATTTGCCATTCAAGCATCATTAAGAATGACTTCAAATGATTGTTTATTTGTTGGGTAGGTAGTTTGCTATTCATAATCACTCTTGGAGGATGACTGCATTAAGGAGTGCATCAGAATTATACAATCATAGATGTCAGATGTAACAGGGACGGGAAAAAAAGTGGACCCCAAATTTATAGAATGACCACATCTGCTAATAAGCAGTTACTCACCAGACAACCCACCCAGTATAATCCGTTCAGCTTCTTTCAAGCCAGTCTTCTTTAATAAGTAAACCATGACCAAGTTCAGCACACGGTAACCACGGAAGTACATGTTGGTGCTGTTGTACATAACGGGCTTTTCCAAATTGCCTGAAGATCAAACATAAAAAGAAAGAAAGAAAAAAGTTTTAGATAATGAACATCACAGTTCAAATGAGGCAAGATGTACCAGGTACTTCATTTAAGTTTAAGAGAGATTAAACACTTAAATTTGTCTGTAAAAAATCTGTGAATCTTTGCAAAAATACATACATTGTACTTTAGAAAGTGAGCCACTATATTGACAGAAATGGATGAAATACTGGTCAATCTTCATGCCTCTTCTTAACCCTAATGTCCTGGGCCCGTTTGGAATCATCAAGTGAGACTAATGCACGATCCCCTGACATGCTGGCAGTTTTTTTACAGTCAGACAGTATGAACACTTGTCAGAGTCCATTATCAAAATGGGAGATTTCTATTGTTTTAGCAACAGTGACCTTGACCTTTCACCTGTCGGCCCCAAATCAATAAGCCTCTTAAGACTACCAAGATCATTCCATTTGCCAAGTTATCATGTGCTGACAATGTTTCTATTGTTTTAGCAATAGTGACCTTGACCTTTGACCTGTCGACCCAAATGCAAAGGTTTCTTAAGACTATTAAGAACCCACTAACCAAATCAAGTTCCTAAGTAAAATATTTGTCAACTTATACACAAGATTTATATTGTTTTAGCAACAGGGACCTTGACCTTTGACCTGTCGGCCCCCAAAAAAGGCCACCAAGAACAACCCACATTTCTGACAAGAGTTAACCAAACCAAAACATCGACACACAGACAGACATACACTGTACATACACACAGAAGGAAAAGGATTGCAATATATACCCTCCCCTGGCTTACATTCGCCAGGGCATGCAGGGGGATAAAAACAAATTAATATAGTTTTTAAAGTATCTGCTTTAATAGTACCTGTAGGAACAGGTTATACATGATGCAAAATTATCATGAAATATTTACAGAATGTGACTGGTTCTGAGGGTGATTTTTGCAATTTGCAATTGAACCTGATGAAAAAGCATCAAATTGCAAGGTAATGTTTAAAATTTGGTCCCTGTACCTGAGAATGATGCACCATCGCAGTAGTTGATCATGATCATATTCCAGTCATAGAATTCAGGATTGACAGAGGCATTGGCTGACATTATCCCATCAAACGACGCCTCCTTTGGCAGTCGGTAAGATGATCCTAGACCCGTCAGGCTACGGTTGTAACAATCTGAGACATTCCAGCACCATCCTCCACCTTGTAGGACGACAATCCAAGAGTGCTGTGTAGAGGCACCTTGAGGTCAGGGGAAAAATGAAACGAGGACAATTGAAATGATTCATGGATGGTACAAAGTGTTATACATGTACATGCAGCTTTCTCCTTAAGGCTGGTTCATAATTGGCGCAAACGCAAATGCGAGTTTCTAACATCAGGGCAAAATTTTCACCCTAGGGATTCGCAAAAAGTTGAACACATTTCAACTACGGCGAATTCCACTGCGAATGCTTTGTGATGTCAAATTTGCTTCGCATTCACATGAAGTATGAACCGGGCTTAGGATAGTTGCAACATTTTGACTTCAGTGTACGAGACTTGGCAGCGTTCTGTCAGAGATCTCGGAGAGGCGACACATCCCTTTTGGTCATGTTCGGCACCTCCAAGCTCCTGCCAATGCTCGTTTTGCCCTTGATGCTGCCATCCAGTTCCACCTCGTGGTCGTCCCCGGCTTACCTGGCTTAAGCAGGTTGCTGTGCAGCTGCCACCAACCGAGTGCTGGTCCCTTGCCCTTGACCGGAGAGGTTGGAGGTCACTACGACCCACTGATGGTCAAGTGCAGCAGTGAGTGTGAGTGAGTTTTATTATGTATAATACATTTTCAAAATTTTGCAAATCTTTGTCTTTTTAATCCATTTATATTTAGTACATTATTCCATTGGATTGGGGGAGGTTAGGGTTAATGCAAATTTTGTATACATGTCACGCATATGTACATTGTACAATGGCCTGTTCAAAGTTTTGTGTCTCTAGATGCTATAAACAAAACAAGCCAAAAAAAATGCTGTTCCTGTAGTTTGGTTCCCTGACCCTTCTTCTTACAAAACAGGCAATTTAAGACGTCAGGAAATTGTAATGTCAAGGAGCCAGACTAGCTGGCTTGCAGCTGTCAACGGGATGTGTAACTGATTGCAAACTCAACTATATTTGGTAAACTTGGGGCAGTATTTTCAATAAAATCGTTGGAATTCAACACAAAAACTTTTATTGATATTAACAGTGACAGGAGGTGCCATGGTTTCACAGGATGCTTGAGACTATTATTCAGGTACCGGTACGTATGTAAAATCAAGCAAGATTTTTCATAATAATTTGATAGTTTTGTAGTTAAATGTTTGCATTTAATGTTGTTCTATATGTATTTCGTGCAAAAATGAGCCTGCACTAAATCCTTTACCTTTGCGAATGTAGTACGACGGCGGGCTTCCGTCCAAACAATATGCCCCCTCAATGTCAGCTAACTGTGGTGACAGTATCATCAACGTTAAGTTCTTATTGACTTCTCCATGGTCTGTTACATCTAACAGTCTGAATGACCATCCTGAGTGAGCTGAATAATATCTGCATCTCAGCCACAGAAAGAACAGTAGTAGAGCAGCTAAGGTGAGGAGGAGTGAGTGATGAGATCTCTTGAGATGAAGCGGAGGTAGTTGACTAGGGGCTCCCATGCTAGACTCAGAGGCTGATTTGGTTGTCTGATGCTGCTGGTCTACATGTACTCTGTCTTCTCTGCAACTGCTTGTCATGCTTGATCAAACTGTTAATTGAAATGAAGACCTGGCGTTAATCACCTCACATGAAAAGATCAAATATAGCTCATTCCGATATTTCTCGTCATGCAAACTGTCTCATGCTTATGCAATAAGTTCAAGCATGAAAACTGTGGAGAATTTTGTTAGCTGAAGAGTAAAGAGTAGTCCGAGTAACTTGGACCCTGCTTATGCATGGCCTACAATGTATGCAATCAATGGTGCACAAGTAGCTGGGATGCTGAGTAGTTTTAAGTTAACTGTAATCAGGGGTATGAATGAATCATGAACACATCATCTGATGACAATTTTTATGCTTTTGTTCATTCTGTAACAGCCCCTGCTTTACATTTTAGATTGTAACATTTAAGACGATGTTAAAAGATTGAAAATTAAAAATAAATTAAATTAAACTATTACACATGTTAGTGAACTCTTTGTAATGAGTACACTGATCGTAGTGATGTTCCAAGAGAATCTGTATGATCAGTGCTCTAGGCCTAGTGTTTGTGCTGTGTTGCAATGAGACAAACCCCTACAATCACTGCACGGGTTGTGCTGGGATGCTCTGAGCGCTAGGCCTATGTGTTTTATCATGTTCATAGCTCCGTGCTGACTGCTCGAACTCAGAGAACCATCTTTCCCAGTCCCAGAGTTGTGTCTTATCATCTTTTTTTGTAATGACTGACCTTCATTGGGATTATGAAGAAATTAGAAGCAGTGTCAGGTTGCAACATTCTTCCAGAACTGTAAGTGTATTAAAGGTTTTCACAAACTTGACACTACAGAAAGACCAATTGAAGACTTGAAGTTGCTCAGTGTAAATTCTCAAGAAAGATTCCCATATCTGCTGGTCTTCTACAATGTTTCCCTTCTGTGACCTATCGCCATCAGAAAGTGATAAGGCGAAGTAAAAAAAAACATGTTTCTCGTCCTCGCCCGCTTCCTTTTTGGAGGCCACCTGGATTTTTTTTTTTTAAATTTTGGTTTTGAAAAATGCTGTAAAAAACACCGAAAAAGCTCACAAATTCATCAGAAAAGAAATACTTGAAAAAATGTGAGTCAAAGTTTTCAGTATAGACTCTGTCGGTCACTTTGTACACCACATAAATCAACGCACGGTCGCTAAGGCCAAAAAAAAAAAAGTCTCCGGTTTCTGGTATGGAGCTTCCCCAAAAAGTGGTGCGGCGATGCATTTTTTTTTTTTTTTACCCGTCTTTTTTGCTTCAAATGTCGGCTGATGACTGCAAATGGTGCACGACTAAACTTAGTGCAAATATATGGGAGTGAGGAGAGGCCACATAAAGCTTATTCTTGATCATAACCCAATCTAAAAACACGTTACAATTGTGCAGCAGCAGGATTCCAATCAAACCAGTGAGTTTGGCGGTTTTGAGACATCATCTTTTATTGACCAAAAAAACTTTTTCATTTTGCCGACGCGCATGGCTACGGCGACGTGTGCGCATACCAGAAACCGGAGACTTTTTTTTTTTGGCCTAAAGACGTCTTCGTTAGAGTCTATACCCATGCGAGCAGAGGAAACACCAAAGGTTGCATGAATTTTTTAAATGGCGGCCATCTTGAAAAAAATAAAAAATAAAAAGCCCCTCTTCCTCCTTTTTTTTGCAAAAACCCGGACAAGAAACATGTTGTTTTTATTTATTCAGCCGAATTTCCTAAAAAATCAAATTTAGCAGGGCATATAGGCCTATACTGAAGTATTGGAAAGATTCCCATATCTGGCCATCACAAAGAATTCTTCCCTTAACTAATACCCCCCCCCCCCCCGGCTGCCCCACCCAAGACATGGGGATAGTCATTTTTGAAGCAAAATCCCCACCCTTTGGGCAAAATGTAAGTGACAATCCCCGACGTACATGTACATACTAGTATTAATTGCATTTCCATGTACATGTAGTCATGGTAGAATGCCAATGCCAATGGTACACACAACAATGTAATTTGTGTTACCATATTTACCACCCTGCATGGGCTGGGGCATGAAATGGGGGGGGGGGGGGGAAGAGGAACATTTGATTGGAGCATAACCTACATGTATCACTGGTAATATCAGCCATCAGAAAGTGATTATAGGCCTACTACCTGACTACTAGCTCGGCCCTATATTTTCTACAACGCAGTGGCTATCGTTATGGCAGCCGTAATGCATTTCCCATTTTCTATCGTTACGGCACTGCAATTGCGCAAGCGCAATGACATGTCACATCGAACCACGAAGCTGACGTTTCCGGCCGGCCGTAACCCATTTCCTATTTTCTATAGTTACGGCACTGCGCAAGAGAGATGACATGGCCGATCGAACCACGAACCTGGCGATGCAGCCGGCCGGCATGATGATTTCTATATTGTCGACGGCAGTGTTGCCACTGCTTGAAAAAAATCCAAGATCTTACAACGTTGAAATTCTAGAGAAAAAACTTGCCCAAGGAACCAAAAAGTCATTTTTTATATAGACTTTTGAACCCTCTTCCCACTATTTGTTGACTTTCTATTGGGTTTTTTTTGGGGGGAGGGGGGAAATACCTTGACTTTTTCTGTCATGGCCCATTGACTTTGTGCACGAGGTCTAAGTGATGGCCGGATATGGTACTCTTTCCATTTCTAGTTTCACATGTAATGCATATTCTTTTCAAGGCGTCGCTGACCACTTTGTTAGGGACCCTTTTTTGGCCGATTTCACCGTGTGGGAGCTTCTTACATACAGGGAGGTATATGTGGCCTTTTCCCACTCTGATACTGACTGGGACAGTGCCTCAAAAGAGGCAAATTCTGCGCCCACAACGACAGAATTCTCCATGTCTCTTGGGCACTCGTCCGACCTCGACCGAGACGCCAGAATCAGAGGCCTGTACTGTACATACGTACGTATTGCATGGCCACCTGTGGTGTATGCCCCTGCCGGGCGCACAGATCCCCGGCCCCCGCGACGCCCGACGCAGGAAGCGCCAGCTTCTTGGTTCGATCGGCCATGTCATTCCGCTTGCACAGTTGCAGTACCGTAACGATAGAAAATGGGAAATGCGTTACGGCTGCCGTAACGATAGCCACTGCATTTCTAGAAAGTGAAATTCTATTTTGCAGGGAAAACATTGAAGTTTTTTACTGAGAAAACACTTACAAATTTTCAGACCGGTTTGTGCACAGGATGAAAAGTAATGGCCAGATATGGGAATCTTTCCGAAGTATTTAGGCTACTCACTGAGAAAACATTGAAATTTTCAGACCAGTCGGAGTCCCATCATGCTCATGGAAATCGATAAGTATTAAACGCCTACGGTTTGTGCACAGTCAGCACAGACAGTCATCAGTCATGTGGGGCCGGTCATGTGTGTCAGTAGCCCCACTAGTGTGGCCGTCGGTATGCTGCGCTGAACCAAAGGCCACACACCGTGGTACCGCGTGCTACTGAGGACGAAGTTTCATAAAATCTGCGGTCCGTTTCTTACATTCTCAGTTTCTTACTTTCTTATGGTTGTATTCTATGATGTCTCACCTATCACTTCTGGGATGCTTAGGTCTAATGATATTCCATTTTCCGAGATATTCTTCAATCTTTCTGGAGCCCATATCAATTTGCACTCGTGAAACGTCTGGTGGTGATGGCAGCCATTTTGAGTGACAAGAGATGACCTCAAGCTGTGACGTCGCGTTTATGCAAATTGCTTGTCGAGCGCGCTGAGGGCGTGAGTTGCAAATGCGACGGCTGTTTCTTGTACCATGCATTTATCGTCAGGGGGCCACGTGCACTGATCTCTATTCAGGATCTACGGCACAGAAAACAGCCGTCGCATTTGCAACTCGCGCCCTCGATCGCGCGCTCGAAAAGAATTTGCATAAACGCGACGTCACAGCTTGAGGTCATCTCCCGTCACATTCAAAATGGCTGCCATCACCACCAGGCGTTTCACAAGTGCAAATTGATATGGGCTCCAGAAAGATTGAAGAATATTTCGGAAAATGGAATATCATTAGAGTTAGACCTAAGCATCCCAGAAGTGATAGGTGAGACATCATAGAATACAACCATAAGAAAGTAAGAAACTGAGAATGTAAGAAACGGACCGCAGATTTTATGAAACTTCGTCCTCAGTAGCACGCGGTACCACGGTGTGTGGCCTTTGGTTCAGCGCAGCATACCGACGGCCACACTGGGCTAGTGTGTCAGTGCACACAGCCTCACACAAGTGATGGCCAGATTAAATAACCTCGTAACTTTCCTGTCACGAAATTTTCGGCCTCAATATTTCACAATTATTGTCTTGATGGGGATGGGTACCTGTAAGGTGGGTTAAAATTCATAAAATGTTCATAAAAGTGTGAATTTTACCATGTTCACTCCGTCTATAACCTGATAACACGTCGGCCCGTCTCTACCTTTATCCTTGCCGTCGCATGAGGGCGCTTTAATTCTCTTGACCTACTTTTGGGTGGCTGGCACTGTGTATATGGAGATCAATGGTGGCTGGGCAACCTCGTGCCCCGTGGGTACGATCTTGCAGCGCCATGTTGTTTCCCATCATGCCTTGCGCGATCGTAACCCCTGGGATTGTGTTATTTAAATGTGCCAAAATATATGGCACATTATAAATAATAAGGGCTGCAGTTTATCCGTTTTACGTGCCGACGCCATCTTTAAAATGTTAAAAGTTGTGATTTTGAAGAATCAATCCTTTCAAACACAACGTTTGGACGTTGTGTTAATTAGCAAAGATTTGTAGCTATAGTCCATCATTTGTAATTAGTGCATTTTGTTCGTATGAAGCAACAAAAGTGTTCAAAATCTAATGAAGG